>CM071793.1:22976072-23576072 GCA_036559045.1 Platycarya longipes | reverse complement strand
AAAAAAGTCTAACGACCCGTAAAAGTATGAGTGTTAAAAAAAATTTAAAAAATGGAAAAATTGATCTGAATCGATTCAAACCGGATCGGTTAGATCGGTTTTAAATTAATCAGTTCAAGACCAGTTTTTATAAATCCAAATTAGTAAGCATCGGTCCAAAATTTTGGATGCTTCTCGTACGGCTAAGATTACTTTGTTTCACTATTTTAAATACCGTGCCGTACCGGCTGGTACGGCCGGAATTTTCCGTACCGGCCGGTCGGCCGCTACAAATAATGTTGAATTTCGGCCATCCCAGTTTTTTTTTTTTTTTTTATTTTAATTTTTTTACTATATTTTAACCTCAATTTAGACTAAATTAATTACATATATATATTTATCTATATAATTTATTTATATATTAACTATTACTTTGAAATATAATTTATAATTGTATTTATATATATAATTTATTTATCTATAAATTATTCCGAAACGGTACACGAAACGGTACCGGTACCGAAATATTTCGTTTCAGTGACTTGACCGGTACCGGTACCGGTACGGTATTCAAAACATTGCTTTGTTCCCAAACACTTTAAAGTATTTCAAACACACAAAATTTATACATTTTTCACTTTCCCGTTTCAAATATTTTATTATTATTATTTTTTGCTACAATGATCCTTAACCCCGCGTCGGTGACCCTAATATTTGACCAACTGCCAACCACCACTGGTGATACCATCGGCGTTTTCGTCATCCTCTCGCACCGGCAAATCACTGCAAACGATCCTACCGCCGACTGCCACCGCTGTCATCTTCCACACGTGATCCAACGCCGAAAATGAGTTTCGGCGTTTATGGGTTTCGTTTGACCCACTGCCGGCCACCACTGGTAACACCGCCCCTTCACCAAACTCCACTCACGCCGGTGACCAACCACCTAAAATCTCAGCTCTGGAAATGCCGTTGTCGTCTCCCATGCGCACATACAAGGCTTCAGCATCTTGAGATTCCGACGTTTTGCCATTTCAAAATCTTTTTTTTTTATTTCTTTGGAATAAAATATTAATATTTTAAAATATCATCTATTAATGGGACCCACAGTATTTACAATATTATCTATTTCAAAATACTTTCAAAATATTTTACACATCCAAACAACTTAAAACATTCTCAGTAGGACCCATAAAACTTTTTCACTCTCTACTTAAACTATTACAAATATTCTTAGAGTTTCTCAAAACTTCTTGACATCCAAATGTAGCCTTAGCCCAGGTTTGGATGTCAAAGTTGCCTCAAGATTTCTCAAGTATTTTCATACGACCCAACACATTTTGCTCCCAGACACATTTGAAGTATCTCATACGGCCCAATTCCATTTTGCTCCCACTTTCTCCCTTATTTAAAATAAAAAGATTTTTTTTTGTAGAGAAAATAAAAAGTTTTTTAAATAATATTTTATTATTTTTTTCTGCTACAGTGATCGTAGACCCCGCGTTGCACAGCTGCCAAGATTTGACCCACCGCCGGCCACCAATAGCGACACCGCCGGCGTCACCGGCATCCTCTCATGCCGGCGAGCCACTGCAGATGATCCCACTACCAGCAACCACTACCGTCATCTCCCACGCGTGACTCCACTTCGAAAATGGGTTTCGGGGTTTATGAGTTTCGTTCGACCCACAGTCGGCCACTACTATCGACACCGCCCATTCACCAGACTCCACTCACGCCAGCGACCAACCCCCTAAAATCTCAGCTCTGGAAAGGCCGAAACCACCTCCCACATGCACCTACTCAGCTCCGGCATTATGGGTTCCAGCGTTTGCCGTTTCAAACCTTTTTTTAAATTTATCTGAAATAAAATATTAATATTTTAAAATATCATTTATCAATATCATCTATTTCAAAATACTCTAAAAATATTTTACATATCCAAAAAACTTAAAACACTTTCAATGGGACCTACAAAACTTTTTCACTCTCTACTCAAACTATTTACAAATATTCTCAGAGTTTCTCAAAACTTCTTAACATCTAAACGTAGCCTTAACGTGACTCCAAATATTATTGTTGGTTGGAACTTCGGTTGATGCCTTGTAGATTTAGGTTACTATAAATAGTAACAAGTGTTGAAAATAATCGTGAATAATAAAAAAAAATAGAATATTAAATAAGATAAAAAATAGATAAAAAACAACAATAAAATATTTTTAAAATACTTTTTTTTTAATATCCGTTCATGTGCTTTTCAAACTCGGCTTTCTAGCCATCAGTCTTTTTTATAAACTTCAATGCTTATTCACAGCCCACGTGCTTGTAGATAATTCTTCAAATGAAGAGTTTTCATATTTTACAATTCACTTTTCAAAACAAAAAGTAACTTTATTACATTTTCTCACACTTAAAAGTGTCATTTTTTTTATCAAAGATGACACATTTCTTTTTTATTTTTGTGCAAAGTTGTACTTTTTGAAAAAAAAATTTGGCTAATCTAATGTCAGTGCTCTAATAGAAGCCTCTGCAGGCAAACAGATGAATACTGAGAAAATATTTATCTCTGGCCATATTTTTTTAAGGTAAATTTGTATTTAGATAAAAATAAGATGATATTTTTTTAAAAGCAAATAAACTTTATTAATTTAAAATAGATGATATAAGAAGAAGGAGTGGAATTCACCAACAATTATTATAAAATAAAAAATTACAAGACAAACGTAGTAGAAAACATGCTTATTTGAAACCAATAACTTGATCTCTATCATTTTCTTATCAGAGGACATCATCTTATCTAAAGACGAAAATAAAATGTTTGCATAAATACGAACAAAAGAACCACTGCATGAGCGGTGGTATCTCCATATAATGCGGAGAAAATGGTGTGTGTACTGTTACTTGATGTCTTGAAGTGTTTGCTAGAGAAGCCCACGATCCCTTTCTCAGGATCACCCATAAGGGAAAACGTAACATAGGTGAAAAGCCCAAATATTTGCCAGGTCGTTGACAGAAGACTGACGTCGGTGGTGGCACATGCACCACAAGCGCCACTGGAGAAGTTGAATTGGCGGCCAGATCCAAGAGATATGAGGCCATTGAAGCTGCCTCCCAAGTCACTCTAGAACGCTGCTGCATGTGGGCAATGCGCATGGCTAGAACTGCGCGTGTATCGCATGCGCCCATTGAAAACTAGCAAGATGTGGCTTGGAAACTAAAAACAAACAAAAACTGGACGAAAAACCACTAAGATTGACCGAAAAAACTACCTAAAATAAGAAAACAAATAATGAGAATGTAAATAGGAGGGAGAGGAGGTGGTCGGAGCCAGGGCTCCAAGCCACCCCTACCCAGAGAAAGGGAAACTATCCTTGGATAGTTGGCTAGCATTCGCCAGGAAAAAGAGCGAATAATAGAATAGAGAAAATATTTCTCCCTTGGAGATATAAGATGATATATAAGGGAATGAAGTTCCCCAACATCCGTTTTTGTATAATAATTATAATATAAAGATAGATGAAAAATGAAAAATAAAATAAATTTTAGGACTACTTTTTTTATGTCCACCCCTTGGCCCTTACAAAGAGAATGCTGTATTAAAATATAACTTTTTATAGTTTGTCTAGTCATACGAACTGTGAAGCCATCGCTAGAGGTGGTGGAAGCTGTAGGTATACTGTAATTTGTTGTCTTAAAATATTTATTGGAGAAATTTGTATTTCCTTTTTTAAGATCATCGATCAACAAAAGCGATAACATAATAGAAATCACAATATCTGATGGATTGATTTGTGATGTGCCTGGTCTCGTTGATGATTGAGAGGTGAGGTGGGGTAGATCTGAAAAATTTAGAGGTGGGAAATCTACTGGTGCAGTGCAAGTAGCTAGCAGACTTGTTGCGTCATTCCAGTAGATCAGTAGTTGTAGGGTTGCGTGATGGGGCGTGTGTGGATTGGTGGTTGCTGAAGGGCAGTTGTTCTAACTAAAACTGGAGGGGAGAGAAAAAAGTACTACCATAAAAGTGTATACATAAAATGGTATCGAAAAATAAATGAAGAGGAGGGTGAAAGCCACATCTCCACTCTCCTCTCCAACAAAAACACTCAAAAAGATTGAGTTTTCTTGAAAGAATGAAGAGTTTCCTTTCTAAAGCTAAAAGCGAACTATGATTTTTCTGACCATATTTATTTATACATTAAGTTGTGGCTGGAGTAGTGAGATTATATGAGATGGTTTTAAATAAAAATTAAATAAAATATTGTTAAATTTTTTTTTAATAATATTATTATTTTGAGATTTGAAAAAAAAAATGAATTGTTTTTATATTTTGTATGAGAATTTAGAAAAATTATAATAATGAAATGAGATGAGATAGAAAAAACTTTTATTATTTAAACGGGACCTAATACAAAGAGCATCTGCAATTAATATACTTATTTACAATAAGTAGTATTATTATGTGTCAATTTATAAAGGGTGGATCTATAGCCTTAGGGGGCTCCCAACATGGCTTTTAATCTTTTTTTCTCATCCGGATTTTAATATTTTTAAATATTTTTGTAAAAAAAAATCATAATATCAAAAAAAGATATTTACTTAATCATTAATTTAAAAAATAATTATTGAGAGTCTCCATTTCTCATTTGTAAATAGCAAAATTAGTGTTATAATTGTCATCATGCAACTCCTTTTCATCCCCCCAGTTTGTCCCCCCCCCCTCCCCCCCCCTTTTTTTTTTGAAATAAAACTAGATTTCATTAAATTGATAATTACAATTGTTCAGAAGTTACAATAGATAAAATACATTCCAGACATTCTTCTATATAATATCAATCTTCTGAAAGTAAAATTGCAGAGCTAGCTAAAAAGTGGGCAGCACTATTGGCTTCTCTGTAGACATGCTTTGCTTCCCAACTACAATAGTCTTTTAGAGTAAGCTTTGCATCCTCAATTAGCAAACCACCCAAACTCAGATTAGGGTCACGACTTCTCAATTGGTTTATAGCTTGTAGCGAATCTTCTTAAAAAATTACCTTGTTTAGTCCCAGTTCTTTGCAGAAGAGTGTAGCTAGTAAAAGTCCAAGAGCTTCTGCGTTGAATACACTCCCACTGAGGGGTCTAGAAGCTCTCAGAGCACCAATCACTTGACCTGTACCATCCCTAACCAGGACCACCACACCAATCATCTTCATTTTAAACTTGATTGCCACATCCCAATTTGCTTTGCAAGAACCATCTGGAGGCAGAGACCACTTTTGGGTTCTCTGCTGCAACGGCTGCCTGGTTCACTGAGCTGGTATATTTGCTTATGTGAAATTTATTTGGGCCTTCCATGCTTGATTTACCAAAGAAGTTGGGTGGATAAAAGCCTTTCCATGAACTACCTCATTTCTTCTTGACCAAATCGCCCTGGCCAGTACAGCTACCTCCTCCATTTTTTCCTACTTGAGATGTTGGGATAGATTGATCCAGATATTGATAAACAGATCATTTTGCATAGAAATTTTCTGGACCTTAATGCTTCCTTGATTCCATACATCCCTAGCAACTGGACACCCCCACAAGACGTGGCCTGATGTTTCTGGTGCTAAAAGATAGGCATAACACATATCATTAACAACAATCTTTCTCCTCCTCAGATTTGCCAAAGTAGGGAGTGCTTCACTACAAGCCCTCCAGATAAAAGATTTCACTGCTGGAGCCACTTTCAGCTTCCAAATGTTTTGCCACACCTTTTTATGCCCTTGTAGAGATGAGGTTTCACCTTCAAGCTTGGATTCCAGTTGTCTATGGCAGTGGTACCTGCTTCTGACATTATATATGCCATTGGTTGAATGCTGCCAAACCAGCCTATCACCGCTACCTCTCAAGCTGGCTGGGATTAATTTAATAGCCACCAACTCATGATCTGCCACCATTTCCACTAGTAGATCTTCTCTCCATTTTTTTATGCCTTTGGTCAATAACATCAGACACATTTTCACACCAGCATTCCCTATCCTTTAGAGATTGCACTGAGAAATTTGGTAGAGTTGGGATCCATCTATCCTTCCAAAAATTTATGCTTTTGCCATCTCCAACTCTCCACAACAACCCTGTTTTGAGCAAAGATAAACCAGAATATATACTTCTCCATGCATAAGAAGGAGTCAACCCTAGCCTTGAAAATTATAACTCAGATAAAGGGAAATATTTCTATTTTAACACCTGAGATACAAGAGATGAGGGATCCTGTAAAATCCTCCAACTTTGTTTGGCATGTAAGGCTATGTTAAAACTCCTAAAATCCCTAAAACCCAAACCACCATCTTCCTTGGAATTACTCAATTTTTCCCAAGGGATCCATTGAATTTTTGATGAATCCTCATTGAACCCCCACCAAAACTTTTTAAGAAGCTGGTTTAATTTATTGGTGATTGAGGCAAGCAAAAGGAATAGGTTCATGGCATATGTGAGAATTGCTTAGAGGACAGATTTAATAAGGATCTCTTTGCCGGCAGCAGATAAGAACTTGGTTTTCCAATTAGACATCTTCCCCCACACCCTATCAACAAGAGATTGAAAAATAGCAACCCGAGCTCTTCCAATGATTGCAGAAAGGTCTAGGTATTTTTCAAAGTTCTCAGTTGATTTAATGCCGACCAACCTAAGAATTTGTTCTTAGGAATTTTGCACAGTGTTCTTGCTGAAAAAGATTGCTGATTTATCTTTATTAAGGGTCTGACCCGAAGCTTGCTCATAGAGGTTTGAATGTTGATGATGGTAGAACATTCCTTTTGAGAGGCTTGATAGACCATGAGATTATCATCTGCAAAAAATAGATGATTGATACGTGATGGGTTCCTTCCTATAGGGTCACTAGACAGTTGCCCATTAGACTCGGCTCTAAGAAGCATAGCAGACAAAGCCTCTGCACAGATGATGAAAATGTATGGAGAAATTGGGTCCCCTTGTCTGATACCCCTTGAAGGTTTAAAACGCTTTTGTGGAACCCCATTGACTAAAATTGAATAGGTGACCGAGCTAAGGCATTTTTGGATTAGGTGGATCTAGTTTGGTGGGAATGCCATTTTAGTCATGACAACTTTAACAAAGTACCACTCCACTTTATTATAGGCCTTGCTCATATCGAGCTTAAGGGCCATGAAACCCCTCCTCCCTTTCAATCTAGAGGACATTGTATGAAGGATCTCGTAGGCCACCAAAGAATTGTCCAAGATTAGCCGTCCAGGCACAAAGGCACTTTAATTTGGGGAAATAATGTGTGACGGGCATCTTTTCATCGTATTAGTTAGGGTTTTTTAAATGATCTTATACACCACATTGCATAGACTAATAGGGCGGAAATTAGCAACAAGTTTAGGCTTTTTGATTTTTGGGATGAGAGAAATGTAGGTATCATTTATCTCAACAATAGACTCATCATGGTTAAGGACCTTCAAAACATATGCACAAACATTGTCACCCACTATGTCCTAGTCTTTTTGATAAAATTGGACAGGGAAACCATCAGGGCCAAGGGACCCTAAAGGATTCATCTGGAAAACTGACTCTCGGATTTTCTCCCCCTTTTTTCTTAGTAAGTAATCACATAGCCAAAAGCAACTAGAAAGTCACACAAGAGTATTGTATTAATTTCATCAAAAGTCTAGTCAAATACAAAATATGATGAAATTCATCAAAGCACAATTGTATTAGATTCATCAAATGACAGGTGCAGGGGCGGAATCAAGATTTGATGTTTGGGGGGGCCGTTGACAAAATATGCGATATGTATAAGTATAAATAATGGGTATTTTTTGCACGTAGCTATATATAAAAAATAATAATCATACATTATAAAATTGTATACTAGATTAAATTGTTCGGGTTGGTAACGTTGGTTCACATTTCACAGTGTGTCACACATAAACGTTATAAACACGACTTCCCTTAACGATGCCCAATGTTATCCTTAATAACTAATAAGCAAATTGAAAGGTTTGAATACTATTAATTAATTGCATAACTCACAAGCATACTCCAAGGTAACCTAGTAAATAAGCCTGGCAGAGCTTGGTAATAAATTTGCCCATCTCATCTTAATCAAATGTACTCCAACAGAGTTGGGTAATTAACCAGCCCATCTTAATCTAGTGCTCTTCAAGAATAAAAAACACATGCAACTGATCAGTTCTTAATGTATACTGAGTTTTAAAGCGGTCAAGATCTTTTAATAAGTGCTTGTATAGATGTTAAAGAAACTTCAAAAAAATAAAAGTGAATGAATGCATGTTTTGTGCAGCTCGTGACTGTGGAGCGGAGGCCATTACTTTTTGTCTTCGAGTCCCTCTCTTTTTGAGTCCTAGACAGTACTACCCAATTATATGTGCTTTTCGTCTTATTCTTCATCAAGGTACAACACTAAATCATATATATATAATGCTTTTCGTATTAACACGCATTGAGCAACACCAACATGCAACTGCCAACAACAGTGGACAGTTTGATAATATAAGTTTGCGAGCAGGGGCTGAGGGTCGTATATATGTGTGTGTGTGTGTGTGTGTGTGTGTGTGTGTGTGTGTGTGTGTGTGTGTGTGTGTGATAGACAATGGAATGGACTATAAGTCTATAGACTAATTCAAAAAATTATTAAAAGAACTTGCTATAGCCTGACATTTTATAGGTTAATTTCAGCAATTTGTACTTGTGAGTGGTCTAATTTCAATTTTGGGGGGCTAAGTTTAGTAATAATTTCGTAGATAAAAAAAAAAAAACATATTATATCAAGTTTTTGAAAAAGTTTGAGGGGCACCAAGGTAGTTCCGCCTTTGGATAGGTGGGAAGTTTTGAGTAATAGTACAGGGATAGGTTCCTTAAAATATGAAAGGTTACTATTGACCAACAAAATCTATTTTTATTCACATTAATCCCTTCTGTGCATCTTGAGGCGAGATTTGTCAAGCTCAAGCCCTTTTGTGCATCAAATATTCATCAAATAGAGTGAGTTTGAATTATTATTATTATTTTCAGTTTTAGCACAGTGCGAGTCAACTGAGTTTAGTTTTCAGCATAGTGTGGGTTTTATTATTATATGTTGATGAAAAATATGTTTGAAAATAATGATTTAAGTATCAAATTAAATTATTAATATACATATGGTTAGTGTTATTGAAAAATATGAAAAAAAAATTAAAAATATTATTATTAAAAAAATATTATATTATTATTTCGACAAATCTAATGGCTAATCTAATGTAGAATTACGGATAAGGAGGTTTTTTTATTTATAAAAAATATGTACTCTTCATCATATTTTGAAAAGAGAACTGCTAAAGACAAATGAATCCAACAAAGGGATCCCACACATTGATATGGCACACTGTTAATGTGCCACGTGTCCCCTTTTTTTTTCCTCCCCCTCTGTTTCTCCCCTTCTCTTTGTGCCTCTCCCCTCCTCCCCATTTCCTCCTCATCATGCATTGGTAAAAGGAGGAAAAAGAACCTCCATCACCAATACCCTTATAGCTCCATAGTTGCAATTTCTTCAGCCTTTTGTAGCTCCTCCATAGCCATCTCAAGCCCCAATCATTTGCTCGAATTCTAGACAAATGAAGACTCTCCAAGCCCAATCCTATATAAACATTCTCATTTTGCCAAATTTCATGTTCCCAAGAAAACTGAATTTGTTGTTCAAGGCCTTCCACGTGGCATACAAAGACTGATAGATATTTTAAAGTTGAAAAATTCACAAGTTCACAACCCAATTGAAAAAGACAAGCCTAGAGAGATTGATATAGAGAGAGGTTAGGTGGGTACAGGTCGAAGAGAGTGAAATTAGAGAGGAATGGAGACCAAACCAGCAAAGAACCTCAAATAATGAAGTTTGGAACAATATGTAGAGATAATAAGGAAGAGATGATTAGAAAAAGTAGAGGCTAGGGCTGTGGGTTCAAAAGGGATGAAAAGAGAGAGGGAGACAAGAGATGGGTAGTGGGACAGTAGAGAGGAAATTGAAGGGATAATGGAATTGTGGGGGGTAAGGCGGCAAGAGAGCGAGGTCTTGGAGGTGCGGTAGAAATGAAGCCACTGCTTAGAGACCAAAAAGACCAAAAGTGATGAAGATGGTGATGATGGAAGTCTCTAAAAGATTTCTAGAAGAAAAAGAGAGGAAAAAAAAGTCACGTGGCATATTGTCATATCAATGTGTCAAATTCTTTTGTATTTATAATATAATTTTTTTTAAATGACTTTGATGAAACTAAGGTTAATGTTCTAACAAATTAACATTCTTGAATTAAAATAATAATAATAACAATTTGGCTTTAAAAAAAAAAAAACTTAACAATCTGTCATAAGACTCGTGTCTCGCCAATTACCATAAGAAGACAGAGCACACATGCCAATAAAAACATATAATCATCATAATTAAACTTTTCTATATAAAGGAAGCTTAGCCCTAAAGAAACAGCTTTGGAGAATTGGTACAATTTTTCTTTCTCATTTTTATTACAGATAATACTAGTTTGTTTTTGGGTTTGTCGCCTCATTTTTATTGTTAGTACATTTTTTTACAATATTTAAAAGAAAAACAAATTAAAACCACATAGATTTTATTTTTGACAAGAAATATACTTATTGTCATTAAACCCATGAAACTTGAAGTTTACATAATGTTACCTATATAAAATGAGAGAACTCAGCCTACAAGTCAACTAATAACTGTTGGGGCACACACTGTTAGAATAGGTTGTAATATATATTTAAAATGTTGAAGAAAGAAAACTTGTGAAAGGTTGAGAATCGTGTGTAGGCAGTAATCTCGCTCGTCTGTTTCTTGAGCGAAGTCAAGGCAGAAATCTGGCTCGACATGTTGCTTAAACGAAAGTCCAGGCAGTGATCACGCTCGAGCGAGGTTTCGCTCGACACCTCGCTCGAGAGTGAAACTGTTTGTTTGAACCTGTACGATGTCTAGAGAAGAGACGCATTTCAACCAAAGTGATCTATGTTGTAACTGTTTCTCGCTCGAATATTGGCTCAATGTATCGCTCGAGATAAGATCACACAGTAATCTCACACATGCCTTTTTAGAGAGTTAGAAAATAAAAGAGTTTTGGTCTTTATTTTATTTCATCTCTTGCTATAGTCTTCCTTGTAGAATGAGACTTAAACACAGTTCTTAACAAAATACCTATTGTTCTTAATATGGAGGATGATCCAAAAAGTTTTGATGAAGCCATGACTTCTAGAGATGCAGCCTTTTGGAAGGAAGCTATAAATGATGAAATGGACTCAATATTATCTAATAATACTTGGGTATTAGTGGATCTATCTCTAAATTTAAAGGCTATTGGTAACAAATGGGTATTAAGAAGGAAATATAATTTTGATAGTTCAGTCCATACCTTTAAAGCAAAGTTGGTTGCAAAAGGTTTTAATTAAAAGTAAGGGATAGACTATTTTGATATCTATGCTACAGTGGCAAAGATCACATCCATTCGTGTACTAGTTGCTCTTGCATCGATATATAACTTACATGTGCATCAAATGGATGTAAAAATTGCCTTCTTAAATGGTAATCTTGATGAGGAAGTATACATGGAACAACATGAAGGGTTTGTTCTACCAGGAAATGAAAAGAAAGTATGTAAATTAGTCAAGTCATTATATGGATTAAAACAAGCACCAAAACAATGGCATAAAAAGTTTGATTCTGTTATTTTATCTGATGGTTTCAAACACAATAGTGTTGACAAGTATATTTATTCAAAATTTACTGAAGATTACGGTGTTATTATTTGTCTTTATGTTGATGATATACTAATTTTTTGTACTAATATGGAAGGCATATGAGAAACCAATAAGTATTTGAATTTAAAGTTCAAAATGAAAGATCTCAATGAAGCAGATACTATTTTAAGAATTAAAGTGAAGAAACATAGTAACGGTTATGCAATATGTCAATCTCACTATATTGAGAAAGTGCTTTTCAAATTCAAACATTTAGGAATGAAAGAAACAAATACACCATATGACTCTAGAGTCAAATTGGATAAGAATTCTGGAAGAGTAATAGCTCAACTTGAGTATGCTAGTGTAATTAGTAGTATAATGTATGCTATGCATTGTACTAGACCTAATATTGCATTTCCAGTGTGCAAACTTTCCAGATACACTATTTGTCCTAGTATAGACCACCGGAAAGCAATTGGTAGAATCCTTGGATATTTAAAGGAAACTATTTGCTTATGACTCTTTTATTTAAAGTTTTCAGTGGTACTAGAAGGATACTCAGATGCTAGTTGGATCACTAGCACAAGTGACAATAAATCTACGATAGGTTGAATATTTACCCTTGGTGGGAGTGCTATCTCTTGGGCATTAAAGAAACAGAAATGTATCTCTTATTTCACAATGGAATCAGAGTTCATAGCGTTAGCAGCAGTAGGAAAAAAAAAACAGAATGAGTTGGGAATATGTTATTGGATATAAAGTTGTGGTCACAACCTATACCAGCTAATTCCCTGCATTGCGATAGTGAAGCTACTATGTCTAGAGCATACAATAAAGTATACAATGGAAAGTCTAGACACATAAGTCTAAGACATGATTATGTTAGACAATTAATAGTTGATAGAATCATAACGATTGTCTATGTGAGGTCAAGTTGTAACTTGGCAGACTCTTTTACCAAAGGTTTATCGCGAGAATTGATAAATGTTACATCCATTGGAATGTAACTAAAACCCTTTCAAAAAAATCACCAGTAATGGTAATCCAACTTTTCAGATTTTTTCTAGAAGAGTTTAATTGGTAATAACAAATTGCTGATTTGTGATTAGTTGAGCACTACAATAATAAAGTCTCATTTAGGATGGAAAAGTGATGATTGTTACAATTAAAGAGGAAGAGTTTTACTCTTAACGAAGTTCAAAATTAGAAGAGTCTTGGTAACAAGGACATAAAAAGAAATTTGCTTATATAAACATAGAAGTGGTGCCGCTTCTAACAAGAGATTTTGGTTTATTTCTTGTAAATGTTCATTAAATCAGGGTGTGGCACAAGACTATAATAGCGCTAACAAATATGAAACTCTATTGTGAAAATGATATTTTCATGTGTGTGTTAGTTCCAGTTTTGAACTAAAAAATTTTGGTTTAAACCTAGACCATCAATTACTTTTCAGAACTTTGATCTAATTACACTAAGAGAAGGTTTAGGTCGAAAGATACATTCTTTTATGCATGATAATGTCAATGCTGAAATAGAACTTTTAATATATATCACAACCTAGTGGAGGATTGTTGGAATAAGTTGTAATATATATTTAAAATGTTGAAGGAAAAAAACTTGTGAAAGGTTGAGAATCATGTGCAGGCAGTAATCTTGCTCGACTTTCGCTCGAGAGAAGTCAAGGCAGAGATCTCGCTCGACTCTTACTCGACATGTTGCTCGAGCGAAAGTCCAGGCCGTGATCTCGCTTGACACCTTGCTCGAGTGTGAAACTGTTGCTTTGAACCTGTACGATGTCTGGAGAAGAGGCACGTCTCAGTCAAAGTGAGCTGTGTTGTAACTGTTTCTCGCTCGAATCTTCGCTCGATATGTCGCTTGAGCTAAGATCACACAGTGATCTCGCTTTATCCTCGCTCGACACCTAGCTCGAGCGAACAAATGGTTAAATTAACAATAACGTGATTTTTCACATATACATTTCAAGCCTTATAAATAATGTTGTGACAGGCCTATTAAGGTATGGAAATATTCCTTCACTCTCCTTGTGATAACTCGGATTTTTTTAAGTATCCACTTAATTTCATATTTGGCATGATTATGTTTCTTTAAGATTATTTTAGGGAACCCTTGGAATTTTAGATATATGTATATAGTTTTTATGAGTCTTTTATTGGTATTGGAGAAAAATTATAGGAGACACTAAATAGGATAAGAAGATGTGTTTTTTTGAATATTCAAGGTAATATTGTATAAAAATTGAAGGAAATTTACAAAGGAAGTCAAGTGGTATGAGTAAGGAATATACCCTATGATATTTTCGAATTAAGCTAATTTAGATAGTTTCAATGTCCTTTAGTAATATGGACATAAATTATTCATTTTATATCGGATTGAGATGATTCAAGATAATTTGAAAAGTTAAGAGTAATATATACAATTCTTATGTTTTGAGTTTTAAGAGATATGAATTTAATCAAATACGAAATTGAGATTGAGGTGGCAGATCTAAATTGGATATATAGGCATTGACTTGGAGTTGACTAGTGACTTTGATATATTTTCTCAATTATCCTAAGATATTTACAAGTGTGTATAAATATGTCAAATGAGAAGATTTTGTTTAGTAAGTTTCGTGTGAAACAAGAGGGATCATTTATCAAACACTTGGTGTGCCCGGATTGGTACTTTCGGGCTTATCTGTTAACTTTCGGTAGAAAAATCATAACTTGGGCATATGAACTCAAAATGAAGTGATTTTAGTTCCTATAAAACTTTAAGAAGTAGATATAGAACTTTTATATTTTGGATTTTTGAATATAAGTAATGGATCAAGGAATAAACCTGGTGTGGACGGACAGGAATAAGAGTCAACAGGTAACTGACTTAGATGAGTTGTCTTATGTTTAGCCATGTGACGAAAATTGTGATTGGCTACCAGACTTTCTGAGGTCTTGACATGTGTGAGAATATGTGATAAGTTGATAATAATTTATCTAGAAGCCTTGGTGGGTAAGAAAACAAAGGAAAACAAATGGAGAACTTGGATTGGGTGTTCTCGGATGGTTTTGACGTGTTTCGGTAAATGAATCATATCTTTTTCATCTGATTTCTGAATAAGGTTATTAAAAATCATATAGATCCCTAAGAGGATGAAATAAAACTTTAATGTTTTGAGTTTTCGAATAATCGAAGTGGATCAATGGGTTATTTGGGCTTGAGGTGGACTGACCTGAATTGAGCATAAACTGAAGCCCGAAAATGAATTGCACCACCGACTTACCTTAGGAGCTTAAATTTGATTGGTTCTCTCCATTTATATCTTCTAGACATGTGTGGGGAGGTAGGTGTCATGTGGTGGAAAAGTTTCTAGAAGGATAATTTTCCTATAACCAGGGAGGAACCAAATAGCCAAATGATAACTCATAGATGATATTTTGAGATTTTGCTACTTTTTCCTTTCATGTGCTGGAATGATTCTAGCCATTGATCAAGATATGCATATAAGTGGTACAACCATGATCCTTGGATGAGAATATCACCAACTAAGACTATGCTTTAGAGGTAATGATGAGCCTAAGGTAACAAAACACACACACATGGCACTAAGAGAGAACCGGAAATGTCTTGCAAATGTTATCTCTTTTTTTTTTGCCTTAAGTGTCACCTCTCTCTCTATAAATAAGTGCATGAGACTTATAAGGCCCTTTTAGGAGGATGAAAGACATGGCCTAGTTTGAAAAAATACAAAGAAAAACTCTCCTCAAACCTTTAACCTCAACACAATAGCTAAGAAAGCTAATTGAGTGATTTTGAGGGAATCCTTGCAAGGGATTGGTTCTATCATCAGTTCAAGCTTGGATAAACTTTGTAAGTGCACTAATTAACATAATATTGGTGTAGTATAAGTGCCTTGATTTATAGATTTATAGATTTAATATTGGTTTAGTATAAGTGCACTAATTATTTCAGCTTATGTATTGCTTGTGTAGCGAATTGAAAGCTATTGACTTATGGATTGGTTTTTGTTATAGAAAAATGCTAAGAAATATTTTAGGACCTTAAGAATATATTTTATGATTATATATTAAAATTATTATGTGAAAATATGAGGCCTTAATTTCCAAAAAAAATGACAAAGCAATTTTAGCAAATTTCATTTTCAAAAAGGGTAATGTTGACAGATTTAACATCTTTTGGTAAATTGATCATAACTTGTTAGTATGATGTTGGAATTGAATGATTCAAAAGGCTATGGAAAGATAAGACAAAGATATACAACTTTTGTGTTTAAGTTTTTAAGATATAAGAACTTTATAAATGACGAAATTGGGATTAAGTGGTAGAATAGAGTAGGTATGGACTTTAAAGGGTGTATTTCTTTTATTCTAAACTTTTAGTGAATTATTTGAATGAGTTTTTTTTTTTAAGTGTGGTAAGCTTAAAAATTTCAAATTACTTGGAAGATTTTTGAGAATTATTATGCTAATAATAATAATAATAATGAAATAATAAAATTATATATATAAGAGAAATATTCAAGTAAACTTATAAATATACTTAAGCTGTGTAATTACATAAATCTTGGTTTAAGTTAAATAAATAAATAAATAATTAAGATTAAGTTTCCCATGCAATTCGGCCAGCCTAGTTTAATAAGATTATAATATTTTATTTAATTGTATATGTATTAGTTGTTAAGTTTTGATGTTACGAATTTATGTGACGTATGTGTATGTAGGTTCTTGTGATATGTTTTATATGTCATATGATTTATGAAAATATGAAACATGCATGTCATAAGTCTAAATTTATGCGTATGTTGTATTTCGTCACATGTATGTGTCGTCATAAGTCATGAAATCTATTTTAAGAAAATACGTTAAGAAAACTTTAAGAAAATATGATAAGACTTAAGTTACGTCATGACGGGAATGGTGATACGTAACGCCCAAAAAATTGACATGATTTGATAAGTTAAGAGTCGTGTCACGACAGGAACGGTGATACGTAATGCCCAGACGACTTACATGACTAGTGGGGACGATACGTAACGCACGCTATGTTAAGTATTTTTCGTGTCACGACAAGGACGGCGATACGTAACACTCGAAAGACTGACATGAGACTCATCACGACTCGAATGACGATACGTAACGCCCGGATGATTGATGAGTTATATGTATGGATAAGCTGACGCGTCATGCTAATTAAGCCTGATGGGGATGGCAATCCATAATGACCATCGAGGATAAGAGATAAGTAAGACTCGACAGGGACGACGATATGTAACGCCTGTCGAGGATAAGCATTAAGTAAGACCCACAAGATTAAGAAATAAGATGAAAAATATAAGTTTTAAATATAAGATGGTGGGTCCAAGTCTAAGTTTGTATAGGAAAAGTGGTCATTGACATGCATAAGTCTCATCAAGCATTTTCATAAGTTATAGGTCTGTGATCATTGCTATGTACGATAATTTCTAATGTTATCTATGCCTTATTTTGTTAACTGTGTACTTACTGAGATTTCCTGAAAATCTCACTTTTTTAAGTTTTATCTATCATTTCTTATGGAATGATAGATGTTGTTGCAGGATTAGATAAATTGCAATGAGACTCAAACAGCACAGGAGATTCTGAGGTATCTTGAGGGTCCGATAGAATACTCATCTCCGATTAGAATGATCTCTCATGTATGTGATCAAGTGGAATAATAAGATTAATAAATGACAGTGGGATACGATATTTGTTTTAAGAAACTAACTGGATTATATAAGTGTTGGATACAATATATTTTTGTAAATATGAAATTTTGAATGTTATAGTTTTACTATGCCATGTGATCTATTTATGCAGAAGTTAGATCTCTTACATATATTGGAGATTTACCTCTTTCTACTGCAATTTGCATTATATTTAATTAGTAAGATTAGATGCATGCATTCTATTCTATACGTTTATGTAGGATAAGTAGCCTTGTGTTACTTGTCCGGATGTTTCGATTTACGTTTTAATTGAGAAAAAAAATCGGGGCGTTACACTCTTGTTGAGTTGATAGGTTTTATCTTGGAGACGATTTGCTAGAAACCTGTTAGCAAACTCTAAGTGAGTAGGGGTAAATATCGTCTTAAAGACAGTATTCTTTATACGCCTCAAAGCCTACAAATTACTTAGATTCTCTTTCCCATCTCCAAATTTTCCCAACACACACTTCTCAAACTTTACAGACAAAATGTCTAAGAGACTATTCACTGCCTAACAGGTAGTTTCTTAAAGTCTCTTCCTTCATACGAGGAAAGCACTACAACTCTACAAACTAGGTCTGAGAGACTATTTCTCTATATAACATTTTTTCTATACAAACAAAACAGAACAATACCAACCAAACACCACAACAGAAAAACAACAACTCAAAACAAAGCCGTCAGTGGTGGTGCGTGTGCCCCGAAAAGTGATCACCCACAAGTTGAAATGCTCCGAAGACCATGGATCTCCTTGAAGCTGCACACGACAGAGAGAACCCTCCAATTGGCGAGGCGCGTGGAGCTCACGCTTGTCTGGACCCCGTGCGTTTGGTGCACGTGCCGCTCTGTTTGGCAAAAACTCTGGTCGACAACTAGAACGGCAAATGGGGAGAACGGCGACGAGGCGCGTAATGGACTTTGGCCAGCAGAATACCAACAACCAACTACATGCCGATTCATCTCAAAAACCCCTGAAACCCACCATCAACACTATACAATGATGGTGACCAGGAAAAGAAATGGAAGAAAAGAAATGAGGAAGGGGGCCGAAGGGGGTGAACGGAGCCAGAACTCCGCCCCCCTTCAGAGCTGGAGCAGCAAGGGTTTTATTGCAGGGGGATGTTCGCTTTCGTGAGCGTAGAGAAAAATTGATATCCCCACATAGATCTTGTTATGTCTACTTTTTCATAGTTTCTTTTATTTTCTCGTATTTGTGATGTCATAATACTTTGATCACGGCTATCTAAAAGCCATCTAACTATTGTTGAACACCGAATAAAAGTCTGATTTTAATAATTGACTTCATTAGTTCAATTGATTTGATATTCTCTAAATAAAAGTCTAAGATGCTCTCAACGTGAAAATTCAGTGATTCCAAGTGTGACCCAAAGGAAGGAGATTATTAGAAAAAGAAAATATAAATTACTTGGCCTTCTCACTATTCTAGATTTTATTTTGCCTCATTTACACGATGGCCTTGAAGACGGCAAATTCTCCATTACATTCCACTTATTTCTTGTACCATTTCTTTTTAGAGTAGTTATAGAGTTACATCTTATTTATTGTTAATTTATCATTCTAGTGTATTTGTTTTTTTTCTAATTTTCTTTTAATTTTTTTTAACATCCCTAATCGTTAAAAAAATAAAAAATATATATTTTTACTAATAATCACTTCCTTAATCATTAAGTAAAAGAAAAAATTAAAAAAAAAACTAAAAATTAAAAAACATGGTAAAGTAGTAGTAAATGAAATGTAACCCTATCATTATTCATTTAAAAAAAAATGAATGAAAAGAAAAAAAACAGTAGTGATGGAGGTCTTTACCTTTCCCCTTTATGATTTCTAAAGCCAATGTACCAACCCTTTGGTCTTGCATATGCTTAGGTCAATAAGAAAATCTATCTTTATTTTTTGAAATTTGCAGTTTTCAAAATTACTATCTAAATTTTAGGGCACAGAGTGTGAAAGATAAATAGAAACATGAAATAACTCATTCAGTAATTTTTAAGCATTTAATACTATATCTCCTAGGAATTCACGTAGATAATAATAATTCACTACAACAAAAAACTCTATTTCTGGCGATTTAAAATTCACTGCAAAAAAAATCGCTGCCAATACCAATTATTCACAGCGATTCAAATTTTGCCGCAGATTTTTCAATTAAATTGGTCCCTTGCACTTGTTGGAACGAATTGTTGATTTATAGCAGCGATTTACATCACTGCAATATACATCGCTGCAATATATTATCAACTTGTTATGGCAAAGTTTAATCACTGCAAACATCACTTTAACGAATGCGCGAATTAATATTTCCCTCCCCCACCCTTTCGATCTCCCTTTGAGTTTTCCCCCCCAATTATCAGCAAAAAACTCCCGAGAACCAAACAGGTGAAAAACCATTGCCCCTCGCAAAATCACAGTAAACCCACGCAACTTGTCATCCCTCCGCCAAGAACTGCCACAAGCGGTAGACGCTACAACTCGTGTGCTTCCTGCACTTATGATTTGCTACATTTCCCGAATTCCCCAAAAGATATTGTTGTACTCTGTTTCGTTAATTTAAGAACAGTTTATTAATATTTTGCGAATCTCCACATTTTCTCATTCCTAATCCTCTATTTTGCTGCAGGCTCAAGACGATATTTGTTGGCATGTAGTAGTTTTATAAAATCGCCTCCTCCATCACCTTAAATCCACTGCGTTCTTGCCGATTAATACAGGGTAAGAGTTCTGTTTTAGCTTTGAACTTGGTCTTATAACTTAGATCTTTTGATTTAAGTAGGGTTTAACTTGTTCATTTGAGAAACCCTAGTCTCCTTCAATTGGTGGGGATATGAACCTAGCTGAAAAAATATTACGATTTGAAAAAAATAGCATGTTCCTAAAACAAATGAGAAAATACCCTCTGTTGACGAAAAAAATATCAGATCGCCAAAGGCTGCTTGAGGTATTGTGCCCTTGCCCCTTATTATTGCCATGCTTAGTATGCTTGGTTATTGAGTGCTCGAGGTTATACATTTATAATGGTTCTGTTTCCAGATATATGGTACATTCTGTTTAGATTTTTTTTTCTCAAAGGAAATTTGAGATCTATAGAAGCAGCTATTACTTGGTAAATGATTGAAAGAAACCTTTGAATGATCCTTGAGTTGCTATCATGTTGCACAGTTGCCTGTTGGATTTATGTTTTGATGGATATATGGGTGAGTGATTTTTATTTTATATTTTTGTGTGGTTTTGTGGGACATGGTTTCTTGATATTAAGATAGGACAGGACTATGAAGTTCATTGTGATGAGCTTTGTTGAGAAAGTGATTACTATATTGCTTAAAAAAGAAAGCTATTACTGTGTTATTTGGTATTTGAGCAATGTTGTAATTTAGTCTGGGGAGAAAAAGGAGGAATTGGGGGGATGGCTCGAGAATTTAAAGATTTCATTAAATCACTTGGTTCTACTTTTGAATTCACCTTTCAATTCAACTTAGTAAGCAGCTGTTCATATAAATCCTTTGATTTTTGGGTAGATGAGTAATCTGAATTTTAATGAGTAACTCATGACTGAATCCTTTGGTTTTATTCTTATTCTTGTAAGATCTTTTGATCCATTTTTTACATTGGTTTGGGTCCAAAGCTCTAATACTGGTCCATGATCACAACTTGAATTTCTCTGTTGAATTTTTTTTTTCTGCCTTTTAAAGTAGGTATGGGTCTTTGCTTTTGCTAAAAGTAGGTGGAAGATCTAGCATGAAAGAATTTTTTCCTGAAATCTTTGCTAAAAGTGTGGGGTTTTCTATATATGCTCATTTAATTTAGCATGAAGGAATTTGGACTGTAATTTAGATCAGATGTGTGATATATAAATAAATCCCTTTAAAATACCTCTATCATCCCTTTTTAATTTCTTAGATTGTATGATAAGAATTGTTTGTCATCTATTCCGCTTCTTGTGAACTAGTACTAGAGAAATTCCAGAAAATGTTCCATATCAACCAATCCATCCTAGAAATATAGGCATAACCTCATAGGTTTTTCTCACATGCAAGACAGAGGACAAGACAGAGAAACTCACCATGGAGAACACTGAAACTTCCGAGCTGACTAGCATAATATTCACCTGCAAAAAAAACTTCTCAATCCATGAGTTTTCCACAATGGTAACAAATTAAGAGAAAAGTTAAGAAAGTAGAACAAATGCAGAGTTGCTTTATCTAAGGCATTTTGTTTTGGGGCAAAGCCTTTTTAGCTATGGAAGTAAAAGACACCAAAATCTTACTATAATTCCCTATAGGATCATTTAATGTGTTATTTGATAGTTGAAACCAAAACCATGTTGTGCCCAAAGTTGCAATGCAATGCTACAGAATATTAGAATTTCATTATCGCAACAAGTTCCCTACAACTTTCACAACTTTATGGACATTTTCTTCTACACAACCGTAACTTAGCTTCCTATCACGAATTTTCATGGTTTTGTGCTTGTGCCCATGCTTGTAACTTAGTCTTTCTATCACAAGTTACTAGCCGCTCGACCGCCCGTTCTTGAGTCTTGTCAGGAGGTTCAATGAGCTGATTTTTCTGATGTTTCGGAAGGTTTTTTTTAAGGGGTTTTGGGTAGTAACACATGTTGCTTAAGTTGACTTTGGCTATTTTTATTTGTTATTCGGTATGTAGGTCTTTTTTTCATTTTTGTGCTGACCGTTATTTATCCGCCAATGTAGGTGAAATTTTTTATCATCATGATGAGGAGCTAATCAGCAATTTTGGGGTCTATTCTTCCATCTAGTGACACAAGGATATAATGAGCAACCACTTCAAGGCACAATGTAGGTATAAAGATGACTGAACCATTTTGCATGTGTTCCATAACTGTTTTTTTCTGACAACGTTGCTTCTCCGTACAATGACCCGTGAGACCAAGCCCTGTATATATCACAACCAAAATATTTGCTATCTACCTTAACTTGTTGATAGTTGGGCAGCGGGCACCCATCTAGCAATCCAAATTAAATACTATAACATATGTATTTTGTTTAAGAAGCTGCTAGCATAACATTAATATCTTCAATGCTTACACATTATATATTGGGTCTGATTTTTGTATATGATCATCCAAAGTACTATAGACTAAAATTTAGGCATGATTATTATCTGTTTGCTAGGCTTATCTTTTCTTGAGTTCGTTCAGGTCTATATATCTTATATATATGTTGGAGTTCTGCAAATATGTTTGGCTATCTCCGGGATTTGTACGTGTGCAATGTAAATGTACTGAAGAAAATATTGTCTGGATTATTGACCAACTTTAGGTTTGCAATACTGTGTTGCAAGAGTATTTTCCAATGTGACATCTACTAGTGAATAGTTGATGCATGGATAGAGTAGAAGGAGGAGGCTTTTGGTGATGAAAGCCACTAATTTTAGATGATCAAAAATTTCCTCAAGTGGGCCTTTTTTTCTTCCCTTGGTGTAAACTAGAAGTTGTGTAACTAGACTACGTACTTTCCTTCAATGGGTATTATTGTTAATTTGAATCTTTCTCACTTAATAGATTATGTGACGTACACTTATAGTAATGGATGGCTCATTTTGGAAATTAAAGTTTTACTCATAAAATGTTTCATATTTTAGAGTATTTGTATGTATGGGCTAGTGGATTGGATTTAGATAATTATTGGATTAAAAACCTGTAAAAAAATTATTAATTTATTAGATTCTAGGTATTTTTACTCACCTAGCGTAAAAAGAGAACAAAATCAATTATTGCAGTGATTATCATTTTGCTGGGAAAAAGAGAACATGTAAAACGGTTACTGCTGCAAAAACAAAATTGCTAAGAATTTAAATCGTTGTTTATTGCGGCGATTAAAATGTTTTAGCAACGATACTTATGTGCTACAAATAGGTTAACCCAGCGACATTGTCTTCTTATTCATGGCACATATCATTCTTTTCGGGGTGAAAAAGTTTGCTAAAAATACTGGTTCATTTGCATTGCACCTAAACTTATTAATTAAGTGCAATGCAAAACGTAACGGAAAGAGTTTAATCTTCCATATATGCGAAAAGATCTAACTCTTGCATAAATAGATCACATGGCATATTAAAACTATATTCTTCATAACTTTTCATTCATCATAACATATTGTATCCAGAATTTACATAACCCAGTTAGTTTTCTTCTAATTAATCTCTTCCTGCCTTCTGATACTCTTTCTATTTCACTTGATCCCAACGTAAGATCATTCCCTTAGGAAAGGAGTATTTTGTAGGACCCTTGAGGCTCCGCAAAATCTCTTACAATGTCTGAGTCTCATCACAATTTATTTACTCCTGCGACACCATCTATCATTTCTTATAATACATGTCAACGAAATATAAAAGAGTGAGATTTTCAAGAAATCTCAGTAAGTACACAGCCAACGAAATATGGCATAGATGACATACGAACTTATCATACATGTCAATGCTCAGAGACATATATCTTATAAAAATATTTTATGAGACTTATGCATGACTTAAACTTGTGTTCTTCATGACTTAGATTTGTGTTCTTCATGGACTCACTCTATCATACTTAAACCCTTATTTCTTTTCTTTTATAACATTGTGAGTCTTACTTGTTTCGTATCATCGACAGGCGTCCCCATCGAATAGTTCTTATTTCGTATCATTGACAGGTTTAGATCTCTGCTGGCTTTCATATCCTCGACAGGCTTAAGTCTCTACCGGTTTTCATATCCTCGACAGGCTTAAGTCTCTGCCGGTTTTTATATTCTCGACAGGCTTAGGTCACTGTCGGTTGTCAAATACTCGACAGGCTTAGGTCCTTGTCAGTTTTCAAATACTCGACAGACTTAGGTCCCTGTCGGTTTTCACATACTCGACAGGCTTAGGTCCCTGTAGTTTTCACATACTCGACGGGCTTAGGTCCCTGCCGGCACGTCGATTATACAGGTGTATCGCTGGTCCCCGTCATGACGTGACTAACTTATTAATCTTTCCACTTGTTACGTTTTCTTAACTTATTTTCTTAAAACATACTTCATGAAACATATATGTAACGTAATGCAACATACGCATAAACTTAGACTTATGACATGCATATTTTATATCCATATGAGCCTTATAACATGTGAGAACATTTCACAATAGCATACATCACATGCACATACATTTACGTTACATCAATTCATAAAATCAATGCCTACTAAGATAAACTCGGTTCTATAACATGTATCATACCAATTATACCCTTAAATAACATATATAATTTTTTCTTTATTAAAACATCAACATTTATCCAAGTAAAAGTTTTGAATTTAAGCAAATAGGGTATCTCGCTCGAGCGAGGTATCGAGCGAAAATCGAGCGAAGTTTCGGGTTGGAACTCGCTCGAGCAGAGTATCAAGCAAACATCAAGCAAACTAGGTATCTCGCTCGAGCAAAGTATTGAGCGAAATTCAAGCGAGTTCTTAGGTTAGAACTTACTCGAGCAGGACATCGAGTGAGTGTCGAGTGAAGTCTCGGGTTGCACTTCGCTCGAGCCAGACATCTAGCGAGAGTCAAGTGAGGGTTTACATTTGTTCTTCGCTTGATCATTCGGTCGAGCGAGGGTCGAGCGAAGTCACGGTTCTTAGGAAAGTTTCAACTTAAAACATGTCATTCTTTTACCTAAACCTTATTTTTTAACTTATTAAAACATAAATCTATGTTCTTATAATTATTAAGAGTTTAGAATATAAGAAGAATACCTTTTTGAAGTCTTTACATACTCTGTTCTGCCATTCAATCCCAATTTCGCCCTCTATAGAGTTCTTATCTTTTAAAGCTTAAAACACCAAAATTGTAGAGATCTGTCTTAGCTTTTCATAGACTCTTGAATATTCAATTCCGACATCACACTAAAACATTATGACCAATTTACTATAAGATGTTAAATCTGTCAACATAACCCCTCTTAAATTCGAAAGTTACTAGGGTTGATCTATCATTTTCTTCCAAATCAAGACCCCATATTTTCACATAATCTTCTTCATATAACATCATAGAATATATTCCTAAGATCTCATAATTTTTCTAGCATTTTATCATAGCAAAAACCACTTCAAAACTCAATAGGTTTCAATTTAACACATAAACTAAGATTAAGCTCAAATGAATATCAAACATGATATAATCACCAAACCACTCATTCTATGCCAAGATGAAGTTAATATATGCACTTACAAATTTCTCAAAAGCTTGTATTGATGATAGAACCAAGCTCTTGCAAGAATTTCTCAAAATCACACAATTAGCTCACTTAGGTAATGTTTGGATGTTCAATGGTTTAGAGAGGCTTCTTCTTTGGTTTTCTCTCCAAGTGGGTGTGTGTTCTACCTTCTAAAGAGGGTTATAAGACTTACCAACCCATATATATAGGAGGGTGGTCGACCCTTTAGAGGAAAAGGAAAAGAAAGGATGGCTATAGGCAACCATTTATGTCTTTGTTTGGGAGATGATGTGTCATACCTCCTAAAATTAAATGATTACCTCTAATCCTCCAAGATTCTAAGCCTTTGCAACAATATCATCATCCAATGGTTAACATTGAGATATTTTAGCAGCCAAAATTGATCAATGGTTGAGAAGTGAGTTAAGGAGATAAGGCATGAGGTGGCACTCACCTAACCATGCATGAACCAAGCCATTCCAGCTATCATCTGGTATGCCACGCCTCTTAGCCCCTCTCCTATCCAATTTTGTTAGATGTTACACTTTCTAAGATACCACTTGACATGTTTTAGAAGACCATTTCGAGATTTGGTTGGGATAACTTTAGTTTGTAACTCACTTAGTTAGACTTGGATAGATTCAGGAAGATTTTTGTCTCTCATGTTTGCTTCATGTCTTTGGGTCAACTAAAGCTTTAGATCACTTCATCTCCTCATGACACATACTCCTACACATGTCAAGACCTTAGGAAAATTGATAGTCAATCACAATATTTTTCATATGGCCGAATATAAGACAATTCATCTAAGTCGGTTATCAATTGGACTCAACCCAGGGCCATCCACTTCACACCAGATTTCATCATTGATACGTTTTTTATATTCAAAAACCCAAAACATAAAAGTTCTAGATCTACTTCTTAAGGTTCTATAGAAACTAAAATCACTTAATTCTAAGCTCATATGGTCAAATTATGATTTTTCCACTAAAAGTCAACAGATAAGCCTGAGAATACTAATATGGGCACACTAAGTGTTTGGTAGATATTCCTTCTTGTTTCACACAAAATTTCCTAGATAAAATCTCCTCATTTTTTACATATATACACACTTTTCCATATCTTAGGCTAATTTATAAAATAATTTAAAGACTTAAGTCTCGTTTGGATTCGGAGATAAGATGAGTTGAGATGAGTTAGTTTATTTTTTAATATTATTATTATTTTAGAATTTGAAAAAGATGTATTGGGGTTTAAAAAAGGTGTATTGAGATTTGAAAATTGTGTATTGGGATTTGAAAAATATATATAGAAATTTGTGTTTTGTATAAAAAATTATAAAAATGTAATGATGAAATGGAAATGAGTTTAGATGAGCTTAATTCACTTCTGAATCCAAACGGGGCCTTAATCTTATCTAAAGTCCTTAGTCAACTTCAAAGTCAATGCCTATCTATCTCCAATCCAGATCTTCCACTTCAATCTAAATTTCGTATTTTTTTAAGTCCATATCTCTTAAACCTTAAAACATAAAAATTGTAGATATTTCTCTTAGTTTTTTATAGTCTGTTGAATCACTCAAATCCGATATCAAATGAGCAAGTTATGGTCTTTTTATCAAAAGGGGTCAAATCTCTCGCTGTATCTCGCTCGAGCCAGACATCAAGCGAGAGTCGAGCGAGATCTCGAATTAGACACTTTTTTCACATAAAACAAACCATCATTGTACCCAATCCTACTCCTAACCTTCCAACATACATTTATAAGTCTTTTCTTTATTATACTTATTTCTTATTTGATCAACCTTCAATAATCATGCCACATATGAAAATTAAACGGATATTTAAAAATCTGAATTATGACATCATCAACATATAAATTCTATACATATACAAAATTCTAGGGGTGGGCAAAAATTCCGAATTCCGAATTCCGTCCGAACTCCGCTCCGATTCCGATTCCGATCGGTGTCGGAAATCGGAGTTCGGAATTCGGAGTCGGAAATTTCCGACTCCGGATTCGGAGTCGGATTTCAGAGTCGGAGTCAGGTTTTATACCGAACTCCGACTCCGAAACTCCGAAGTTTTTTTAAAAAAAAATTAAGATACAAAACGACGTCGTTTTGTATCTTAATTTTTTTTAAAAAAAACTTAGCTAAACGACGCCGTTCCATTTATATAGAAACGGCGTCGTTTAGGCTAGGGCATGTAAACGGCAACGTCGGCCCCCCAGCTATTTCTTCTTCCTTCTTCTTCTTTCTTTCTTCTTCTGTTCTTAACTTCTTCAGTTCTTCTTCGGCCTTCGGTCTCGAGTCAGTGAGTCACCCTCAGCCCTCAGCTCTCAGCCCTCAGCCCTCGGCCCTCAGCCCTCAGCCCTCAGCCCTCAGCCCTCAGCCCTCAGCCCTGATCACTGTCTCACGCCGTTGCACACAAACAGACCCTCACATCTAGCCGTCCCCCCTCAGCCTGAGTCCACTCCCTCTCACCGTCGCCCCTTCACGCATTTCTCACGGACCCACTGCCGGCTGC
Source organism: Platycarya longipes (assembly GCA_036559045.1). Classification (NCBI taxonomy): domain Eukaryota; kingdom Viridiplantae; phylum Streptophyta; class Magnoliopsida; order Fagales; family Juglandaceae; genus Platycarya; species Platycarya longipes. The sequence continues at coordinate 23,547,886 of CM071793.1, read as the reverse complement.
CCAAGGTATTTTCTTTTCCTCTCTCTCCGTCGCATTTATTCACCATCTCGAACTTTTGTAGCCTTGAACATCCACGATTTGCAATTTCTCAGTAAACCGGTAAACCCTATATTTGTTGTTGTTGTTGACTTGTTGTTGTTGTTGCAATTTACTATTTGGTATTTACATAGTCATTACTCATTAATTTTTGTTCATTTTAATTTTTGTTGTTGTAAATTTGTTGTATTTGTGAATCACTGAATAAGTGAATATGGTATTAGACTTTATTTTAATTTTTGTTGTTGTAAATTTGTTGTATTTGTGAATCACTGAATAAGTGAATATGGTATTAGACTTTAGTTTTCTGGTTTAGTTCTTTTTCTAGCACAAGGTGTTGGCCGCAAGACCAAGTTTTCAAATGATAAAAACATTGGCAATTTGGCATTGAATTAGTCAACTACTAATATAGCTGATCTTTATTTAACTAAGAATACTAGCATTAGATTAGTCAAACTGTCAATATATATATATTTTTAAAAATATAAGTTTGCATACATATCAAATTTTTTTTGTCATATTTAATCAAATACGAGAAAATAAAAATAGGAGAAGGAAATAAAAATACAAGTTGTCTTTAAAAATGAATAGTAAAACTTTAAAATTCTTTAAATTTGAAGAATTATTATTTATTTTTGAAGACAGCTTATACTTTTTGCATGTAGCAATTTTGATCCTCGTAAAAGGTCGATCTGTAGACGGTGGTAGCTAGATCTTGGGTTTGAAATTTTAGGAGAGATCACGAGTTGAGGTGCAGCGTGGCTTTGAAAGTAATCTTAGGTGCAGTGTGCGACGTTTAAAATTTTAGTCACCGGCCCCAACGTCTTTTGTTAAAGAAAAAAATAAGATAAACTAAAGCGATGGAAAAAAACAATAAAAAGAATCATAATTGTGTTATATATGCATGAATACTGCCCCACAGCAATGCTTTTCCGAGAGAACACAATGATGAATAAAGAGATATATTATAGAATAATATTCTCTATATATTCTGCATGCATTTATGTAAGAAGAAATTAATATTGCAACCGTACGTTAAGCGTCCAAAATTAGTCATGATGAGAGTCACGGACTCACGGATAAGATTCATACAATTGGTTTGATGCATTTATAATATGGATGCGTACGTTCTTAGCTTTGTTTAATTCTTCCAAGGAATGAATTTAAATAGAGTCAACAGAATCGCTGCAATATTATTAATTGTCGAAGTTATAAGATTAATTGATCATATTTCATCTTTTATCTAAAAACTCCTTTATTGCTCCATCGATCCATCTCATGAGCTATAAATTAAACTAACACTTTTTGCCAGTTTCTAGAACCCTGATCACAATATCATTCCAATAAATGTTTTCCCAATCTATGTATTCAATTTGTTACAGCGGCGTTAGTACCATCCGTATTTCTCTATATCTTCATTTTCTCTCTTCTCTTCAAAGTTAACTTTTTCTCGGACTTTGGTCTCCAGAGGAAGATGAAAAGTTCATTAGAGATTCAAATATACATTTGCTTGGCCATGTCGTTCGTAGATAGAAAGCAGCAACGGAGGTCCTCCCCGTTTATATAGCAACCCTCTCTCTCTACTATATGCTAACCAAATGCAATCATATTTGTCTAGACCAATATTGGTATTTGGTAATGTGGTGTATATGTGCGTGTATTGACAATGGGGTGGCCCAGGGCGGCTCATTCATTAGGCGAATTAGGCAGTTGGCTAAGATGGTTGCCTAAGGCCTCTTAATGAAAAATTTTAAACAAATATTAAAAATTTCATTATTTAAAATAAAAAAAATTATCTGAACTAAATAAATTAATCTTAAAGTTAAAGAAAAAATCAATTATGCATTTTGTTAAAAAAATAACGTTAACAATGGATCCTAATTAAATACTCTGCAGATTCGATTTCACTTGGAAAAATCAAGAGTCACAATAAACTTGGAAAAATCAAAACCTTAATAAATGATTATACCTCTACAACCAAAAAATAACGTTACAATTCATCTATAAAAATAATCAAAACATAAAAACTCTTCTTTTATACCTAACGATTTTACTTATCTCTCAACTTCAAAACCTTAATAAATGATTATACCTCTACAGCCACATCGATATTATACTATTACTAACTTTTTATGATTATAAATTTATAATTGTTATATTATTATACTTGAATTCTAATAACATTATAAATTTATAATTGTTAGGAATTTACTAATATTTTTTATATTATTATACTTGAATTCTAGGTCTACAATTACAAACAGATGGATCCCTCACGTAGTGCTAGTGGGACTCCGACTCCACATGAGGCTCCGAATCCGGATGGTGGGACTCCTTCGGCGCTCCACGCTGCAGCTTCGAGCCGTAGTCGGCTACCCTCCACTCGAGCACAAACCTCGTGTGCTAGCAGTGGATTTCCACTTCCAATCGACATAGAATTGGAAGTGGAAGATCCCGACCAGTTTATGGAGGAGCAGGAGATGGGCCTTGGAGACGATCCGATTCAGGATCCGGATGTACCAGTACACCCTACAGCTGCGAGGCCACCCCGTCCACGGTCAAATAAAAAAAGATCGTGGACATGGGAACATTTTGAGAAGGTTGAGGGTGGGGATCCCCAGAACCCACGGGCTGTGTGCAATCATTGTGGCGCTCGAGTTGGGTGTCATTCAAAGAGGCAAGGCACTTCTTGCCTTTCAGCACATCTGAACGGTTGCAAGCGCTACCAAATAGCGAAGGGAATGGCATCAAGAGGTTAGTGTCTTGCTAGTTGCTTTATATGCTAATTAGTTTTGTGATTATAATCCCAATTAATTTTCATTTAAGACTAATATTGGTAATAAATTATCAAATACAGACGCAGGTGGGTCTCAGACTAATATTAGCTACGAGACTTCTACAGCCACTGATGGGACAGGGACACAGACAAGGAATCTAATTGTCCCTCAATACAGTGAGAAGATGTTTCGTGAGGCGCTTGCGATGATGATTATAAAAGATGAGATGCCCTTTACCACGGTTGATAAGGATGGGTTCCGGTATTTTGTGAAGCTTCTTGAACCAAGATTTCCAATCCCATCCCGTTATACAGTGATGCGAGATTGTATGAAGATGCATCTGAGGGACAAGGCAGAAATGAAGAAGATGTTCTCCACCACTGGCCAGAGAGTGTCATTTACGACCGACACATGGACGTCGGTACAGAATACCTCGTACATGTGTATCACAGCACATTACATTGATAGTGAGTGGAATCTTAAAAAAAGGATTATTGGATTTAAAGAAATAGTTGACCATAAGGGTGCATCGATAGGAGCGGAGATGGATGATTGTTTGGTTGATTGGGGCATCCAAAAAATATTGTGCATTACAGTTGACAATGCCGGTGCAAATGAGACCGCAATCGAATGGTTTATCCGAAATACGAGGGCGAGAGAAGATGTGATTAAAAATCACCAGTATATCCACATTCGATGCACTGCTCATATAATCAACCTTATTGTTGGTGAGTCTTTCTGGTTTTAATTTTGTATTTTGTATTTTAATATTTTTATGATTAAAGTCTTTGAAAATAGTACTATTTTTTTTATTATTATGATAATTAGATATTTTTCAATGATGAAACAGTTAAGGGGTTGGAAAATATAGACGACTCTATCAAGAGAGTCCGCAACATTGTGCGGTACGCGAGGGCTTCTCCCCAAAGGCTACAAAAGTTCAAGGCTATAGCAGAACAGGTTGGGATTGAGTCTTCAAAGATGTTGTGCCTGGATGTTCCCACTCGATGGAACTCCACATATCTGATGTTGGATGTGGCACTAAAGTACCAGAAGGCATTTGAGCGGCTAGAGATTGAGGATGGAGGTTTGAGGTATGCCTTACTGGAGCCTGATGGAAGGGGGCTCGGTCCGCCAGACAACATTGATTGGCAACATGTATCCGAGTTTGTCACATTTTTACAAATCTTTTATGACATCACGATGCGGGTTTCTGGATCTGCATATGCGACGGCAAACATGTGGTTTAGCGAGATCTCCATGCTACACCACCACTTGAAAGAAGGTTGTGCTGACCCGAGTGGATTGTTATCTGGTATGGCATCACAGATGCAGTCCAAATATGATAAATATTGGGGGCAAGTTGAGAAGATAAATAGATTATTGTTCATAGCGTCGATCCTCGACCCTCGATTGAAGTTGGCAGTGGTAGAATGGTGGGCAACAGAGGTTCTCGGGGCAGTGAAGGCTAAGTCGTTTATCACAGCACTCAAAGATGATTTGAACGAGTTGTACACTCATTACAGTGCCAGTAGTCCTGCTTCATCCTCACGAGCCATGGGTACCTCACGTTCGAGTTCGAGCTCAGGACCAGCCACAGATGCTCGTTCGAGTTAGGCTAGTGTAGCCAGTCGATCCCGAGGCTTCAACGTCATGACGTCGTTTCATGCACGGTCATCGAGAAATCCATTGCAGTGTACAAATGAGGTTGAACGATATTTACTGGCAGAGGTTGAGGAGCCTAGTGAGGAGTTTCAGATCTTGATTTGGTGGAGAGCTAATTCACCAAAGTACCCGATTCTCTCTCGCATTGCTCGAGATGTACTAGCCGTTCCTATCACTACGGTTGCATCTGAATCGGCATTTAGCACTGGAGGTCGGGTGTTGGATGCCTACCGGAGTTCATTGTCACCGTCAACCGTGGAGGCCCTCGTTTGCACACAAAACTGGCTCAGAGATGTACCTACTGGACTAGAGAGTATTGGCATCGATGCCGTGAGCTACAGACTTGAGTCAGGTAAACTTAAATTAATTTATATAATTCTTTTTAAATGATTAAAGTAAAAATTTTATATAATTATTAATTCTTTTTTATAATTTCATTTTAATAAATCTATTTAAATTTTAATTTATACTGTTTATGATTTTACAGATTTAGTTATCAACCCTACCATACTTGCCGATGACTGATGGAGCAACTATCGATTACGTATATTTTTTCTCTAATTTTCCATCACACTTGTTTCATGTTTGGTTAATTTTAATTTTTTTCATATATAATAATACATTTTATTTTTATCTTAATCTCAGGTACGATTCTGTATAAGTTCCAACAACAAAGTTCAAGGCTGCAGCAATTATTATTATTATTATTTTGTAACATCGATACGGGTCTCAACCGTCCCATTGAACCAGAGTCATCAGACTATCACTGAAAATTTAATTTAAATTTTGTATTATTTTTTGTATTAATAGTGACATAGTCTAGAGTCCTGGACTTTTTTTTTGTATTACTATTTTTTGTATTATGCTATAATGCTATTGGCTGGCATTAGCATTGTAATTACTACTTAGTACTTTGTATTTTTTGTTTAATTGTTTAAGACTAATTAGTACTTAGTAGTGAAAACTGAAACTTGAATAGATCAATAGTTGTGGGCTTTGTGGCAACTCAATTGAATCTAGTATCTAAATAGTAAATACTCAATTCGCATATCAGTAAATTTATATGACTATGAGATTTTAATTAAATATTTCTTTATATACGAAATTCATAAATTTTTAAAATTTTATAACTATATCTAAATTTATTATAATATTAAAATATATTAAAATTCATTTGTGATTTGAGATAAATCTCATAAAACTTATTTTATTATCTTAATTTATTTTTTCATCATTAAAAAAAATTTATTCTATCTCAAATCAGCTTCAACCATTAAATGCAGTTACGCAAGTTAAAATAAAAAAAGTTACTTCCTAATATCCTATCCAGTATTCATGCGCGCCGCGCCGTAAACCCAAAGAGATTATGCGGGAAACTCAAATATTTGGCTCCATTATCAAAGATCGTGCACGTCAGAAGCTGTATGACTGATGGATTAATTACTTGCCAGTTGCCAAGTGACAAGTCTAAGTGGTTAAGAATCAAAATAGAGGTGAGGAAAGTATATTATTTTAATTTTTAATAAATAATAAGACAAAAAATAATAAATAAAAAATAAAATAATATTATTTTAATAGATGTGAAAAAGTACAGCTGTATAGGCATTAGCAATAGCGTACATGTTAATTGTTAAGTAAGCTACTAAGCACGGTTAACTTATTTCTTCACAAACTTTACATCTCAATTGAACAAATGAGTTCATATGGAATATGTATGGCCCAATTGGAAGGATTTAGTTTCGGAATGAGTGTAATTTGGCCCATATCGAACTCGCCGAAGGAAACTAAATTCGGAGTTCCGATCGGAACTCCGATCGGGGTTCGGAGTTCCGAACTTCCGATCGGAACTCCGATCGGAGTTCGGAGTTCCGAACTCCGATCGGTGTCGGTATCCGAGAGTGTCTCGGAGTCGGAGTCGGAGTACGATTTTGACTCCGATGATTGTCGGAGTCGGAGTCGGAGTCGGAAACTCCGAACTCCGACAAGTTCGGAGTCGGAGCACAGCCCTACAAAATTCTAAGAGTAAGTTATAAGTGTACTTATTAATTCTCCAAGAGCTTAGAATGGTTTGTCTTGGAATACCCATTGCAAGATCACCCAACATGCCTTGAAGATGTGTTGTTAAGGTAATTGAGTGTTTGAGAGAGTAGAAAGGGTTTTCTCTTGCTATGGTCGTGAGCTTCCACTCAAGAAAGGAAGAGGGAACTTCCCCTTAGCCAAGAGAATAGAAAAAAAATCTCCAAATGCCACATGGAACCTCTCTTGCCAAGCCACCTTTCCTCCTTAGGTCTTAGTGTCATAATTCTATCTTCCTTTAGGCTTGGTGAGAAAGGAAGAGATCAAGGGCTATTCTTAAGCTAAGAAGGCCACTTGTCCCCACACTTGGCAAAATTTCAAGAGGATAAGGCACAAGGTCGGTTATCAATGTCTAAGGTGGTTTCCAGATAGATCTATTTCAAGTGCGTCCACTTCATACCCAATTTCATCCTTGAACCAGCATTCATATCCAAAAAAATCAAAACATAAAAGTTATATATCTTCCTCTTGGCGTTCTATAGGATTTTAAATCGCCTTATTTGAAGATCAGATGAGAAAGTTATGCCTAATTTACTAAAATACGATGAAACTGCCCGAGATTATCCAATCCGAATTGTCTAGGAATATTCTTTGAAAAATATCTTGTTTGTGTAACTAAAACTCTCCTATCACGTCCTTATCCGAATGGCACTATACATACAAAATAAAAACAAAGTGAAATTGGGCTATTTGGATCCATTTTCAGACATGTCACATTCACACCCAATTTAGTCCTCGCTTAAGCCCATATCCTTAAAAACTCAAAACATAAAAGTTGTAGATCTTTCCTTTTACTTTTCATAACATCTTGAATTATCCCAATCCGAAATATATTAGAGAGTTATGCCTATAATACAGAGAGATGTCAAATCTGTCGAAAATTACCCAATCCGATTTTCCTTTATAGAATATACTTTGCTTGATTCCTTTAAACTCTGCAAATCTTAACTAATTTTTCTTTTCACACTATGATTTCTTGTAATTTCAAATAAACAAGTATTCTCTTGGTATCAGGTGTCTCAAATGATTGTTCAAACACTTAAATATTTCTCAAATATTTTTCCTTCACCTCATTTATCGTATTTCAAGTTTTGCTTCATTACTCATATGCTTAATACTAATAAAGGGTTTTTAAGAAATATATCTCCAAAAAGTTTCAAAGATTAACTAAAATAAACCTAGAGGAATTACAATCATTCCAAATATAAGAAATCTAGTAGAAATAAAAATTCAGGTTATATAAACTTTAAACTCTCTTTGCAAGAACTTTATGCCTAAGTTCCAAAACATTGTGGTCACATTCAAGTTCATAGTGATGTGCTGCTTGTTAAAGCTGATAGCTTTTTCTAATGGAATTTCATATATCTGGAAATTTGTTAGTGCTGTTCCGTTTGTGAATCTCGATGATTTTTTGTAATTTGATAGATTTTTCCTTATATTGGTCCTTTGATGGTTAAATGCAGCTCATACTGGAAAAAATGATGATGAAGTCGGAGGAGGGATGGCCATTCCTATGTTTGCTTCACAGTCAATGTGGTGTGATCATGCTGAAGCTCAGCTCATTGCTTCTTAAGATGTCAAAGTGCAAGGACAGCAACAACAATGGATAGGCATTGTATATTTGATTTAGTGACCCAATTCTTTGGTTGCTTTTGGGAGTTGCAATTAGAGTTTTAAGGATCAAGGGTGAAATATGTACGAAATGTTTGGACTAGAGAGATTGTATAACTTTTATTTTATGAGATTTTAGTATGGATATTTAAAAGCGTGAAAAATAAGGCTGTTCACGTATTTCCGTATAATAACATGTTGATTATTTGAAAGACGCAATGCATTATCGGTACATACTACCTTGAGTTGGCGGCCTTTGAAATGAAATGGTATAATTGAGTTCCCTAGCTGGTACATACTACCTGGGTTCCTAGCTAAAGATAAATTTTGCTAAAAGAAGCCTATGAAGCAAATATGTCCTCTCTGCCTACTCGAGTAACGTCGTTATAAGGATTATTTAGATGCATCAAGCAGTATTTTGGATCTCATTAGAGAGTTAGAACAGTGCAATATAAGACAAGGTAATAATATTCCTCCGTCACACATAAAACGCAGTACTCGGACAAAATACTTTGGAATTGTTGACTCATCCCCGGAGATGGCTTAGGACTGATGCTACCAAAACTACTTGGGAACAACTTTTTATCACAATCGCATTCCAAAAGATGTAAAACGGAAGCATTACCTAGATCACAAAAGAACCGTGCAAATCATCTGCAATTCTATAAGTTCGTGCCAGGTAATAATATTCTTACCCCTCTTTGCAGACCAGTGCCATTGGAACACTATTTCCTAGATGCATTACATGAGAAAACAGAGCATAAACAATGGACTAGATATACATGATTCCAAAGATTTACGAATGATGTTTCTATTGTTCTTTTCTTGTACCATAACTTTACAAGAATTTGTGTCGACTCCCCAGCAACAAAAAGTAGAGCCTTGCCAAACAAGGGATATTACAATTCCCAAAGCTTAGCCCTTTTCCTTTAATTAAGACATGGTTCTATTAACATCTTTGATAAGTATGTGAAAGTATATTTTAAATATCTTATTATTAGATTAAAATGCTAGATTATGATTAGAAATAATGGACTATAATTTATTTTATTAAATTTAATTTCTATTTATATTGGGATACGCTTAAATATATTTTTATAATATATATCTCAAATATTGTATTATTAGTGATGAGAGTGTGTGTGCAATTGGGCTTTACATTTAATGTTTTTTTAATATTTATTATTAGGCTTTTATTTTGATAGTAATTGGGTTTTATTTTAGCAGCCACTTCTCACTTTGGGATGTTGCACTTACAATTTTATCTTTACCTGAATGAATGGCCCGCATGCATACTTGAATTGAAGAGGCAAGTCAATTTTGGACTTAACGGGACACGGCTGGTCCACAATCCACCAATGGAACAAACGGCTTGCAAGGAATTAATTGGTTTGGACTTCGTATCCTTCACCCTGGCCACACTAATACAAGTGAGGGGGGATTTACTGAGATTTGTAATCGAACTATCCACAGCAATTAGACTTGGAGAAGGACTTGATTTCCGGGCATAAAGAGAGATATATATGATACGTAATTGAGAAGGGGGCCGCATATAAATTTGTAGAAGACCTGGACGTTTTTGAGCCGCACGAACGCTAACGTACAGAACGAAATTTTATGGCCGTTTAGATGATTTTCTTTTTAGAATTTATGTTATTCATTATATGCATCAAATTTTAGGATTATGGATGAATTTATAATTTATTTATAATTCATGTATTTAATTTTCAATTATTAAAATTCTTTATTTTATCATTCTTAAAATATTATTGGTATTTTCTTTTCTGAATAATTATAGTGTTTATTCCGTTTATAGATTTAGTTATGCTTTTTCTATTAAATTCTGTAGATATTTGATTATTTTTGGATCAATTGATTGTTTATATTAATTTAATTCTCTACTGCAATATTGCTCCTTAGGTATATTGTTGTCGTTGGATTTTCTCAATGTAGATAACAATTTGCGTAATTTAAAAGTGATGAATGATTTTCAAAGGGTTACATTTGGTTTAATTTATAATTTATAATTTTATATCTTCCGATTAAAAATTACAGAATTGAATTCTCAATTGAGTTATCAATGAATTGAAAATAATTAAAATATCGGATATGTGCAAGAGATTCCCGACACTCTACTATTCGTCAACTTTAATTACTTTTTCCGTCAATTACTTTGTTTAATTTTAAGTTTAATTTAAAATCAATTTTTATTTTCTTATTAATCATTTAATAATTTTTTTTTAGTTTCCTTGTTATTTTACTATTCTTTTAATTTGTCTCCCTATGGAATTGATATCCCAAAGTTGAACTATAATTACCGCGTTATTCTTTGGACGTTATCAAATTTTTACGCCGTTGTTGAAGAGACGGTAGAAGAATTGTTAGATAGTTTTTTTTTCAGCAGTTTGTAAAGGCGGTAATTTCGTTTCCTCTTTTTACTTGCTGCATTATTTTTTTTTTCTTTCATAGTTTTTTTAGTGTTGCATTTTTTTATTTTTTATTTTTTACTTTTTATTGTTATATTGCATGCATAATAGGTATAGGGCCACATTAGGTCGATTTGCTTGTGGGCCTGTGTTAGTCGAATTCAGAGTCCAATTTCTATATTCATTTATTAGACAGTCATTTTGCTTCTGAAAATGCGAGGATCAACCCACTAGAACTTTTCAGGATTACCTCCACCCTATACGCACAGCCACACCATCATGCATAATGTTTTCATCTAATACGTGTCAACTTGATGTTAAAACGGGAGTGATACAGCTACTCCCTACTTTTTATGGATTGGAAAATTACAATCCATATGTGCACATTAGGGAGTTTAAGGAGGTAATTGCGACTTTTCATAGTCAAAATGCAACTGATGACATTGTGAGACTTAAGTTCTTTCATTTCTCTTTGAAGGATAGAGCTAAAAGTTGACTATACTCGCTGAAACCATGATCTATCGAGTCGTGGAATGAGATAACTCAGGCTTTCTTAATAAATATTTCTCTAACATAAGACCAATACTTTGAAAAGACAGATCTCCACATTTGGACAAAAGGACAGTGAGACTTTGTATATGTCTTGGGAGAGATTTAAGGAGTTATTGAGTATGTGTCCTCACTATGGATATGAGAGTTGGCGTCTGGTGAGTTACTTCTATGAGAGACTTACACCTAAGGAGCGTCAATTTGTAGAGATGATGTGTAATAGTGAATTCTTATAGAAAAATCCTTATGGGACCATAGAGTACCTCAATGAGTTTGCTGAAAAGGCTCACACTTGGACTGGACCTAGTGCTATTGAGAGTACAAATAGGTCACGAGTTACATGGAACCAAAATGGTGGTAGAATTTACCATCTCAGAGAGGAAGACAATTTGAAGGTTAAGGTTGAGACACTTACTAGGGAATTGGAGTTGTTAAAGACTAAGGACTTAAAGCCAACACACTTGGCCAATCTTGCAGAGTTTTTTGGACCATGTTTTGTGTATGGCAGGGTAGATCACCTCGCTCAAGAGTGTCCCACATTTGCTGAGATGAGAGGGTTGTATCAGGAACAATGTAATGCCTTGGTATGTACAAGAGGCATTTTACACATTTCTTTGAGACCTAAAATCCAGGGTGGCGTAATCACCCCAATTTTAGCTGGAAGTCTGAAAACTAGCCACTTGCACTACCTGCACAGCCCACTAGATCATATCCTGCATCATATCATGCACCTACATCTTCTAGGAGTCCTTTAAAAGACACTTTGCATGCTTTTATTGAAGCACAGGGTAAGACTAACAAAAAATTTGAACATTTGATTACGCAGGTTGTGGAAGAAAATAAGGAGATAAAGAGTCAAGTGACCAAACTGATGAACTCCTAGAGTGTAACTGAGCGAGGTAAGTTTCTTTCTCAAGTTTAGCCCACACCCCATGGTCAACACATGGCGCAAGAGAACTTGAAAGATGTGAATGCCATTGTGACTCGAAGTGGTAAGTCATTGCACATCCCAACAACTGACAAATCAGAGGATGTGGAAAATGATCAAGATAATAGTGGTACCGAGCTACTCAAGGAACCAGAGGTGACAAAAAGCCCAGTTAAGGTACCATTCCCTTAAGCTCTAAAATCAAGTAAGCTAATTTTGGATTCCAGCAATGAAATCCTTGAGAATCTCAGACAGGTAAAAGTCAATCTCCCTCTTTTGCATATGATTAAACAAGTTTCTACTTACGCAAAAGTTTTCAAGGATTTGTGTACAGTTAAGAAGAAACACCACGTGAGGAAGAAAGCGTTCTTGACAGAGCAAGTTAGTGCTTTAATTAAGCAGCGAATTCCTCCAAAATACAAGGATTCTAGGTGTCCAACCATCGCATGCAGCATTGGAAATCAAGAATTTGGGCAAGCGTTGCTAGATTTAAGAGCCAGTGTGAATTTAATGCCTTATTCTATTTATTTGCAACTGGGGTTAGGGAAAATCAAACTGACCCACGTCCTACATCAGGTGTATTCTAAAATTTTCAGTGCTCCATATTCAGTTTTAATTTTTAAATATTAAGGACAATGTTTCATTTAAGTTGGGGGGTGAGAATGATGCTTGTTGGAATTCTGTAGCATATTTCCATGTGCCAATTTTTTTTTAAAAAAAAATTGCGTTACACAGGCACCCTTTCACAGGTGTACTCATGCTCATTCATGGTCATCTTAGTGAATTCATCAAACCCATCTTGATCATTTTGCTAAGGCAATCACAGAACTTTTAATGCACTTATCCAAACTTTGTGGTAAGATGGCGGTTGACACATGTAGTTAGAGAACTCTTTTACTTAAATATTCATGTGAGTTTTGGAGAGAATTAAGAGCTTACAAATATAAAACTTGTGGTAAACGTTCATTGATCTGTTAAATTGGACACTCTTTTTGAAAATATCATTATATTTTTGTAGTAAAATAGTGGATATATTTGGGATATGACGAAAGTCAACTTAGTTAGGATTAACGTTTGAGCCTTTCAAGCTAACCCTTCTCTTCATAGACCCTTAGTAGTCAATTTTGAGCCAACAAATACATATAGCTTCTTTTTTTTCATATGTCCATATCATTCATACCTCTCCATATTGAAATATAACTTATACACTAATTTTCTACCTTTATTGCTTCCAAGTGTGTACTAGGTGTGAAATTTACATCTTTTCTTTTCTCAAAAAAAAAAAAGAAAAATGAAGAGTACTAGTGCAAAATGTTCAAGTGAATGAGTTTCGAAGTGAAAAAAAAAACAAAAAACACAAAAAAAAAAAGATTGAAAAAAAAAGGAGATTAAAAAAAAGTTGGAAAAGAAAAGAAAAAAAAAAAGAGAGAAGTTGAAGAAGAAGGAAAAGTATTATTTGATGATCTGAAAAGTTGAAAAGTGCATCAAGTGAGAAATGTAGTCTATTGAGATATTTAATAAGATTTCCTTGGTATGTATTTGAAAGTTTTTGAATCCTTTTTATTCTTTTCTTCATATAGCCCCTAACCTAAGCCACGCTACAACCTTTTTGTATTAATCGTTCTGATCCTAAGTAAGTTTATGGAATGAATGGTGAAGATTCTCATTTGTTAGTATTCCTATCATAAGATCAATGTTTGTTTGTTGCTTGTACATAATTGCCTAATTCCACATGAGAGTGTGTGTATACCCATTGTCAACTCCATAGAGAGAACTTCTACATGAAACACTGTTATACCCGTGAGTTATGAAGTTGAACCTTTTGCTTGAAATGTTCTTGATGTTGCAAGTGTCAGGGTTTGAGGTTAGATGGATATAGTTTGGAACATACACAGACTCTGTAGATTGCTATCTATAGATTAATTACGATTGAGTTATTGAATTTCTAAAATTGCTTTGATATGTAACTCTGTAAAGTGTGACTTAGTAATTTCTGTGTGTGATCTTCTTTTGTCTCTTTCATTATTTTTACATGGAGATTGTTAGGGACTAGCAATAAGTAAGTTGAGGGGTGCGATAAGTATACGAAAGTACACTCTAAATACCTTATTATTAGATTAAAATGTTAGATCGTGAATAGAAATAATAGATTATAATTTATTTTATTAAATCTAATTTCTATTTACATTGGGATACGCTTAAATATATTTTTATAATATATATCTCAAATATTGTATTATTAGTGATGAGAGAGAGTGTGCAATTGGGCTTTACATTTAATGTTTTTTTAATATTTATTATTAGGCTTTTATTTTGATAGTAATTGGGGTTTTATTTTAGCAGCTACTTATCACTTTGGGATGTTGCACTTACAAAGGCTCATCACAAGCCACACAATTTTATATTTACCTGAATGAATGGCCCGCATGCATACTTGAATTGAAGAGGCAAGTCAATTTTGGACTTAACGGGACACGGCTGGTCCACAATCCACCAATGGAACAAACGGCTTGCAAGGAATTAATTGGTTTGGACTTCGTATCCTTCACCCGGGCCACACTAATACAAGTGAGGGGGGATTAACTGAGATTTGTAATCGAACTATCCACAGCAATTAGACTTGGAGGAGGACTTGATTTCCGGGCATGAAGAGAGATATATATGCATACGTAATTGAGAAGGGGGCCGCATGTAAATATGTAGAAGGCCTGGACGTTTTTGAGCCGCACGAGCGCTACAGAACGAAATTCTATGGTCGTTTAAATTATTTTTTTTTTTGAAATTTATGTTATCTATTATGTATTGAATAATTATATATAGGATTAAAAATGAACTTACACATTAGATAATATTTTTAATTCATGTATTTGATTTTGAATTATTAAAATTCTTTGTTTTATCATTCTCAAAATATTATTGGTGCTTTATTTTCCGAATAATTATAGAGTTTATTCCGTTTATAGATTCAGTCATACTTTTTCTATTGATTGATGTAGATCTTTAATTATTTTTGGATCAATTGATTGTCTAAATTGATTTATATCTCTGTTGCAATATTGCTCTTTGGGTATATTGTTGTCGTTAGATTTTCTCAATGTAGATAATATTTTGGTGATTTAAAAATGATAAATGGTGTTCAAAGGGTTGCATTTGGTTTAATTTTTGATTTATAATTTTATATCTTCCGATTGATAATTACGGAATTGAATTCTCAATTGAGTTATCAGTGAATTGAAAATAATTAAAATACCGGATATGTGCAAGGGATTTCAGACATTCTACTGTTCGTCAACTTTGATTACTTTTTTCGTTAATTACTTTGTTTAATTTTTGTTTTCATTTAAAATCAATTTTTATTTTCTTATTAATCATTTAATATATTTTTTTAATTTCCTTGCTATTTTACTATTTTTTAAAATTTATCTCCCTATAAAATCGACACTCCAAAATTAAACTACAACTACTGCATTATTCTTTGAGCGTTATCAACCTCTTATTGGAGATTGAAGAACAACCTTGCTAGCAGTATCAAATGTGACATTCTAAACAATAGATGCTTGGAAGTCATTGTCCAGTAGCCTTAACTAAACAAGATAACCATTTAGAATGACAACCCCTTTTGACTAACAAATGGTTTAAATTAATTTTATTATTTTTTGTATAAATTAAAGGATAAAGATTCTTGTAGGGTCTATGAGCATAAACAAATCCCTTAAATTTAGAAGTCCCGTCTCTAAAGAAAGGGAATAGCATGCATCCTCTCAATTTAGAAGTCCCTTAAATTTTAAGCTCTTCAACGGACTTGTAGGGTCCATGAGCAGAAACAAGTTCCTCCTTGAGCATCATCTTCTGCTGCTTGATTTGACCAATTTTATTGGAGTCATCCTTTGATAATGCCCAGTTAAAGATCTGCAGATTCTCCTTCAACGCCTTGTTGTAGCTCTTCACAATTGGAGCTACCCCTTGCTAATAAATCCATCTAAGACAAACCCGCCATGAAGTCGATCTTAGAGTTAGCTCAACATATATGTATATATATATATATATATATTTATGATATATAAGTGTATATTATATATGCAGACACACACAATACAGATATGGTCCCTGAATGATCGGAAGTCTAGATGTAACATCGACCAAAAAACTGAGTGAAACACCAAAATAGACAAGAACTAACTTCCCCTTCATCCCAAATTTTCCTTTCCTTTTGATGTTAATCAAAGTTTTCAGTGTATTTTCTTCAACTTAAATTTCTTCAAGTTCTGGAGGAAGGGGAGACTCGAATCTTCCCAACGTGGCTATCAATATCCCTTTGAGGAATTTCATCAAACACCTACAGTGTTCAACCATATCTTCCAGTGTCATCATCGATTTACATTCCCATGCCATTTTACTTTACATTACAGAAGACTAAGTTACTATTACAACCAAAAGGAGACTCAAACAAACAGTATCCTAACAGTATACATATGTGTTGTTGCCATAAAAGTCGGCTAACAGGCCAGGGCAGGAAAAAGAGTCATTTCCAGTCTCCTGGTGCGAGTTGGGTTTCGTTGGGTGTCGTTTGGGATCCCCGGCGAGACTCCGGTACGGCTGTACGTACGTAGATAGCAAATAAATAAATAGAGAGAGACACAGTATTTACGTGATTCAGTGTAAGGCTTATGTCCACTAGAGTTTGGGGAAAGAAATCCATTATAATGAGTATTTTTATAGTCTCTCATAGCTCACACTGTACATGGAAAATATACATAAATCATCTAGAGCTCGAGTCCCTCTGAGAAGGTTGAAGGAGATGATGCTGTAGAAGAAGTCAACTAGAGAGCCAGCGTGATTCCCGTCTGCGCCTTTGTTATCTGATCTGCCCTTTTATACATTCTTTATGCCTTTCGTTGTTTGCTTCTCGTTCGTTCCTTCTTGGCTACACACTATCCTATGCACCTGCTCCTATCATCCATTTTCTTTATCTCATCAGGTTCCTTTTGTCCCCTAGTGCAAATAAAAATCAGGCTTGGGATCCACTGATAGTTTTCCCCCCCCCACAGAACCCCACGAATTCTTAGCAAAGGAACTTTAGTGGATATTCTAAAATATCCGAAAACTGAGAAGATTGTGGTTTGTCTTCCGAGCTTGAGGTTAGAAAGACATAAAAATATGCAATACATATTTTATTAAGAGACTGTCGTAATATGCCGATATTCCAAAGCTTCCGATGGAGTTGAGTGCAAGCGCCTATTGGAAGGCAAATTGGCATGCGAGGGTTTACTACCCTGCGATTCACAAGTGGTCACTAGCGGGAGAACAGGTGTGCAAGGGTTTACATGCAAGCCTAGACCCAGGACTCAACCCCACGATTCGCAAGCATCCAGGATGAGGCTTGTCGAGTGTGCTTGATAGGCAGATCGCAAGCCTCGAGCCTATCTTGGATGTGAGGGCTTGACGAGTGCGCTTGGGTATTGGACCTCAAGTCTCGAGCTCCAGAGGAGCGAATTGTTGGGCTGGTCGTTGGTGGTCGGATGACCCTGCGACTAAACTTGACTTCGTATGACGAGAGGTGTGCTTCGGCTTTGCGCTGCAAAACAAACAATTTTGTTAATAGGAATATGACTTCACATACCGCTAAGTCCAAGTTTGCATGTGCATAGTCGGAGTATAAAATTTGTTAAAATTGATTCCGTCGTATTGCTACATTTTTAGTTCCCGTGATCTAAGGTGGCGACTGACCTATCCAAGCAAACAAAAAAGAAAATAGGCGAGTCTCAAATGGGACACTTGCAGTATGTAAATCAATGAATTTCCAAACGGAGGTGAGCTGTGTGAACTGGGAACATAGCTCCCATGTGTTAGGCGAGCTGGAGAGCGCCCAATGCCGTGGGTGTGGGCGAAAGGTGTGGGCGAGTCCATGATGTCGTGGGTGTGTTGGGCGAGCATGTATGGCGAGCTGGGTGCTATGAGCAAGAGAGGTGAAAATCAATGAATTTTCACGGCTCGCCTCTCGACCATCACACGGATCACATGCAGCTCGCCTAACATCTATGTGAGCTGGGTATTCCCAGCTTGCCCATCACAACACACAGCTCGCTAATGAAAATGTGCAAACAGACCAGGGCTGGAAAAAGAGTCATTCCTAGTCCACTGGTGTGAGTTGGATTTTGTTGGGAGTCATTTGAGGCCTCCGGCGAGACTCCGGTATGGCTGTACATACGTAGATAGCAGATAAATAAATAAAGAGAGACACAGTATTTACGTGGTTTGGCATAAGGCCTACGTCCACAGGAGTTTGGGGGAAGGGATCCACTATAATGAATATTTTTATAGTCTCTCATGGCTCACACTATACAGGAAAAATATACATAAATCATCTGGAGCTCAAGTCCTTTTGAGAAGGTTGAAGGAGACGATGCTGGGGAAGAAGTCAGCCAGACAGCCAGCGTGATTCCCCTCGATGCCTTTGTTATCTGATCTGCCCTTTTATAGATATATTTGGGTTGCGTGTGTCAGTCTACATTCTTTATGCCTTTCGTTGTTTGCTTCTCGTTCATTCCTTCTTGGTTATACACTATCCTATGCACCTGCTGCTCCTGTCATCCATTTTATTTATCTCATCAGGTTCTTTTTGTCCCCTAGTGCAAATAAAAATCAGGTTTCATATCCACTGACAATTTTCCCCCTCACAATATGTTCATCAGCACCAATCAGGCATAGTACAACCTGTTCAACAAGGAAACAGGTTCTAAAAAATAGAGAATTCTACACGAAACCGGGGTAAGAACCATGTCGGGGCTTCGTGTCTTACGTGGCACGATGAAACGGCGTTGTTTTATTTTTCCTCATTTTTCTTCGGTCTTTCATTTCCCTCCCTCTGTTTTCTCTCTCCCATCTTCCATTTCTTTGCCCTCCCCCGAACCTCCATCCTCGTCTTCCCACCCGAGGTATTGAAGTTCGAACCACAGCCCGCATCTGAGCATTCCATCACGCCTTCATCGTCTGGATTCTAGCGGTAGCCGTCATCACATGGCAAAAGGGGTGCGAAAATCTACAAGCCCTAAATCTCTCTGTTCGTATTTTTGTTTTTGTTTTTGGTTTAAATTTTCATTGTTCAGTCCTCACTGCACAAGTGCTTAATTTCTATGTTCGTGATTTTTATTCTTGATTTTGACTGTTTAGACCTAGCTGATGGGTCTGTCTTCTCACCATAGCCGTTGTGGGTGAAGGATTCCAGTTATTACGGTAGTCGTCGTGGGTGAGAGAGAGGTCTAAGGTCGTCGTGAGAGGTCCATTGTGATTTGATTCTTCAAGACCCAGTCCTCCGAACATTTTTGGTGACATTATTTACACATTTCTTCAGATTTTCAAACAAATTTCTTTTAAAAATTTTCTTAAAAGGTGGCTTTGGTATGAATCAAGGACATAAAGGATATTTAGTATTGATGCACAGTTCTGGAGTGGATCTGTCACAGTTCATTATCTCATCGAGGAGATATTAACAAGTTTTTACCTTTGGCCAGAAAATAGTTTTTTTTTAAAACTATGTCTTGCAAGTTCATAATTAATTGATCAGCACCATTGGTTTGTATCCTTTTTATGATGCTTCTTTGCTTTTTTTTTTTGCTACTTTAGTTAGTTTAGTAAGGCGGTGAATTGGATGAATAAACTATTCACCATTTGTGTATATATTGAACTGATAGCATTATGAGAATTGCTGCTTGTGTAATGCCAAAGAAAAAGAAAATTGGAAAAGAAAAAAAATGGAAAGAAATGAAAGAAGTTGAGAAAAGAAAATTGGAGAAAATGATGCATGAGATGAATTGAAACTAGTACTCACAATCATCATATGTTCTTGACATATTAACGGGGGTCAAATGTATTTTTTCCAGCAAGGTGTTTGATAGTATGCCTCTTCTTATAAATGTTTATTCTATTGTGAACAGGGTTGCTAGGTAAAACTTATGTGGAGGCGAAGTTTGGTTTGGTGTGGGATCATTATTGATCTGATTGAAGTTTGGATAGTTTTGTTCACTTGTGATGGTGAAAGGCTCCATCTGAAAATGTTGTAATACTTTGTAATATGTATACTTTGGGTCTGGAGCTATTTTTGGGTTCTTTACATTTTGTAATACTTTGTACAATTTTGTTATGGAGCTATTTTTTGGGTCTTGAGCTACTCTGAAAATGTTCTTTACATTTTGACTCATTTTGTTCTACTGTAATACTTGAAAATCTTGTAATACTTTGCAAGTAGCAGTATCAATTGAGAGTTAATTCGCTTCTGCCCTAAATTGTTCATCTATTCACAATCTCCATTTTATTGAACTTTTCATAGGATGAATAAAAGTAAAATAAAATAAAAAACAGGAAGCAAATCAAGTGAAAGCTTATCAATTGGGACTAAACTACCAATATTTGTAGAGTTCTATTTGAACTGTTTTACAAATTGGTTAGTGTCCAAAGTGAGTTTAAGATAACAAGCTTCTCGATATTGTATATAGCTTGCATATATAATAGTATTGTATGTGCAAAATCCAGCCAATAAAAGAAGACTATTGATCCTAATTTCCGATGCATATATATCACTAATTCTCATCCTGCATGTTTTATGTTTTATAATCCACTTTCCTTGGCATTTTTGAATTGGCTTTAGTAGTACTCTAAACATGACACATGCATTTTCAAATCAAACCCTCTTCTAATCCACCGGTAAGCTTGTTGTAGCTTCTCAAATTTTCAACACCATTGCAAAAAGCTCATCCACACGACTGAGGAATGATGGACTGCTCAGGTAGTATACCTTTACCACAACGCAATAAAATTGCAATATATGCATATAAACAAAATGAGTCAAAATGTAAACATGGCCAAAATAAGGAGAAACATCCACATGGATTGTATGCTAATCTACCAACAGTTTTATAGAAAGTATTACAAAATTTCCGAAGGAGGCTTTCACCAGAACAAGTGAACATAACAATCCAAACTTCTTCACACAACAATGCGCCAACCCAAACTTCACCTCCACTAAAGTTCTGCCCCACAACCTTGTACTCAACAGAATAACATTGATTCCTTGTATCAATACTTTTTATCAGAAATAGAACCAAAAATACATGCTTTTCAAAAGCAATTATGAATAACTTAATCATCATTTTCCCCCCTTTTTCACATACCATATACCAAGTAATTATGAATAAAGCTACAAGGACTCGTCATTTACAAAATCCTGCATCCAAACAAATCACATCAAAACCTATTTTCCTATCACACGCCCCATTAAAAGCAAAAACATAATGTTTAAAGGTCCTAAAAGCAAGAAATGTGATTCAAAATGCCAATCGAAGATTAAATAAATAAACAAAAATACCAGATGAAGCTCATTATTGAGATAATATATAGCAAATAATTTCATTATCTTTTTACTCCCAAAATACTTTTTGATAGGAGCCATGAATAATAGCATCATCAAAGAACCTCAGAAATGATATTTCTGTTGCATCTCAGAGATAATTTCTTTAGCCCAGAAATGATATTTCCCTTGCTGTCCAAAAAAATAATCTCCTAGCTATCCATTCTCCCAACTAAACCATTACTAATGAGCAATGGAGAAAACAAATCCTGGAAAAATGCTCTCATGACAAAAGAAAGAAAAATACCTACTCTTTGTACAAAATTAGTTTGTGTTTGCTGATGTAGGTGCAGTGAGATGTATTAAAAGAAGTAGTTTCTACCTCTCTTAGGCTTTCTACTGTTCCCCAAAATAGATAAGCTTTGGCCAAGATCAAACCTGTAAAACAAACCCAGAAAACAAACCAAAACAAACCCAGAAAATCACCCGAAGATTATGGGTACGTGACGACAGAGACCGAAACAACCGGCCGGCGATAGCTACTGAACAACCGGATGAGATAGCGAGGGATTTTCGCTTCTCTGATTTCACCTCTACAGGTTTCTCCCTGTTTTAGTATTTTTTTTATAGAAATGATATATTTACAATCAATTTACAACTATTTTATAATTAAATTTTTTATTAAATTCTAATTTTACTTAATAGTTAAGAATGTAAATTTTAATAAAATTATATTTTT
Source organism: Platycarya longipes (assembly GCA_036559045.1). Classification (NCBI taxonomy): domain Eukaryota; kingdom Viridiplantae; phylum Streptophyta; class Magnoliopsida; order Fagales; family Juglandaceae; genus Platycarya; species Platycarya longipes. Next base: position 23,525,736 of record CM071793.1, on the reverse strand, counting down.
TTTAATAATTAAAAATACCGAAAATAAAATAAAAAAATTTAATTACACTATAAATTATAAAAAAATCGTAAAACACGTTGTACGTGTATCATGATTTTTTTTTTAAAATATTATCCATGTCAGTCGTGAAGTAGCAACGAGATAAGTGCCAAGATATCTAGCACTACTCCTAAAAAATATTCTACAAACTGAAAAATGCTAGAAATTGGATAATTCTAGACGGAGTTATTTTTGGCAAAGTCGAGTGGAAGTCATCCTACGTGGCGATGAAAATTTAAAAAAAATAATTTGAAAAACGTAAACTTTTTCAGTGTTTGATGGCAGGACATTAAGAGAGAGAGAGAGTCTCATTTGAGGATCAAACCCACTCACATTTTAGAGAGAGAAACAGTAGTGATTTCTTCGACAACAAGCCCGCCGGCTATCTTCAACCTAAACGCTAGCCATCTTCAACACAAACCTTAGAAAAGTTCAATCCAAATCCTATAAATCGAAACCCATGCCTGGGTTGTTCATCTTCGAATGGGATTTCGATTTCCCAAACCCACATTAGCCATCTATTTTTCCAGTTTCCACCATGAAATCAACTGGGTTGTTGGATCCGCGACCGGGTATTCCCAAACTCTAGAAAATGAATGCCATTAACCTAGGTTGTTCAACTTCGATTTCAAGCATTTTATTTTCCAAAACCGAGATCGATCTACTACTACAAAGGTTTGTTCTCAAAGTGATTATTTTCTGCGTGGTTTTCTTCCCTTTGCCGAGTTTCTGGTTTTTGGTCTTTGAACAAACTCTACCGCAGCAGATTAGCATTTTAATCAACCAATATTGTTGGGTATTTAATTGCTTATATGTTGTACTCTTTGCTTTGGTTTGCTGTGAATGTTAAAGAAATTGGCTTGAATTGGGATAGCTCATGATTAATTTGCTTAGGTAGTAAGGTTATTATGAGTTAAAATAATTCAGAATTTCAGAATTTAAGTAGTATATGGAAGATTTTAACTCATAATAACCTTATTACCTAAGCAAATTAATCATGAGCTATCACAATTCAAGCCAATTTCTTTAACCTTCACAGCAAACCAAAGCACAGAGTATAACATAGAAGCAATCATATACCCAACAATATTGTTTGATTAAAATGCTGATCTGCTGCAGTAGAGTTTGTTCAAAGACCAAAAACCAGAAACTCGACAAAGGGAAGAAAACCACGAAGAAAATAATCACTCTAAGAACAAACCTTTATAGTCGTAGATCGATCCCGGTTTTGGAAAATAAAATGCTTGAAATCGAAGTTGAACAACCCAGGTTAATGGCGTTCATTTTCTAGAGTTTGGGAACACCCAATCGCGGATCCAACAACCTAGTTGATTTCATGGTGGAAGCTGGAAAACACATATGGCTAACGTGGGTTTGAAAAATTGAAATCCCACTTGAAGATGAACAACCTAGGCATGGGTTTCAATTTCTAGGATTTGGATTGAACTTTTCTAAGATTTGGGTTGAAGATGGCTGGCGGGCTTGTTATCGAAGAAATCGTTACTGTTTCTCTCTCTAAAACGCGGGTAGGTTTGATCTTCAAATGAGACACTCTCTCTTAATGTCCCATCATCAAACACTGAAAAAGTCTACGTTTTTTAAATTATTATTTTTTTAATTTTCATCGCCACGTAGGACAACTCCCACTCGACTTTGCTAAAAATGACTCCGTCTAGAATTATCCTCCCATAAAATCTGAAATCACAAATCTCAAATGCACCAGGGCAAAGGTAAAATAATTAGAAATTAGAATGCCTTGAAAACAAAGAGTAAAAAAGGTACCAAGTCTGGCCTGGTTCAAATGAAACTACAAGCTCTTGTTTCTCACTTTGTTTTTATTTTTCCATTGAAGTGTACTCGTGGACTCAGTCGTTTCCGCATCTTGAAGCAAAAGACTAGCTAGTGCGAAATCCATCAAAGCAGATCAACAAGAGAAGGATTGAGTCTTACCCATAAATGTTGATGAAGACCCATAAATGTCGATGAAGACCCAAAAAAAACCTAGAAGAAATCTCTCAGACCTCTCTCTCACCCACCCTGCCACGACTCAGAGCTACGAGTATGTGACGAAGGCGACCGCAACAACCAGACAACGACATCGATGGGAGAAGACGACCAAAGATGACACGGCGACGAGGGCATTATGAATCTTTAATTTTGGTATTGCTTGAAATGTTTTCTTCAAAATGAATCTCCTTCCTTTTTGTTATGTTTTTGGTTTTGGTATCGCTTGAAGCCGCAACGAGGATAAATTGCGAGGGTATGTAGCACTACTGGAGTTATGCCCGGTTTGGTTTTAAAACTCTGCTCAACTTATATCAATTCATTTTCATTTCATCATTATATTTTTTTAAATTTTTTATACAAAATATAAATTCTTATACATATTTTTCTAATCTCAATAAACATTTTTTAAATTCTAATTCAATTTTTTCAAATTTCAAAATAATAATAATATTAAAAAATAAATTAAACTCGTCTCATCTCTAAATCTAAATGGGGTTTAGTCTACTTAGAGTACTCATAATGAACTCTTTATTTTTTTTTTCAAAATACATTACCAAAAACTAACTTTTTTCTATTTTACCTACTCAATTTTACATTTTACCATCCATTAGCATTTATATTTTTTCTCTATATCTTTTAAAATATTCATATTTTATTTTTATTATATTTATTTTATAAATTAAAAAAAGTCTAGAAACCTATTAACATTGAACGTGGGAACAATGTTCCCAAGATCCCAACAGCTGCGTATGAGAGATGACGTTGGAGTTTTAAGAGTTGGGATCGTCGGAGATTGGTTGCCGACGTAAGGGGATGCCAGTGATGCCAGAGGTGTGGCTAGTGGTGACTGGTGGTGAGTCAAACGAAACTCATGGAGTTTGAAACCCATTTTTATTGTTCGATCTACATGTGGGGGACGATTGGTCTATTGTCGGAGCTGGGATCATCGGGGGTTGGTTGTCGGTGTGAGGGGATGCTGGTGATGCCAGCGGTGTGGCTAGTGGTGGCCGGAGGTGGGTCGAACCTTGAAGATGCCGGCAGTATTGCGCTACATGTAGTGCAAACACTGTTCATGTTTTCATGTTGAAGAGTCCAATGAAGTGTGCTTTTAGACCCTTTCAGCTGTGCTTTTAGTATACTTAGGCAGTTTTAAATTTATATTTTCCCGTCACATTTTGGCCTCTATATAAAGACCACTTGTACTCTATTTGACATATAATGAGGTTTTACAGAAGTTTAAAACCCCTTAGTGCAACTCTTATCATAGTATTAGAAGAGACTATTTTTGTGTAATCATGAGTTCTTCGAGTTCTTCATTTGTTTCTTTTTAATCTCATCCTATGGATCTTTCCAATTCGTATTATCTTCACCATGGAGATGGTCCAAGAATATTTCTCCTCACACAGCACCTCATTGGTGACAATTTCAATACATAGCAGCGAATAATGCTTATGGCATTGACTGCCAAAAATAAAGTGTGCTTCATCGATGGATCTATTTCATCTCCTCGAGAAACATCGCCTTTGTTTCAATCGTGGACTTGGTGCAATAATATGGTATTCTAATGGATTTTTAACTCTCTTTGCAAAGAGATTGCCACGAGTGTCATTTATATTGATTTTGCTAAGGAGATGTGGTCCAATCTCAATGAGAGATTTTCTTAAGGCAATGGTCCTCGGATCTATCAATTACAAAAGTTTATTGCGTCACTTGCTCAAGACAACCTTTATGTCAACGCCTATTTCGTGAAGATGAAAGGCCTTTGAGATGAATTGATCAATTATCGTCCCTTAACTGTTTGCTCTTGTGGCACTTTACGATCTTTGATGGACATGCATCGACAAGAGTATGTCATGCATCTTTTGATGGGATTAAGTTACTCATATTTGCATGTTCTAGGTCAGATCCTTCTCATCGATCCTTTGCCTCCAATGAACAAAGTATTTTATCTCATTTTTCAAGAAGAAAGACAACGAGACACTGGATCTCTGCTGGTTCCAACCATACCTTCTGTTGCATTTTCATCCACTAAACCTATTCCTTTGGCTAAGACTCCCACTTGAAGACCTATTTGCTCTCATTTTTCCATACCAAGGCACACAATGGAGAAGTGTTTTAAATTTCCTGGATATCCTCCTGTATATCAACCTAAAGGCAGATCTTCCAATTACTCCACTCCTGCTAATAATTCTTCCCATTCTGCTCACAATGTTATCACTTCTCCACCTAGTTCCTCGATGCCTCTGACTCCAAAACAATGTCGATAAGTCTTGGCACTGTTTCACACTGATTCATCATCTTCTCACACAACAAATATGGTAATCTCTCCACTTGATCCCTTATCTGGTAAGTGTATGTTCTCACCTTCTATTGTGTCTCTCAACACAACAAAATCTATTTCAATTTCTCATGATGAATGGATTATTGGTATTGGTGCCTCCGACCACATGGTTCTTTCTGTTTCCTTTTTTAGTTCTTATAAATCTGTTCATAATTCGTTTGTTAAATTTCCAAATGGTTCATCTGCACCAGTCACACATATTGATCTGATCATTTATTTTCTCAACTTATCTTACACAATGTTTTCTGTATTCCTTCCTCTTATTTTAATCTTCTATCTATTAGCAAACTTACTCAGTCCTCTTCTTGTTGCATAACTTTTTTCATGACTTTTGTTACTTATAGGACCTCATCTATTGGAGAATGATTGGAAAGGGTAAAAATATTGAAGGACTTTATATGCTACAACAACCAGATTTACATGTGAATTGTCTTTAAGGTGTCTCTTCTAATTTTGTTTTTACTTTTAATTCTAGTCATTTGAATTTTAATGTCTGGCACAAGAGATTAGGACATCCATTTCAATCTCGAATACAACTATTTTCATCTGTTGCTCCTCAAATTCCCACTCATACTTCAACAGTTTGTGACATTTGTCCCCTTGCTAAACATAAGAGATTACCATTTCCTTTACGTAGTCAAAATAAATCAGTTTCTCCTTTTGAATTAACACATTGTGATATTTGGGGCCCATTTCAATCTTAGTCTTTAGAAGGTTTCAAATACTTCTCGACAATAGTTGATGACTTTACTCGTAGCACTTGGATTTATTTGTTAAAAATTAAATCTAATGCTCGAGTCTTCTTACAACATTTTGTTGCCTTAGTCGAGACTCAGTTTCATACCAAAATTAAATTCATAAGAACAGATAATGGCAATGAGTTTACCTTGCATTCTCTTTTCTTGAAAAGGCATAATTCATCAGCTCTCATGTGTGGCAACTCCACAACATAACTCAGTTGTGGAGCGAAAGCATCAGCCCATTTTGAATGTGGCTCATGCTTTTTTATTCAATCCAATCATCCTTTACACTTCTGGTCAAAATCAATACATACTGTTGTTTATCTAATTACAGAATTCCTTCTCCATCCTCGAATAATAAGAGTCCTTATGAGTTACCTTTTAATAAACTTCTAGCTTATAGCCATTTGAAGGTGTTTGGATCTCTATGTTATGCTTCTACTGTAGCTCATAATAGGTCTAAGCTTGCTCCTAGAGCTCGTAGATATATTTTTCTTGGTTATCCACTTGCCATCATAGGTTACAAGTTGTGTGATCTTGATGCTCAACAATATTTGTATCCCAAGATGTTGTGTTCCATGAACACATTTTTCCATTCAAATCCTTATATTAGAATATTCATTCATTCAGTCATTTGATTAATCTACTCCTATTGTTCTTCCTAAACATGTATCTGATCAATCTATCCTTGATTCCCTTGCTAGTCAATGATCAGATTAATCAATCTGATCATTCTGTTCCACATACAGATTCTTTCCCAGTCAATAATCCTATTGTTTCCACTGATCTCATTGTTTCTACTAATCCTCCTCTTAGAAGATCATCACGGATTCACAGGTTACTTGGCTATTTGCATGATTTCCATTGCCATATGGTATCTTCAGAAACTTTACCTCCTCCATCCTCCAATGGTTCCAACTTAGGTATTCTTTATCCTCTTTCTAATTCCATTTTATATTCACATTTATCATCTAAACATAAAGCTTTTGTCATTACTCTTTTTACTATTTTTGAGCCAAACTCTTTCATTAAGTTTTCAAAATTCTTCATTCGAGAACTGCCATGGCTGAAGAGATTGACCTTAGAAACTAATAAAACATGAAGTTTAACTACTTTCCCCCTTGGTAAAGCTACAATCAATTGCAAATATGTCTACAAAATGAAGTTTAGATCAAATGGCACACTTGAGCAATATAAGGCTAGGTTAGTTGCTAAAGGGTTTACACAAAAAGAAGGTGTTGACTATTTCAACACATTCTATCTAGTTGCTAAGATGGTGACAGTCAAGTGTCTTCTTTCCATAGCTGCAATCAAGTGTTGGTATCTAATTCAATTAGATTTCAATAATGCTTTTCTTCATGGGGACTTGTAGAAACAAGTTTACATGGGTTTACCCCTAGTTTTGGTGACAAAGCTGATAAGAGAGTTTGACGATTAAACAAATCCTTATATGGATTAAAACAAGCTTCTCGGCAATAGTTTGATAAGTTTTCATCTACAGTAATTTCTTTTGGTTTTAAACAATCCAAAACCAATTATTCTTTGTTCACAAAATTCAAGGTTCAAGCTTTATGGCCTTGTTAGTGTACGTTGATGACATACTAATAGCCAGCAATGATATGAGTCTTGTAAATACATTTGAAGCTTTCCTTGATCAGCAATTTAAACTCAAAGATCTTGGACCGTTGAAGTATTTTTTGGGGCTTGAAGTAGCAAGAAATCAATCTGGAATTTCTTTATCACAGAGAAAGTATGCATTGAATATATTATTCGACTCTGATTTTTTGGGTTCAAGGCCAGTCAAAAAACCTATGGAACAACACCTTAAACTTTTCAGGTTTGAAGGTTCCCTTCTTGATGATTCAAAACTTTATTGCTGGCACTTATATTAATGACGTTTATTTATGCGCTGGTAAAAATAAATTATTGCGGCGCTTAATTTTTATGCGGCAAAATAAAAAAATTTTTCGGCATTTATATTATTGCGCCGATAATAATATGTAGTTGTGTCGGCACTTATAAAAAACGTCGCAAATTTATCATTTATGCGCCGATAAAATATATAAATTGGCAGAGTTTATAAAAACGTCGCCAACTTATCAATTCTCAAATTTAAGTTTTAGTTTAATTTTATATAGTTTTACAAAATCAATAAAAAAAATGTATGGAGATAAAATATATGTGATTTATTTATTTGTTTTTTCTACTCATTCAAGGATAGTTTCAAATCCAGTCTGCACATATTTAGAATTTTAGGTAGATTTTTCATTTGTGGAAAGATAATGACAAATTGTTTTATTAAAAGAAATGCTATTCAAAATCAAATAAAAAAAGTGGTCGCAATACCTCAAAAAGGAAAAGAGAAAAAAGTAATTTTGAAAAATAAAACTTTATATTACCTGGAGGTGTATAAAAAAACTTTATATTGACAAACTGTTTTATTAAAAGAAATGCTATTCAAAATCAGATAAAAAAAGGTGGTCGCAAGTACCTCAAATTGGAAAAGAGAAAAAAGTAAATTTGAAAAATAAAACATTATATTATCTGGAGGTGTGTACCAAAATAGAGTCTCCTATCGCGCGAAGACCACGCACATGCGAAAATTTTCACAGCTTGGCGCCTCTGCATACACTGGCTGCCCTCGAAAATTTAAAGGCCCGTTTAGATTTAGAAATAATTTACTTTTATTTTATTATTATATTTTTATAATTTTTTATATAAAATAAAAATTCTTATATATTTTTTTAAATCTTAATATATATTTTTTAAATTCTAATAATTTTTTTTAAAATTCTAAAATATTAATAATATTAAAAAATAAACACAATTCTACTTCCATTCGTTCTATTCGTTCCCCCTCTTCTACTTCTATTCGTCCCCCCCCAACCCCAAAATTCAGATCAGCGCAGCACATCACCAACTGACTCGAATCGACTCACCAAACCAAGCAGCCACCTCGCCGGAAAGCTTCGTAGAGCCGCTGCTTCTTCATCGATCTTTGACGTGAAAGAGCCCCAGTCATCACCAACCCTTATCATCGACCTTGATTCACGTCTACAGTTGTTTCTATACCTCATAATGGCAAAGTTCAAACAAGGGGATGCTAGTGCTGCCCCTGAACTCTTCTAGGTATTATGTGCAAGCACAATCTTCTATTTCTACTTTTTCTTTTTTAAAGGGTATGCTGCCGATCTACCTTGTAAATCGCCAAATATGTTTAACGAAATGATTGGGTAACCTGCATAATCTCGAGGGCTTTTCTCCGTGGTTTTTCCGGTTTTGATTCTAGGAGTCCTGCGAAGTTCTCGAGTCATGTATGTTCTAAATTTCCTTGCTTTTCATTAATGGGTATTTTTTTTCCAATTTATTGTCCTGGTTCAATATATTCTTCCAAGCATGATGAACTTGATGGAGGGATTCTATTTCCACTCGTAGTGAAAAAAAAAATCACCTTGGCGCTCACCAGATATGATTTGAAGATCATCTGGTATCTACTATTCAACTCGGCACTGGCATATTTTGTGAACTTGACCAATTTTTTGGTCACCAAACACACCAGTGCTCTTACACTCCAGGTATGGATTCATGAAATATACTAATTTCTAATCGTGGTTCCACATGACTGATGGTTTCTGTTAGTTAATCAATTGCCTGTTCTCATCTTTGCAATCTAAGAAATCAGTTATATTTTACCTTTAGAAGAATAATTGCTCAGGAGGAATGATCTTTACTTTGCCAATGACCAAAATTTAGCAGCTCCATTTCCAATAAGATTTATGTTTTATTTGGGTGCCTTGAATATTCCCAAAATGCATGCATGATATCTTGGAAATTTGGTGAAAATTCTCCAATGCGTTTATATTTTCTTGCTGCTAGTTTTGGTGATTGTGGAAGAGTGCATTGGTCAAGATAAAGCAGTTTTCTTTTCCTGTTTATACCCCCTGTTAACTCGATCGTAGCCATTTTGTTAACATCTTAATTGGACTGTCAAAAGATCATGATAAATATAGAGATGATGAAACTTTTGTTAGGAGATCTTGTGGTTGTTTTTGTGATCATTCTTTACTTGACATGGTAGCTGTAGCCCACATCATAGATTGTTTAAACAGAGCTCTATTTATTGCATAAACTGTTTATACAGAGCTCTATTTATAGAGGAGATGTGCAGTGGTAATTCATTCATTTCTACAAGCACATGTTGTTTTGGCTGCCTAGTACCAGCTATAGGAATTTGTTACAACCAAAAGATGCCTTAATACATAAGCAATACAAAACAGAATCACAATAAGATGTTTCCAGAAGAATCTCCTTGCTAAGATGGCTTTATAGCTTCGTGTGCAACTGAGTTGGAATGTTTTAAACTTGTATCTTGATATGAGGTGGAGCTGAAGGCCATTTTGGCTGGACTGTTATCGTAAAGCTAATTGAGTTTCCAAAAGCTCTCCAAATATTTCATGTAGATAATTATTAACCTCCTGATCAGGATAAGGGCTAATTAATTTTCTAGTTTCTTTTTTCTTGATGAAGAGGACAAGTGTACCTTGGGGTGTTTGTCACCATGCTTTCAATGTTTGAGTTGCAGCCTACCAATGACAAAGAAAAGACCAACTTTTATTCCTTGCAGCGAGTTTCATTGTGCATGTGAAGTTTCTTCCGTTATAATGGTATGCATTCTTTATAATGACAAGCCACATGAACGTTTTTATTGTTTCTTGCGATCCATGCAGTAGTACTATCATACAAAATTTCAAATTATTGATCATTTTCCTTTGTTGAAGAAGCATCATTTACTAAATGTCATTGTGCATGGAAAACAATATATAATTGCAAAAGATGCAGTGAGAGTACCCCAGTAATCCTAAGAAAGATATTTGTCGGATAATTAACAACATATTATTTCCCTATATATGGACTATAAATTACAAATTATATTATATTTTCAGCTGTAGGCCATCAGTTTCAGAAGCCGTAGTGGCAAATTTTCTCTCTAGAATTCAGACCATCGGAGTTGTAGCCTGCAGTCCAAGCAAGTGCCTTTTGGGCACTCTACAATCTTAATCTTAAAATAATTCGTGCTAAAGTTATTTTCTTTTTTGTTTCTCCTTTGCTGGTTTCTGTTTATTTTGATAGGTTGCTAAGGAATTCTAGTCGCTCTTCCTCACTATTCCCATAATGGAGTTTTTTGTTTTTACTTTTAAAGTTATTTTCTTTTTTTATTCCCCTTTGCTAATTTCTGTTTAATTTGACATGTTCCTTATTTTAGTATATATATAAGTTGTAATTACAGAAACTGGTCTACCTTAGTTGAGTTCTGTTTTCTTACTTGTTCTTGGGGTGCATTTTTTAGGTTGTCAAGAATCATGGGTTTGAGCTTCCACCACCGAAGGAATATGTTGTTGGCATGTTCTTTTAGCCCAAATCAGAGTCAAAGAGAAGAAAAGAAAAATGTATTTACAAAGTTGATTTTTGTGTTCGGAATTTTTTCATTGTTTGGATCGAGTTTCGTTTCCTACTTTTCTTCTTCTTATGCATGTTTGTTCTATGTACTTGCAGATAGAGTTGTCACGGTCTATGAAGCAAAAGATTCTAACAGAATATGAAGCATTTAGTGGATGCCCCCTCTAGAATATAAAGTCACTCTTCACATGAAATGATTTTATATATAGTAATTGTTATTAAATTACTTTCATGTGATTAAATTTGTAATTTTTTTCTATTATATGAATAATGATCCATTATATTATATTTATTATTAATATGTATTTTATTTTCTTATTGTGTATGTCATATAATTTAATTGGTGCATTTTAAACGTCGGCATAACAAGAAAAAAATATGGTAAATGGCATTTATATAATGTGTCAGCAATATAGTAATAGTGGCATTTATATTAACATTGTTAATTTATAAAATAGGCCGGCAACGTACAAATAGTGGTGCTTACATTAATGTTGGTGATTTATAAAATGCATCGGCAACATTCTATTGGCGGCATTTATTGTAACACCGCTATTTTATGTAGTGAGATGAGAACAACTTAGTAACGGCGTTTAGATAAATGTCAGCAATTTAAGGAATTTAGTGGTGTTTAGATAAACGTCGTTACCTTGTATAAAAATGCCGCTAATGAGATTTTCAAGTCTCTGCGTTTAAACAAACGTTGGGACATATAAATAACGACCACAGTATGCCGGCGTTTGCTTGCGACGGTAAATAAACGCCGCTAATGGATTAGTGGCATTTAATTTTAATTTACCGGCGCTTAACAAACGATGGTAATCTTAGGTTTTTTGTAGTATAACAAAGTTCAATCAAGTTTAGTCGAGTATGTGTTATTTACTAATCGAGTGGGTTTCTGCTTTGACAGTCGAGTTTTTTTTTTTTTTTTTTCATGAGCCAAGCTCAATTCGAGTTTAGCCAAATAAGTATTAGGCGAACGATCGAGCGGATTAGTTCATTTACAATCCTATATATCTCACTATTACAAGGCCTAATTTAATATTTGCTATCCACACCTTGAGCCAGTTCATAGATTCACCTTAATAACCCAACCTACAAGCTACTCATCAAGTCCTATAATATCTCAAAGACTCACCTTGTCAATGACTTTATTTCTCTTCTACTTTGACATTAAAGCTCACTACTTTTGGGCAGGGTTTCAAGACACTAGAAGATCGATATCTGGCTTTTGCTTTTTTCTTGGTAGCTCACTTTTCTCTTAGAAATTAAAGAAACAATCAATTATTTCTAGATCATCAGTTGAGGCGGAATATAGAATCCTTGCAAACACAGTTTCTAAGTTACTTTGGCTTACATCGTTACTCCAAGATCTACAAGTTCCTAAGTTCAATCTTGCTGCCATCTATTGTGATAATAAATCAGCCATTCATATTGTCATGAATCTAGTATTTCATGAATGCACTAAACTCATCGAAATCGATTGTCATTTTGTGCGTGACAAGATTTAAAACGGTTCTATCAAGCTCTTTTTTGTTAACTCTCACAACCAACTCGCCGATTGCTTCACTAAACCACTTGTTTTTCCATTATTCTCTGACTTGGTTTCCAAGTTGGGCATTCTTAATATTCATGCTCCAGCTTGAAGGGGGTATTAGGAGTATTTCCTCTGTAATCAAGTTATATGGTATGCTGAGTTGTATTTGTCTACTTGGTATATTTAGGCAGTTTTAAATTTATATTTTCCCGCCACTTTTTGGCTGTATATAAAGACCACTTGTACTTATTTTTCTTATAATGAGATACTACAAAAGTTTAAAACCCCTTAGTTATCACTCATGTCCTCATAATCATGTAACTCTTCAAATACAATTGTCACTCGTAATGATCATGTTTGTCTCTCGAGTGCTTAATTAGGGTCATGCTCCTAGGAAAACATTGTCATTTTCTAATGTTTGTCTTCAGAAAGGAATGTCTTCAATAATTAAGGGCTGGTGTGGATATATAATCTCATCTCAAAATTTTAAATCTTTTCTCATTATATTTTATCTTATCTTATCTTCTTTTTCAACACTATGCCTAATATATTTTTACAAATGAAATGAGATAAAATGAAACGAGATAATATAAGTTGAGCTGAGATAAAAATTGAAAGTTCAATAAAATATTGTTAGCACATATTTTTTGAATATTAATTTTTTTGGGATTTGAAATGGTTAAATTATTTATGTTATTTTATGTGATAACTTAGCAAAGTTATAATGATTAGATGAAATGAAAAAAAAAAGTTTTGTAAAAGTAAACGAGACCTAATTTAAATATAAAAATTTTAAATTAATCATTACAATTTTTTCAAATAAAAAATAATTCAACTTTTCATATTTAAATAAAAATAATATTATCAAATTATAGTCTAACAATATTTTAACTTGATAATATTTTTATTCAAAATTTTCTCTCTACTTTTTCAAAATTTATAAAATACTCTCACTATTTATAAACTATTTTACTATTATTTATAAAATTCTCATTTTATCTCGTCTTATTTCCAAACGAGCTCTAAGGTTCCGTTTGTTTTTACAAATGAGATGATAATAGATGAAATAAGATAAGTTGAGATAAAAGTTAAAAATTAAATAACATATTGTTAAAATATATTTTTTAATATTATTTTTATGTTGGGATTTGAAAAAGTTGAATTGTTTATTTTATTTTATATGAAAATTTGAAAAAATAATAATAATTAAATGGGAGTGTTTATGAAAGTGAACAAAGTAGTCTTCGGGATGCAAAAGACCATATAATCCGACCTACATTTTTCTCGGTCATCCACTTTTCCTTGAAACTGATTTCAACTTTGAGAATGTAGAAGCCTCGGTGCACAGTTGGTCGTCGGCATGAACATTGATCCTCAGAAAGGTTGTTGTCGACATCTATGGAGGGCCATGCTCACAATGTACCTGTCGTCTTTAGAAAATTATTGAAAGTAGTGAAACTTTTTATTAAAAGGCCTCACTTTTCAATCTATAGTGATCGAACTAATACTAATTACCAGTCTTTTGAAAGGAATGGCATTGGTGTAGTTAAACTATTAGGCAAATTTGTGATAAAATGCCACCAGCTTTTACCTTTTGCTTTTTGCTTTTGTTTAGAGTAATGATATTGGATTATCATTTCAATTTTTAAAATTTTTAAAATATATATTTAACTCTTCATATTTTAGTTAATTACTCAAAATTTGAAGTCTATAGTTTAAACACCACATTCTATATAATAATAAATTAATATTATTTTTTATTATTTATATTTCTTTGATTAATATTTATTTTTTAAATACTTTTATTTTTATTATCATAATCTCCAATAACTCTTCCATAAGCGATATTGCTTAAAATAAATAGATCTATGAATCATCTAATAAATATTACAATTCTTCCAAAACAAGAAGACGAAGTATTGCTCCAATTGGTGCTGATGCTACTGCCAGAGCCTAGTCCCATAATGTTGGGTCTTGGTTGCATCTGGACCATTGGAGAAGCTGAAGCTCCATCCAGAAAAGAAAATCAAACAAAGTAAGCATCTGATGAACTAAAACAAAGTAGGCTGAAGCTGAAGCTCAATACATAATCATAGTTTTATCCAATCATTCCTTGCAACGAAGAAAAAAAGCCCAAACTCATTAAATTTTAGTTACACAAACTCATCAACTGCAAGTCTAATTAAAACAATGATGAATTCAAGTCATAAGATGAAGTTGGAAGATGCATATGTCTTGCTGGTATACATATACAAAATAGAACGTAATTTCTTAGTCTTCTCTGCTTTCCCATTCTCTTTTTCCAAATGGAATGGTTTCAAGTACAAATTTCCAAAATTTGGAGTTTTCTCCGACTTTCGGAATATTTCCCAACAACCAAACAGCGGGTCAAGAAAGCAACAAGGTGAATTTGAGATTAGTTCCAAGAAAATTAAGTCAAAAGAGCAGAGAGAACTTAAAAGAAAAGCACAGAGATTAACAAAACGTTTACAGAGAGGGGTACAATTTGAAAGAAAAGCACAAAGATGTTATAACATACCAGTAATTGTTCGGAGCCAAAAAGCGTGAAAAGCCAAAGCCAGCTAGTGACGATGTCCCAGCTTCTTGCGGGGTACAGTTTTTAGACAGAAAAGCCAAAGCCAAGGAGTGGAGAAGAAGAGAAATAACTCAGAGATGCGGGAGAGAAAGAGGGAAGAAGAAGAGAAACAAAGAAAAGCGGGAGTGAAAGAAGAAGAAAACCGCGGGAGAGAGGAGCCGAAATATAATAAATAATGAGGTTTAGACTTGCTATTGTACTTTTCATCTTTGAAAAGAAAGATAAATTATTGTAACATTTTCTCCCATCTTCTCATTCCTTCCATCGTTCTCCTTGTTTTCATCATCTTCTTCATTTTATCTCTTTCATTGTCCGGTGCTTCATTCTATATTTCTTGCACCCTTCAAAGCGATTTTGAGGCTTCAATTTTAGATGATAGTTTCCATATATATTTTTCTAGTAGCAGCACAGAAATAGTTTATGACAGGGAATCAAGGTCCCCTAAAAACATCCAAACATCACATTAATGACATGGTTTCAACCACCAATTTTTTTCACTATTTCCGTAGCAAAATTGCAAGTGCCTAGTATCATAGTTTTGTAGTAAAATGATAAGAAGAATATCGTCTTCAAGGATTGATATCTTACTTTTGACAAGTGCCGAAATTATAATACCTCGACTTTATTTAGAAAATTCGCTAAGTTACAATTTGAAATAAAATTAATTTAAAGAAAACATTCAATGAAAAAGAAAGTTGTAGTTTTATGATCAAATCATTGAGAAAAACAACTTCTAAGAAACTGATTTCACCTAATCCTTTACTATGCTTTTCTCATCTAGCTAATTGAAATTAATTCTCTCTGATTGTTAGCATATCTCCAAACTCATCCAAAAACCTATTTTATAATCAATTGAAAATATGCTTGGTTATTATTTTACACTAGATTATGCAAATTAATAAAGAAAGAAAGCATTAAGACCAACGATTTTAAATACTACATAAGTTCATATATGTTTTTCGATTTCTATATTTACCTATGCTAAAGTATTCAAGTTCTATCCTATAAATTCCTCTTTTGATAGCAAATTATAAGATCAAAATATCTAATTAATGGCTAGTTAATTAGAAGCAATAAGCTCAAAATAAATCAGACAAACATAGAAGAGAATTATTTCAAATAAGCATAGAAAATCAAGCATAGTTTGAAACTAGAATACATCATTTCCCTAGAATAAAGAAAATTTAGTTAATGCTAAAAATAAAATTAAACATAAACGAATTTACTATAATTTTATGAGAAGAATGGAAGAAAGTAAACATTGAAAAAGAATACTCGTTGCAACCCAGTAGCGCAACGCCGGCGTTCTTCCACTGGTTTTCTTTCTATCGGCATCTTGCATCTGTCGGTTCAAGTTCTTGTTTCTTAATCAGCCTTTTTACTCATTTTCAATTATTCCTTTTTGCATGCGATACGGTGGTAACTGATATGTAGGATAAGTCAAGTGCATCACATCTCTACTTGTTTTGAAATTGAATATCTTCATTTCTTTTTTTTTTTCTTTTTCTTTCATTGTTTTGGCCTTGACTCTTCAATAACTTCCGTACACTTCCAATCCTTCTTTCATTTCAAATCATTTTTGTTTCCCCATCTTAGCCTACGCATCCTTCCAAGATTTTCACTTCATCTTTAATTTTTTTCAAAAACAAACTCGATGACTAACCTTTTGTATTTGAATGAATCTTCATTTAAACGAGAGAGTCCTTAGCCACCAACATGTTTCTATAGTTTGTGTAGGGCCTATTTAAGTCAAGGGGCCTGGAAGCCACCAATATGAAAGCCCGAACAGAAGAAAGTTAATACCATGGGCCCAATAATTTACCCAGGAAGGTAAATAAGGATAGAATCTCGCAAAATCACGTACATAAACTAATATTCAAATCTTAAGCACATTCTACGGGATTTCATGCAGATATGTGATCATATCCGTTACGGGAAGATAACTTATAAACGGAAATCATATCAAAGGATACGCACCAACACTATGCCTATATAAATCAGGTAACCCTCTATGGAAATACTACTCTCTCATTGGCTCTCGAGCTACTTCTAAATAATTAGTAAGATTATTGACTTAGGCATCGGAGCTTTCTCAGGCGAAGATCGCCGGATCTCTTCACTTTCTTGCAATTAATAGTTGCAGGACAGGAGCAAGACACGTCCTTAATATTGGCGCCGTCTGTGGGATTTCTTTCTTACAGACTGTTAACATAGTTCTTGCATGCCTACTGTAACTCGTTCTGTAGCAAGCTGAATAATGGAAGCATCCATGGAAGCACGAATAGCAGCCACTGAGGAGAGATTGAAGAAGGCGTTGGACGCTTTAGAAGCATTGCCGAAAGAAAACGAGGAATTGCGGCGGCAGAATGTTGAGACCGAAGGAGCAGCCCAACCCGCTCACAGGAAGCAAGGTGAAGAAGAAGCGGATAGTAACGTCGAAGCCAAACGGGAGCGCACAGAGAAACAGAAGATGCACGACGAACTGAAGGATCTCGCAGGAAATACGAAGAAATAGCCAGAAAGATGGGTGGATTTTCCTAGGAGCATGACCCTAATTAAGCAGTCGAGAGACAAACATGATCATTATGAGTGACAACTGTATTTGAAGAGTTACATGATTATGAGGATCTGAGTGATAACTAAGGGGTTTTAAACTTTTGTAGTATCTCATTATATGAAAAACAAGTACAAGTGGTCTTTATATACAGCCAAAAAGTGGCAGGAAAATATAAATTTAAAACTGCCTAAATATACCAAGTAGACTAATACAACTCAGCATACCATATAACTTGATTACAGAGGAAATACTCCTAATACCCCCTTCAAGCTGGAGCATGAATATTAAGAATGCCCAGCTTGGAAACCAAGTCAGAGAATAATGGGAAACCAAGTGGTTTAGTGAAGCAATCGGCGAGTTGGTTGTGAGAGTTAACAAGAAAGAGCTTGATAGAACCGTTTTAAATCTTGTCATGCACAAAATGACAATCGATTTCGATGAGTTTAGTGCATTCATGAAATACTAGATTCATGACAATATGAATGGCTGATTTATTATCACAATAGATGGTAGCAAGATTGGACTTAGGAACTTGTAGATCTTGGAGTGATGATGTAAGCCAAAGTAACTTAGAAACTGTGTTTGCAAGAATTCTATATTCCGCCTCAGCTGATGATCTAGAAATAACTGATTGTTTCTTTAATTTCTAAGAGAAAAGTGAGCTACCAAGAAAAAAGCAAAAGCCAGATATCGATCTTCTAGTGTCTTGAAACCCTGCCCAGTTAGAATCTGCAAAAGTAATGAGCTTTAATGTCAAAGTGGAAGAGAAATAAAGTCATTGACGAGGTGAGTCTTTGAGATATTGTAGGACTTGATGAGCAGCTTGTAGGTTGGGTTTCTAAGGTGAATCTATGAACTGGCTCAAGGTGTAGATAGCAAATATTAAATCAGGCCTTGTAATAGTGAGATATATAGGACTGTAAATGAACTAGTCCGCTCGATTGTTTGCCCAATACTTATTTGGCTAAACTCGAATTGAGCTTGATTCATGAAAAAAAGAAAAAGAAAAACTTAACCGTCAAAGCAGAAACTCGCTCGATTAGTAAATGACACATACTCGACTAAACTCGATTGGACTTGGTTATACTACAAAAAAACCTAAGATTATAGTCGTTTGTTAAGCGCCGGTAACTTAAAAATAAATGCCGTTAATCCATTAGCGGCGTTTATTTTCCGTCGCAAGCAAACGCCGGCATACTGTGGTTGTTATTTATATGTCCCGGTGTTTGTTTAAAAGTCGAGAGTTGAAAATCTCATTAGCGGCATTTTTATACAAGGTAACGACGTTTATCTAAACACCACTAAATTCCTTAAATTGCTGGCATTTATCTAAACGCCGTTTCTAAGTTGTTCTCATCTCACTACATAAAATAGCGGCATTACAATAAACGCCGCCAATAGTATGTTGCCGACGCATTTTATAAATCACCAACATTAATGTAAGCACCGCTATTTGTACGTTGCCGTACTATTTTATAAATTAACAATGTTAATATAAATGCCACTATTACTATATTGCTGACACATTATATAAATGCCATTTACTATATTTTTTCTTGTTATGTTGACGTTTAAAATGCACCAATTAATAATATGACATACACAATAAGAAAATAAAATACATATTATTAATAAATATAATATAATGGATCATTATTCATAAAATAGAAAAAAATTACAAATTTAATCACATGAAAGTAATTTAATAACAATTACTATATATAAAATCATTTCATGTGAAGAGTGACTTTATATTCTAGAGGGGGCATCCACTAAATGCTTCATATTCTGTTAGAATCTTTTGCTTCATAGACTGTGACAACTCTATCTGCAAGTACATAGAACAAACATGCATAAGAAGAAGAAAAGTAGGAAATGAAACTCAATCCAAACAATGAAAAAATTCCGAACACAAAAATCAACTTTGTAAATACATTTTTCTTTTCTTCTCTTTGACTCTGATTTGGGCTAAAAGAACATGCCAACAACATATTCCTTCGGTGGTGGAAGCTCAAACCCATGATTCTTGACAACCTAAAAAATGCACCCCAAGAACAAGTAAGAAAACCGAACTCAACTAAGGTAGACCAGTTTCTGTAATTACAACTTATATATATACCTAAATAAGGAACATAACTCAAAGTAAACAGAAATTAGCAAAGGGGAACAAAAAAAGAAAATCACTTTAAAAGTAAAAACAAAAAACTTCATTATGGGAATAGTGAGGAAGAGTGACTAGAATTCCTTAGCAACCTATCAAAATAAACAGAAACCAGCAAAGGAGAAACAAAAAAGAAAATAACTTTAGCATGGATTATTTTAAGATTAAGATTGTAGAGTGCCCGGAAGGCACTTGCTTGGACTGCAGGCTACAACTCCGATGGTCTGAATTCTGGAGAGAAAATTTGCCACTACGGCTTCTGAAACTGATGGCCTACAGCTGAAAATATAATATAATTTGTAATTTACAGTCCATATATAGGGAAATAATATGTTGTTAATTATCCGACAAATATCTTTCTTAGGATTACATTGGGGGTACTCTCACTGTATCTTTTGCAATTATATATTGTTTTCCGTGCACAATGACATTTAGTAAATGATGCTTCTTCAACAAAGGAAAATGATCAATAATTTGAAATTTTGTATGATAGTACTACTGCATGGATCGCAAGAAACAATAAAAACGTTCATGTGGCTTGTCATTATAAAGAATGCATACCATTATAACGGAAGAAACTTCACATGCACAATGAAACTCGCTGCAAGGAATAAAAGTTGGTCTTTTCTTTGTCATTGGTAGGCTGCAACTCAAACATTGAAAGCATGGTGACAAACACCCCAAGGTACACTTGTCCTCTTCATCAAGAAAAAAGAAACTAGAAAATTAATTAGCCCTTATCCTGATCAGGAGGTTAATAATTATCTACATGAAATATTTGGAGAGCTTTTGGAAACTCGATTAGCTTTACGATAACAGTCCAGCCAAAATGGCCTTCAGCTCCACCTCATATCAAGATACAAGTTTAAAACATTCCAACTCAGTTGCACACGAAGCTATAAAGCCATCTTAGCAAGGAGATTCTTCTGGAAACATCTTATTGTGATTCTGTTTTGTATTGCTTATGTATTAAGGCATCTTTTGGTTGTAACAAATTCCTATAGCTAGCACTAGGCAGCCAACACAACATGTGCTTGTAGAAATGAATGAATTACCACTGCACATCTCCTCTATAAATAGAGCTCTGTATAAACAGTTTATGCAATAAATAGAGCTCTGTTTAAACAATCTATGATGCGGGCTACAGCTACCATGTCAAGTAAAGAATGATCACAAAAACAACCACAAGATCTCCTAACAAAAGTTTCATCATCTCTGTTTTTATCATGATCTTTTGACAGTCCAATTAAGATGTTAACAAAATGGCTACGATCGAGTTAACAGGGGGTATAAACAGGAAAAGAAAACTGTTTTATCTTGGCCAATGCACTCTTCCACAATCACCAAAACTAGCAGCAAGAAAATATAAACACATTGGAGAATTTTCACCAAATTTCCAAGATATCATGCATGCATTTTGGGAATATTCAAGGCACCCAAATAAAACATAAATCTTATTGGAAATGGAGCTGCTAAATTTTGGTCATTGGCAAAGTAAAGATCATTCCTCCTGAGCAATTATTCTTCTAAAGGTAAAATATAACTGATTTCTTAGATTGCAAAGATGAGAACAGGCAATTAATTAACTAACAGAAACCATCAGTCATGTGGAACTACGATTAGAAATTAGTATATTTCATGAATCCATACCTGGAGTGTAAGAGCACTGGTGTGTTTGGTGACCAAAAAATTGGTCAAGTTCACAAAATATGCCAGTGCCGAGTTGAATAGTATATACCAGATGATCTTCAAATCATATCTGGTGAGCGCCAAGGTGATTTTTTTTTCACTACGAATGGAAATAGAATCCCTCCATCAAGTTCATCATCCTTGGAAGAATATATTGAAGCAGGACAATAAATTGGAAAAAAAAATACCCAATAATGAAAAGCAAGGAAATTTAGAACATACATGACTCGAGAACTTCGCAGGACTCCTAGAATCAAAACCGGAAAAACCACGGAGAAAAAGCCCTCGAGATTATGCAGGTAACCCAATCATTTCGTTAAACATATTTGGCGATTTACAAGGTAGATCGGCAGCATACCCTTTAAAAAAGAAAAAGTAGAAATAGAATATTGTGCTTGCACATAATACCTAGAAGAGTTCAGGGGCAGCACTAGCATCCCCTTGTTTGAACTTTGCCATTATAAGGTATAGAAACAACTGTAGACGTGAATCAAGGTCGATGATAAGGGTTGGTGATGACTGGGGCTCTCTCACGTCAAAGATTGATGAAGAAGCAGCGGCTCTACGAAGCTTTCCGGCGAGGTGGCTGCTTGGTTTGGTGAGTCGATTCGAGTCAGTTGAGAAGAAGATGAAGAAAAAACAGAGGATATGGAGAAACTCGTCACAATCCTTTTTGGACGTGATGCTGTGTATATATACTCAACTTTCCATATTTTTACATGAACAGTGCTCTGTGAGGGTGAGTGTGCTGTGTGTGGATTCACTCAATAATTTTCCTTACATAATAAGCTGCTACAATTAAGTTAATATTAATTACAAAACATTCCATATAATCAGAGGTGCCATTATACCCATATCAATTACACAACTTGTTTCCATGATTTGTTGATTTTGTTGAGCTGCATTCTAGTTGTCCAGACGAGTCTTCATGTATCAATTTATCCTTGATTGTAGGAGTAACGTTAGCCTCTAAATCCTCCTATGTATCATCCTTAGATTTATCACCCCCCCTCAAATTGAGCATGGTGGACATGCACAATTTGTTACGTAATAATTCAAGTGCTGGATTCAGTTGGGGTTTTGTAAAAATATCGGCAATCTGAAGCTTGGTGTGAATGTGTTTTGTAACTAGCAACCCAAGTGATACACGTTCTCGAATGTAGTGGTAGTCCACTTCAATGTGTTTGCTCCTTGCATGAAAAACTGGATTAACTGTCATGAATAGAGAACTTAGATTATCACAAAACAAAGTTGGCGCTTGTGATAGTGAAACATGCAGATCATGAAGGATGAAAGTACGCCATGTGATTTCAGCTGCTGCTTGTGCAAGGGCCTTGTATTCTGCTTCAGAGCTAGACCTTGATACTGTTGGTTGTTTTTTTGAGCACCAGGATATGATGTTGCTCTCTAGATATGTACAAAAACCAGTAGTTGAGCGCCTAGTAAGATGGCACCTTGCCCAATCCGAGTCTGAGAATCCATAGAGTTGAAGAGAGCTCGAGGCTTGTATGTGAAGTCCAAGATGAATTGTTCCTTTGACATAGCGTAAGATCCTTCTCAATAAAGCAAAGTGAAACTCAGTAGGGGCTTGCATAAATTGTGAGACATAGTTCACACCAAATGAGAGATTTGGCCGTGTCAAGGTGAGGTATTGGAGAGCTCCTACTAATGATCTGTATGCATGAGGATCAGAATGTAGTGGTGAGTTTGGATCAGGTTTGGTTTTAGAACATAAGGGAGTCTTGATTGGTTTTGCTTCATGCATTCCACTGCGCTCCAGAATATCAATAGCATACTTAGTTTGTTGGAGAAACAGCCCAGTTGATATCTTTGAGACTTGGATGCCCAAAAAATGGTGAATTGAGCCAAGGTCTTTCATAGCAAATTCTGCATGTAAGTCTTGTGTAAACTGCTGTATTAGGCTAGAAGAAGAACCTGTTAATATAATGTCATCAACATAAAGTAGAAGAACTAAAGTTCCTTGATTAGAATGAAGAGTGAATAGACTTGGATTAGGTGAGCTGCATTGGAAACCAGATTGTAGAAGATAGGAGCTAAATCTGTCAAACCAAGCTCTTGGAGCTTGTTTAAGCCCATATATAGCTTTGTTTAAATGACACACAAAGTCTGGAAAGTTAGAATCTTTGAAGCCCGGTGGTTGCTCCATGAACACCTCTTCAGTTAGGGAGCCATGCAAAAAGACATTCTTCACATCAAGTTGTCTAATGTCCCATCCTTTTACAGTTGCAACAGATAGAACTAGTCGAATGGTTTCTGGTTTCACCACAGGAGAATATGTTTCATTGAAATCAATTCCAGGTAATTGGTGATATCCTTTTGCAACTAACCTTGCTTTAAGTCGTTCCAACTTGTTATTAGCTGTCAGTTTAACTTTGTAGACCCATCGAGATCCAACGACATTCATAGAAGGTTTGCGGGGCACCAAAGTCCAAGTATTTTGGTGTTGTAGTGCATGAAGTTCATCAAGCATTGCTTGCTTCCAACCAGAGTGGGATAAGGCATTTTTAAGAGACCTTGGTTCCTTTGGTATGGAGTGAAACTCATGTAAAAAAGCATACTTGGGATTTGGTTTTCTAACTCCTGCTTTGCTGCGTGTGATCATAGGATGAGAGGTGGCCATAGAATCTGGTGGAGCTAAGACAGTTGTTGGAACATCAGAAGAATTACTACTGTCATGATGTTCAGTAGTAGTGAACTCATGTTGTTCAGAATAATCAACAGCAGGGGTTTGTGAACTCGAGAGTAGATCACCCATAGTGAATGTTGTTTTGAGTTCCACATTTGGTGTTGGTGGCTCTTCCTTATTTGATGGAGTAGAGTGAACTGGTTGCTCAAGAATTGAGGTAGACCAAGAATCAAATTCTCGAAAGCTAACTGGTTGGAGTCTTGCAGCTATGTCAAAATTTTTGCTAACAGCTTTGTAAGGTAACAATAATTCATTAAAAACGACATGCTTGGAAACATAAAATCTTTTTGTTGAGGAAGAATAGCATCTATAACCTTTATGTCTATCACTGTAACCCATAAACACACAAGGTATTGATTTGTTATCAAATTTATTCTTCTTGGACTCCCATATGTAGGGAAAACATCTTGAACCAAAGACCCTTACGGAAGAATAATCGGGATGTTTGCCATATAACCGATAGAAGGGAGAATCCCATTGAAGTGTTGCTGTTGGAACACGATTAAGAAGAAACACTGTTGTTGTGAAAGCTTCAACCCAAAAAACTTTAGGAACATTAGCATGTATTAACATAGTAATGCCTAGTTCTCTGATTACACGATGCCTTCTTTCTACTAGACCATTTTGCTGAGGTGTTGAAGGGCATGATATTTGATGTTTGATGCTAGATTTAGCAAGGTGTTTTATGAATTTCTGATTGATGAATTCTCCTCCCCCATCTGTCTGAATGATCTTTATGAGTCCATTAAACTGTCTCTTGACAAATTTCTCAAAGAGAATAAATTGATCATAAAAGTCTGATTTTTGTTTGAGCGGAATTAGCCATACAAACTTTGTAAAATAATCAACTAACGCAGCATAAAAACGAAACTGATGCATAGAAGTAGTTGGAGCAGGTCCCCATAAGTCAATATGAATTTTCTCGAAAGGTTCATAAGTTTGAGATTCAGATAAACAAAAAGGTAATTTGGACAGTTTTCCTAATTGACAACTCTCACATATTGAGGTGTCTTTATTTGTAGTAGTCCTTATTAATTCCTTTTTTCGAAGATGGCCCACTGCAGTAGCTTGAACATGTCCCAGCCGTTGATGCCAGATGTCTTCTGAGGCAATTTGGAATCTGTTGGAGAACAATGCTACTGGAGGAGCTCGAACAGCATATAGATTACCTTTTTTTTGCCCCCCCATCAACACCTGTTGTGTCATTTTTTCCTTAATCACAAAATCATGATTAGAGAATTCACAAGTCACTGAATAATCAGATGTAAGTTGTCCAATTGATAACAAACTTCTTTCCAATTCGGGAACAAGAAGCACATTTCTTAAAACAATAGCTGATTTACCAGACCCAAGTATTGCATCCCCAACATGAGTTACTGTTAGAAATTCCCCATTTCCCAACATAACATGATCATTACCAGTATAAGATCTAAGATTATGTAAGTTACCTTGATGAGAAGTCATATGAGCAGATGCTCCTGTATCAGAAGTCCATTCCTCATGTTGTGCCTCAGAATCAATTTGTAGAGTTATGTAAGCTTGACGCAGATTATTAGGTTGAATTGAATGATCAAACCTGTACCAACAGCGGATGGCAAGGTGTCCTTTCTTGCTACAAATCTGACAGATGTAATCTTTGTTATTCTCCCGGGTGGTGGAATTTGAAGAAGATCCATTCTTGAAATTTTTATGTTGCTGATTTGCAGGAGCAAAACCTCTTCCTTTAGATGAGAAATTATTATTGGGTTTGGTATTTTTGAATGGAGCTTTGGGATCATTTTTGTTTGCAAAGAAGGCAGTATACTGAGCTGGTTCTGGTGTATGGAGGTTCAGCTGAGTTTCATAGCTTTGAAGTAAGGGGACAACTTCATTGTAGGAGAGCATTGGCGGTTTAAGCATTGATGTAGTGAATGGCTCATAGCGTGCACCAAGACCTATAAGTAAGGTGAAGACTTTGTTTTTGTCATCAACCATGTGCCCAATGGCAGCAAGGCTGTCACATACCTCCTTGAATTTTTGGAGGTAGTCATTGAGAGACACTTCAGTGCTCTTCTTCATGTATGTGAGTTGCTGATGGAGTTGAAATTGTCTCTCTTGAGAAGACTGGGCATACGCTTCCTTGAGGGCTGCCCATACTTGTGCTGAGGTATCAAGACCAATAACGTGGCCAAGGGCCTCTTCTGCTAGAGTGCCAATAATCCAGCCTCTAAGCAATCGATCTGCTGTTCTCCAGTGTTTATATGTTGGATTGGTAATATGGTTGTTGCCATCAGCTGCTGGAAGTACAGCAGGTGGACACTGATTTTCTCCTGTGAGGAAATCAGTAAGTTCTTGACTTTCAGCAAGTGCAAGCACTTGCTCACGCCAAAGTGGGTAGTTTTCAGGCTGAAGCCTGAGAGTGACAAAGTTGCTGACGGTTAACAAAGCAGAAGACATTCTTTGCTCTGATGCCAAGAAGAAAATGAAGAAAAAATAAAGGATATGGAGAAACTCGTCACAATCCTTTTTGGACGTGATGCTGTGTATATATACTCAACTTTCCATATTTTTACAAGGAATGTTTACATAATAGGCTGCTACAATTAAGCTAAGATTAATTACAACAGATTTCATATGATCAGAGGTGCCATTACACCCATATCAATTACACAACTTGTTTCCATGATTTGCTGATTTTGCTGAGCTGCATTCTAGTTGTCCAGATGAGTCTTCATGTATCAATTTATCCTTGATTGTAGGAGTAACGTTAGCCTCTAAATCCTCCTCTGTATCATCCTTAGATTTATCAAGTTGGTGATGTGCTGTGGCTGATCTGAATGGAAATGCTAGTTACGGTGTGAGGAGACTTTTGTGGGGGGAACGAATAGAAGTAGAAGAGAGGGAAGATTTAGGTTTGGTTTAGATTTGGAGATGAGATAAGTTTAATTTATTTTTTAATTTTGAAATTTGAAAAAAGTGTATTGGGATTTAAAAAATGTGTATTGGAATTTTAAAAAAATATATAAAATTTTTTATTTTATATAAAAAATCATAAAAATATAATAATAAAATAAAAGTGAGTTGACTTCTAAACCCAAACGGGATCTTAAATTTTCGAGGGCAGCATGCCAGTGTATGCAGAGGCGCCAAGCTGTGAAAATTTTCGCATGTGCGTGGTCTTCGCGCGATTTATTGCGACCACTTTTTTCTCTTTTCCTTTTTGAGGTATTGCGACCACTTTTTTTATTTGATTTTGAATAGCATTTCTTTTAATAAAACAATTTGTCATTATCTTTCCACAAATGAAAAATCTACCTAAAATTCTAAATATGTGCAGACTGGATTTGAAACTATCCTTGAATGAGTAGAAAAAAAAAATCACATATATTTTATCTCCATACATTTTTTTTATTGATTTTGTAAAACTATATAAAATTAAACTAAAACTTAAATTTGAGAATTGATAAGTTGGCGACGTTTTTATAAACTCTGCCAATTTATATATTTTACCGGCGCATAAATGATAAATTTGCGACGTTTTTTATAAGTGCTGGCACAACTACATATTATTACCGGCGCAATAATATAAATGCCGGGAAATTTTTTTATTTCGAGGCATAAAAATTAAGCGCTGCAATAATTTATTTTTATTGGCGCATAAATATTTTATTATATTTAATATTTATTTATAATTTAGTGTTTTTAATTACTCTATTCATTCAAAAATATATATAAGAGTACAAACAAAACTCGAGTAATAACTCGACTTGGCTCAAACTCGTTAAGGAGTACAAACAAGGATCGATAAATAACTCGACTCAACTTGCAATCGTGTTTGATCAGTTCAAACTCAGCTCGGCTCGGCAAACTCTTAACTCAAGCTGGAGCTTGAACTCGAGTTATTTGAGTATATTCCAACTTGATAATCCAAAAGCTCTACTGGACTCGAATCAATTACAGCCCTAGAGATATAGTAGCCTACCAACCAATTTTCGATAAAGTTTTGAATCGTCAAGAAGGGAACCTTCAAACCTGAAAAGTTTAAGGTGTTGTTCCATAGGTTTTTTGACTGGCCTTGAACCCAAAAAATCAGAGTCGAATAATATATTCAATGTATTCTTCCTCTGTGATAAAGAAATTCCAGATTGATTTCTTGCTACTTCAAGCCCCAAAAAATACTTCAATGGTCCAAGATCTTTGAGTTTAAATTGCTGATCAAGGAAAGCTTCGAATGTATTTACAAAACTCATATCATTGCTGGCTATTAGTATGTCATCAACATACACTAACAAGGCCATAAAGCTTGAACCTTGAGTTTTGTGAACAAAGAATAATCGGTTTTGGATTGTTTAAAACCAAGAGAAATTACTGTAGATGAAAACTTATCAAACTATTGCCGAGAAGCTTGTTTTAATTCATATAAGGATTTGTTTAATCGTCAAACTCTCTTATCAGCTTTGTCACCAAAACTAGGGGTAAACCCATGTAAACTTCTTCCTACAAATCCCCATGAAGAAAAGCATTGTTGAAATCTAATTGAATTAGATACCAACCCTTGATTGCAGCTATGGAAAGAAGACACTTGACTGTCACCATCTTAGCAACTAGATAGAATGTGTCGAAATAGTCAACACATTTCTTTTGTGTAAACCCCTTAGCAACTAACCTAGCCTTATATCGCTGAAGTGTGCCATTTGATCTAAACTTCATCTTGTAGACATATTTGCAACCGATTGTAGCCTTACCAAGGGGGAGAGTAGTTAAAGTCCATGTTTTATTAGTTTCTAAGGTCAATCTCTTCAGCCATGGCAGTCCTTGAATGAAGAATTTTGACAACTTAATGAAAGAGTTTGGCTCAAAAATATTAAAAAGAGTAATGACAAAAGCTTTATGTTTAGATGAGAAATGTGAATATAAAATGGAATTAGAAAGAGGATAAATAATACCTAAGTTGGAACCATTGGAGGATGGAGGAGGTAAAGTTTCTGAAGATGCCATATGGCAATGGAAATCATGCAAATAGCCAAGTAACCTGTGAATCCATGATGATCTTCTAAGAGGAGGATTAGTAGAAACAATGAGATCAGTGGAAACAATAGGATCATTGACTGGGAAAGAATCTGTATGTGGAACAGAATGATCAGATTGATTAATCTGATCATTGACTAGCAAGGGAATCAAGGATAGATTGATCAGATACATGTTTAGGAAGAACAATAGGAGTAGATTAATCAAATGACTGAATGAATGAATATTCTAATATAAGGATTTGAATGGAAAAATGTGTTCATGGAACACAACATCTTGGGATACAAATATTGTTGAGCATCAAGATCACACAACTTGTAACCTTTGATGGCAAGTGGATAACCAAGAAAAATATATCTACGAGCTCTAGGAGCAAGCTTAGACCCATTATGAGCTAAAGTAGAAGCATAACATAGAGATCCAAACACCTTCAAATGGCTATAAGCTAGAAGTTTATTAAAAGGTAACTCATAAGGACTCTTATTATTCGAGGATGGAGAAGGAATTCTGTAATTAGATAAACAACAGTATGTATTGATTTTGACCAGAAGTGTAAAGGATGATTGGATTGAATAAAAAAGCATGAGCCACATTCAAAATGGGCTGATGCTTTCGCTCCACAACTGAGTTATGTTGTGGAGTTGCCACACATGAGAGCTGATAAATTATGCCTTTTCAAGAAAAGAGAATGCATGGTAAACTCATTGCCATTATCTATTCTTATGAATTTAATTTTGGTATGAAACTGAGTCTCGACTAAGGCAACAAAATGTTGTAAGAAACTCGAGCATTAGATTTAATTTTTGACAAATAAATCCAAGTGCTACGAGTAAAGTCATCAACTATTGTCGAGAAGTATTTGAAACCTTCTAAAGACTATAAGATTGAAATGGGCCCCAAATATCACAATGTGTTAATTCAAAAGGAGAAATAGATTTATTTTGACTATATAAAGGAAATGGTAATCTCTTATGTTTAGCAAGGGGACAAATGTCACAAACTGTTGAAGTATGAGTGGGAATTTGAGGAGCAACAGATGAAAATAGTTGTATTCGAGATTGAAATGGATGTCCTAATCTCTTGTGCTAGACATTAAAATTCAAATGACTTGAACTAAAAGTAAAAACAAAATTAGAAGATACACCTTGAAGACTAATTGACAATAGAAGCTCAGCCGACATACTATTTTGGGAAGCCTTTAACAAAATGGCAATCAATGCAAACCGATTACGACCGTTTCCGATGCCGTTGAAGGGCTTCTTTGATGAAGCAATCCAACCTGTTGGGGCTATCACGCTTCCAGTAAGTGCCAAAATTGTAACACAAAAAACGACTACCATGACCGACTTCTTGGTGGTGAAATCTCCATCCTCCTATAATGCTATAATGGGGCGACCAACACTCAACCACCTTAGAGCAGTAACTTCAACATACCACCTCAAGTTGAAGTTCCCAACCGACGGTGGGGTAGGAGAGTTAAAAGGCGAGCAGGCACTGGCTCAGGAATGCTATATGCAAGAACTGAGGAAGAACATGAACGAAATTTGCACAATGGAAGAAATGGAAAAGACGTCCACACCACCTTTTCCACCACCCATGGTGTAAGCTTAGAAAAAAAAAATGTCGAGGAAAGGAAATGCCTCATCCTTAGAATGCAGAGTGCTTGAGGAAGTTTCACCAGTAGCACTTTCACATCAGCTATGTCCTTTATGTTCCCTTAGTAGTAGTGTTGTTGTTTTCTCATTTTAGTAATCTTTGTTTTGAGTATCCTCATTTCAGTTGAACTCTAGAATAATCATAATTGTTACATTCAAGTATATTATTTCGCCCATTTTCAACTCCACTAGTTCTCATGCCCTATTTAAAGTCTTTGTAATTACTTGTGGCATCACTTACATAAAAGAGGGGACGGACGGAGGTCATTAGGCCACGCTACCCTTGAACATCGATACCGAGTTATCACACTTGAGGAATGCCTTGCTAATAAAGACCCACAATGAGCTATCCAGCTTGCAGGGTTAAGGGAAAGGTCACGGACTGCCCATACCAACTTTCGTAAAAAGGGGTGTAGAGGCAATGACCTTGCCAACCAGAGGCGGACCCATGTTGATGGTTGCCTATAATATAAATATATATAATTTATATATATAATTAAAATTCTCTCTTAGATTTAAAAAAAAAAAATTGCCCCCCTCAATTTTTTACTAAAATCATTTCTCTAAATCTCAATATACATCCATTTATATTCTAACTTTTATCTTCATTTAAACCCAAATTTTAACTCACATAATCTCGCAGTTATTCTAACAGTCTAATTCTAACAAAAAAATTGATTATAAATTTATATGATTGTAAAATTAATTGATTATAATCACTTATTTAGTTTTACTCTAACTTGTATGATTGTGAGATATAATTTGTTAAAAATTTAATAGCGTTACATCATTACTTATTAGAAAGTTCTCAAATTTATTCTTGATTTATAATTTTTTCTTAAATTATAGAAAAATATGAGCAAGTACTCAAGAACAATTGATTTTTTTTTTTATTTTAAAAAAAGACGTAGACAATTCGAAGACTATTATATGTTTAGAGAGCTCGGTAACAATAAAGCATGATACTTCTATAACTGATGACAATTCTTCTAAAACTTACACGCACCGTACATTTTATCAATTGCCCCCCCCCCCAAAAATATAAAATCCTGGTTCCGCCCCTGCGACCAACCTTCATAAAAAGTGGCACAGAGGCAATGACCCAGCCAACTTTCATAGAAGGGGGGCGCAGAGGCAATAATGCCGCCAACTTTCATAAAAAGTGGCGCAGAGGTAATGACCCCGCCAACTTTCATAAAAAGGGGTGTAGAGGCAATGACCTCGCTAACTTTCATAAAAAGTGGTGCAGAGGCAGTGACCTCACCAACCTTCATAAAAAGTGGCGCAGAGGCAGTGACCCCGCCAACTTTCACAAAAAGGGGGCGCAGAGGCAATGACCCCGCCAACCTTCATAAAAAGTGGCGTAGAGGTAGTGACCCCGCCAACTTTCATAAAAAGGGGGCACAGAGGCAATGACCCCACCAATCTTCATAAAAAGTGGCGCAGAGGTAGTGACCCTACCAACTTTCATAAAAAGGGGCGCAGAGGCAATGACCCTGCCAACCTTCATAAAAAGTGGCGCAGAGGTGATGACCGCGCCAACTTTCATAAAAGGGGGCGCAGAGTCAAGTGACCCCACCTTGCTAAAAAAGACCCACGACGAGCTATCCAACTCGCTGGGTTAAAGGAAAGGTTGAGGACTGTCTTGCTAATGAAAGACCCACGACGAGCTATCCAGCTCACGAGATTAAAGGAAAGGTCGAGGACCGCCTTGCTAAGAAAAGACCCACGACCAGCTACCCAGCTTGCGGGATTAAGGGAAAGGTCCTGAATCGCAAGAATGATTCAAACAAAGTAAAGGTGAGAGTAAAAAAAGACAGCAAAAGGGATTGAGACGAACACTCGAAAATATCCAACTATGAATCGAGAATACGATATCAAAGCAAATAATTGACGTTATTTACAAGAAAAGAATTTGATTACAAGTCAAGGTTGCAATGTGCAACCATAGTATAGATAAAAAGAAAACAAATAATAGTAAAGTACAAAGGATTGAGGCTTTGAGTCAGGGGGCGTCGCCTTCTTCAGGAGGCGATAGTGGAGGCACGTTCAAAAAGGCGTCTGGAACTTCTTGGCGCCCGAAAATATCAACACAGCGGCAAGCTGCCATCTCAGGAGAAAACAAGCTAGTATCAAGAGCCTGGAGGTTTGTAGCAGGATCAGCCAAGAGACGGTTTCTCAGGCGCACAATGCCAGCCCCATGCCCATAAGTGAAGGCCGCGTCCCTGACCGGAGGAACCATAGCTAATTGGGCCCGAAGGCGGGCGATGTCCACCTGAGCAGCAGCGAATTGGTCTGCTTTCCTATCTAACTATTCGTCCTTGGCCAAAGCAACCAGGTTGGCTTTCCTAAGCTCCTCATCTATGTTTGCATGATTCTCCTTATACTTCTAGTGACGCTCCCGAAACTCAGCCAAAGAACCTTGTGCCTCTGAAAGATCTTGAGCTGTAAGGCGCGCCTTCTCCAGGGCGTCTAGCAAGTCTTTAGTCAACCCACTACACCTTTCCTGCGAATTGGCGAGCTCCTCCCGGACTGAGCCTAAGTCTTCGTTTCGGGCGAGGAGTTCCGAGCCCAAGCGGGCGAACTCAACATTAAAGTTCTGTTGAGCTTCGAAAAGTTGAACCTTCACCAGGTCTCTTTCTGAGTGCAAAACCTGGTAGGAGAAGTCGTCCCGGACCTTCGTCTCTTGAGCAAGGCAAACAGCCTTCCGAAGCTCAAAAACCTCGCCGTCATGGAGCTCTAACTCGCCCTGAAGAGAGTTGGCAAAACCTTCCGCCTGGTCCAGGTGGAGTTCGAGCTCCCTGTTTCTTTCAACTAGAGCTTCCAGCCCAGCCTTGGCGACTTGCCACTACCCTTTCATCTCCTCTTGCCTACAGGCAAAGTTAGCCACTACGCGCGCCGCCAAGTTGTCAACGCCCTGTGAAGAAGGGAAAAGAACCAAAGTGAGTAAAAGAGAAGAAAGAAAGAGGGAAGAAAAACTAAGAGAAGCCATGAGGTTACCGCTAAAAACCAATCCTTTAGCTGGTTGGCCATTTCCGTAACGATATCGGCCTGAACAAGAATAGGTGAGGAAGAAGCACCCCTGCTGCCGTCACCCTAGTATTTTCAATGGGGTCATCAACCCTCTGAGCTGCTAGAATTCTTACAGGCTTAGGAGCCGCGTTTGTCACTTGGTCCAACAAGTGCCCAGAGTCAAGCGGTAGCTCAGGGCGCTAACGGCCAAGTCAGACCGGCCAACGGCTGATTCCCCACAGGCGCCCTCAGGAGAAGGGGACTGGGAGTCCTCTCAACTAGTAGGCTGGGCGCCAACCAAACTCTCTCCCATTCCCCTGGGAGTAGTTTCGGATGAAGATAAGGGGCGGGCACCGGAACCAGTAACCCTTTCTAACTGAAGGGCGGCCACCACACCAGAAGGTAGATCACCACCCCTCACTAGACCTTCATTAGCTGGAGGCGTGAACACAAGGGCAGACTCCGAAGGACTGGGCGCCTGGACTCGGAACGTCACGGCTAGCTCAAAAAGGGCAATGCTGGCCAGTCCTTCCCTATTCCTCAAGCCAGCAAAGCATGGTCTCGTGGGGGAACCACCAGAGGCGGCAGGTGTAGTAGCCACGGGCGAGGAAATTGTTTTGGTCTGCCCCCCAAATGAGTTTCAGACCCGTGGGGCGGCTGCTCGCAGGCACCTGTCGTGAGCGCCAACTCCCCTGTTGAAGATGGGAGTATAGGCGTCCACTCCCGAACTTCCTCGGCGAACACTGAAGGTCTCTTTGAGAGAGGGAGCTGAGAGGAAACCTCAGCACGAGCTCTTTTACTCTGACTCTCATTATTCTTCTTTTTTGATCTTTTTTTCCCTTTTGCCCTTTCTTACATGGAACTCTGGTCACTCCTTCTCCCTTGGCTTATCCTTCTTCTCCCGCACAACAAGGGCGCCAACCGTGATTTTGTTAGAAGGATTTGGTAGAGGGGCAGGAATGACATCAGTAATCATGAAATCACGTCCCTGGATGAAGGAGCGATTGGGGGACATCAGAAACCGATCTATATTAGAGGGGGACAACAACTTATCAGTCCAAAGGTCGTCCATGTGATCTGCATCCCAAGCACGAACAATGTCAATCCAAGCCAGGTCTCGACGGGACAAGGGAGGCATGAGGGACCACAAACGCCGTCCATCAGGGATAGGGCGCCAGATTGCCCTAACTGGAAAAACAACTTTGTGGTCCACGCCTTGACATTAGAATATTGACTCTCAAATAGAGCTAAAGATTGTCCCTTTTCCTTTTTGCGAAAACCAGCAACACAACCTTTGGTAGCCGCCCTCACATCGTAAAAAGTCAAGAACTCCCGAGCAGTCAAATCGGGGTAAGGATCGCGGAGGGGCTCCAGAACCATCCGAAAAACAATGCAAGCACATGGATAAGTCCTTAGGGCAAAAGGATGAAGTTGGATCGGAGCCAGTTCCGAAAGATCCAAAATGTCGCGAAGGGGACGACAAAAGGGAAGCCTCAACCTATGGGATAAGAGGGCGACAAAGATAGCCACCCAACCAGCGAATCCTTCATCATCACAGCGTCCTGATTCGGGAGCTTTCATCACAACTGAACTTGGAATATTAAAATCCCCCCGAATCCCAGCCAAATGCTTCTCTCGAACACTTGAGCACCATGTATATCCATCAAACGTTGTGCCCTCGGGAATGTCAAAAGGTTGAACCGAACCGCTACCTTATTCCGCCATGGAGTTGTAAAAAGGAAAGAAGTAAGAACAAGAGGTAAGAACAAAAGAATACAAAGAACGGGGGAAACACCAAGGAGTAAAATAAGCAGAAGAAAGAAAGAAAAAGAGGAAAATGAGATATTTAAAGGGCAAGATGACTGTGGAACACCAACGGACGAGACATTATGATTTGATGTGAAGATAGAGAAATAGTCATCAGATGTAAAATAACTGTCACATGTCAAACCTTCCCACTACTGCTACGATTATCGGACACGAAGATGAAAGGATGGCAGGCAAGTGAAAGGTCACGAAAAAGAACACGTTCTCATGCATATTTGGGCAGGAACCAAAAACATACAAAAGTCAAAATAAATTGAATTCCCTACGCCTTGAGGCGTAAAGAATTCGCGGGGTAACTGTAGGGTCTATTTAAGTCAAGGAGCCTGGAAGCCCACCAGTATGAAAGCCCGAACAGAAGAAAGTTAATACGATAGGCCCAATAACTTACCCATGAAGGTGAATAATGATAGAATCCTGCAGAATCACGTACATAAACTAATATTCAAATCTTAAGCAGATTCTATGGGATTTCATGCAGATACGTGATCACATCCGTTACGAGAAGATAACTTATAAACGGAAATCATATCAAAGGATAAGCACCAACATTATGCCTATATAAACTAGGTAACTCTCTATGGAAATACTACTCTCTCATTGGCTCTCGAGCTACTTCTAAATAATTAGCAAGATTACTGACTTAGGCATCAGAGTTTTCTCAGGCGAAGATCGCCGGATCTCTTCACTTTCTTGCAGGTGAACAGTTACAGGATAGAAGTAAGACAAGTCCTTAACAGTTTGGATCTTCCTTTTCTTTAAATTTGAAATAAATTCAAATGACAAAAATGAGGCTTAAAATCAATAAAAGTAAATAAAATTGGACTAAAACTTAAAGTTAAGGAATGATAAAATATACTAAATTATGCAAGTCCTCAAACAAAAAAATAAAAATAAAAGACCACTATAGATAAAATCAACTAGACCTATAGAGAAATCTTATCACTCACAAAGCCATGATCTTACTCTTTTGATATCAAGGATAATAGGAAAATTGATAAAAAAAATTTACAATTTGTCACACAAAAGTTAAGAGTTACTTCAACCTAAAGCTAAGACCTTGAGTGTGTGTGTGTGTGATAGTCAATTTAACTTCAAACTGCCTGCAAATTCAGATAAAAGTAAAACAACTGAACCCAGAAGAATTCTTCCAAACTTAACCCCCATAAGTCCAATTTTCAAAAATCCTCTCCACTAATGTAGTCAACCACCAAAATCAGAGAACAAAAGGTCTTTAATCGAGTTGTGACAGGCCACCTGGTGAGGGCTAAGAAAGAAATGAATAAGAAAAATTAAAACAAACTGAAAAAATACTTAGTGAAAAGAACAATAAAGAAATATCCACAAGATTTAAACCATACATTTTTCTTGACTAAGATGCTCATATTTGCTAGACTTAGCAAAATCTGACGTGATTTGCACTCGACTTGTTGATCTTTCTCTATTTTGTGCTTTCTCATACGATGGATAAATCAGATATTAGCAAAAGACAAACCCACCAACAATACTTTTTTTTTCTTTTTTATTTTTTGGTTTTTTTCAGCCTCCCACATTTTTCGTTCAGCCACCTAGATTCATGCAACCTTTTCAAATTCACAACCATTCCAACCTTTTTCTTTTATTGCCATTCATTTTTTTTTTTCATACTGATCAAACAGAGCATAATTTCTTTTGAACTGACTTTTCTCTTAAAATATAGATTTTCACCAAAGCATTTTCTCAAAATGTAAAAGGTAAATCATAGTTTTTCAGGCATAGAATGAAAATGTAGTTAAAAGAAAAAATAAAGGCTTATGTAAAATAAGGCTCAAGGGAGTTAACTATGGAAAATACATCAGGCAATGATGGCATAATAAATAGAATGGTTGGGAAAGCTTTTTTGGTTGTGGAAAAAAAATTGCCAATATCATTTCTCTAATATTTGGTATCAACTAGGATTTTTCCTCAAGGATTTGTCAACGGATTCTAGAGCAAAGCAAGATTAAAATCCCGTGACCCACTTAATTCCACTCATTCTCTTCATAAGCAAAATGGAATAAAATAAAACGACTATGTGCTCGATTATGTTCAAGGTCAAAGAACTTGTTCTTGAATCGCTTCATTATTCAGAACTACCATATTTGTAACTGCAACATATTTTGCACTTTGTGGTATCCCTTGGGTTGTCAATGTTGAAATCTGATGAAATAGATAGGCAACTTGAGCTGAAAGGGCTGTTAATGGCTCCAATTCATGAATTCTAGCAACTTTCTTAGCCATAGTTTTTTCGTTTGGCCATTGATAGTTATTTGAGGCCACTTCTTCCAAAAGAGAGATAGCACCTACAACTGTTTTTCACATCAAAGATCCACCAGCAGCAACATGAACTATAGTATGAGTTCATCCATTCAACCTATGGTAGAACATCTGAACTTGTAACCACTCTAGCAATCTATGTTGAGGGTAACGTCGAATCATATTTTTGTACCTTTCCCATGCCTCATAGAGTGACTTAAAATCATTTTGCTTGAACTGACCAATCTCACTCCTAAGTTGAGTTGTCTTTGCAAGTGGAAAGAATTTAGCAAGAAACTTTTCAACCATGTCCTGCCAACTAGTGATACTTCTTGGTTGTAGAGATTGTAGCCAACTTCTTGCCTTGTCCCTTAAAGAAAAAGAAAACAGTCTCAGTCTAATGGTGTCTTCAATAATACCATTAATCTTCGTAATATCACAAATCTCTAAAAACATCGCTAAATGAAAATTGGGATCATCTAATGGCAATCCACTGAACTGGGCTTATTGCACCATGCTGATTAAGGCTAGTTTTAGCTTAAAATTGTTGGCATTAACAACTTGGCGTCTTATATTTAAGTAGTTGTCATTCACCACTGGCCGTACATAGTCCTTCAAAGTACATAGCTGTGCATCTTGTTGTTCCTCATCCATGGCTAGTACCTTCTTTTTCTTTCATGATCTAAGAGTTCTTTCAATCTCTGAATCAAAAGGAATAGTTTCATGAAGTCTAGCAGAGCGCATTCAACGTCAAAAAACAAAACTGTAAAAGAATAATAATAATAAAATAAAAAATCCTAAATTAAAATCAAGATTACTTTGTATCAATATTGACAAAAATAAGAAGAAATCAATCTCTGGCAACGACGGCAGAAACTTGATCGGTGCAAAATTGCAAGTACATAGTATTGTACTTTTATAATAAAATGATAAGAAGAGTATCGTCCTCAGGGATTGAAATCATACTTTTGACAAGTACCGAAATTATGTTAACCTTGACTTTATTTAGAAAATTCACTAAGTTGCAATTTGAAATAAAATTAATTCAAAGCAAACATTCAATGGAAAAAAAAGCTGTAGTTTTATGATCAAATCACTGAGAAAAAGAACTTCTAGGAAACCAATTTTGCCTCATCCCTTACTATACACTTCTTATCTAGCTGAGTGAAATTAATTCTCTCTGATTGTTAGCAAATCTCCAGACTTAGCCAAAGGCCTCTTTCAATAGTCAATTGTAAATATTCTTGTTCATTATTTTACATAAGAGTATGCAAATTAATAAAGCAATAAAGCATTAAGACCAATGATTTTAAATGCTACATAGGTCCATATAAGTCTTTTGATTTTTATATTTACCTATGTTGAAATATCCAAGTTCTATTCAATAATTTCCTCTTTCGATAGCAAATCACAAGATCAAAATATCTAATTAATGGCTAATTAATTAAAAGCAATAAATTCAAAATAAATCAGACAAATATAGAAGATAATGATTTCAAATTAGCATAGAAAATCAAGTATAGTTTGAAACTAGATTATAACATTTTTCTAGAATAAAGAAGATTTAGTTAATGTTAAAAATTAAATTCAAAATAAAAAAATTCACCATAATTTTCTGAGAAGAATGGAAGAAAGTAAACATTGAAAAAAAAAATACTCGTCTCAGCCCCGTAGCGCAACGCTGTTGCACTGGTTTTCTTCTTGTCGGCGTCTTGCTTCTGCCGGTTCATGTTCTTGTTTCTTAATCGGCCTTGTAACTCGTTTTCAATTTATTCCTTTTTGCATGTGATACGGTGATAATTGGTACGTAGGATGAGTCAAGTGCATCACGTCTCTACTTGTTTTGAATTTGAATATCTTCATTTTTTTTTTACTTTTTTTTTTCATTTTATGTTTTGGTCTTGACTCTTCATTAACTTCCGTTACTCCGTATACTTCAAATGCTTTTTTCATTTTAAATCATTTTTTTCCACATCTTAGCCTACGCATCTTTCCAAGATTTTCACTTCATCTTAATCTCAAAAACAAACTCGATGACCAACCTTTTGTATTTGAATGAATCTTCATTTAAATGAGAGCAGGGAGGAGCGGGCTGCCTCTTAATAGAATTATTTAATTTTTTTTTATGATAATTTAATAAATATTAATTATAATACATATTAACTTAAAAAATAATATATATATATATTTATATATATATATATATATATATATTAATTTTTGATGATTTAATAGATAATATTAATATCATCTTATGTTGGACACTCTCTAAAAAAATTATCTTGACTCCTTTTTATAAAATTATTCTGATGTTATAGATTAATTATTTATAAGTTTAATTTAAAAGCATGCAAAAAATCTTCAATTTAATTATTTTAATCTTATAGATTAATCACCTATATGTTTAATTACTTGTAGGTTGTATTAAACGTTTTTTTATTTTTGTATTAAATCGTATTATCAGATTATTCTATATCACAAAAAAAAAAAAATTGTATAGAAATAGAGGAAAAAAATATTTTATGTATATTGTTTTATCTTCATTTGGCGGCCTCCCTAAAGCAAATTCCTGACTTCATCACTAAATGAGAGAGTTCATAGCTGACATATTTTTATAATTTGGATCTCCATTTTCTTTAAATCTGAAACAAATTCTAATGATTACAACGAGGCTTAAAATCAATAAAAGTAAATAAAATTGGACTAAAACTTAAAGTTAGGAGTGATAAAATATACTAAATTATGCAAATCATCACCTGTGGAAGATAATACTTGGTTATAGAGTCCAAAATAATTTTGACATCAAGAAGAATGGTAATGAACTTCCAGGAAAAATGCATTGATTCTACGAACAGTTATTTTCCAATTGAGTATGCCGATTTTTTAGAAGCTTCTTTTATGGGTGAATTCGGTCTGAGCCAGGAGGTTCCTAGGAGATTTTGTGGACCAGACCAAAGGATCGAAGTTCAATCTATGGTTTTTCCACCATGGAACAGACTTGACTGCTGCCTATTGGTACGGTCTGGTTCGACCCTTATTCCAATGGGCCACTTTTTCAATTTTGGCCCAATTAACTTTACTAGTTAAGTTTTGGCCCTAGTCTTATTTTGAGACTATTTTCAACGTAAATAATTATTAATATACAGAAAAAAAGAAAACAAACTAGAAAAGGATACAAAATGGCAATAACATTCAAAATATAAATAAAAGAAAAATATAGAAGAAAGGAAAAAAAATACTAATAAAACTTAATATCCAAATTCCAAACGAAAGAAAAAAAAGTTACAAAATCAATAAAAAAAAAAAATACACAAGAAATTTACAAATTGCAATCAATGCATCTAAGTTTAAGTTACAGATTATAAATGATTGAATAGTAATAAAAAAAGCTCCAACTCCACGTCTTTAGTCTCAAAGTCCAAAACTCCAAGTTTTCACAACTTTACGACAAAAAAAATAGAAAACAAATATTAAATGTCTTAGTTTAATAACAAAAATACCTAGTATGGTAGTTAAAAGTATATTCTTCTCACCTCATTCATCTGCACTGGGTGTAGGCATTATATTCGACGCCTCTATAGAATTTTCAACCTCCCAATAAGTTATATATCTAAAAGATAAAATAAAACAAATTATATAAATTTACGTAATATATAAATCATATAAGATATAAAATGAATCTATAGAATTTGTAATTGTTACATACTCATATCCAGCTGCTTTTCAAACGCCTCCATCTCATCCATTAAAGTCGTAAGGCTAATTGGAGTAGAAGAAGAACAAAACCACTTATGTACACAAATGAGACTCTCAACCATCATCAAAGATAAACTATTTTGAAGAGCATTAAGAAAACGACCCACCATGCTAAATGCCATTTAGAGACCATTGTAAATAAGAATATTGCAAGTACATCCTGTGCAACTTTTGAAAGTACCCAATATCTAACTGAATTAATCTTCCACCAATTTAGAATGTCAAAACTTGCATCTTATTTCTCAAAACTTTCAGCTAAGTATTCATCAACATCTGAGTTGATTTTCAAAGAGTTCTCCAAATGTAACTATTGCTTAAAAATGGCTAATCTATATGTCTTCTTATCCTCAAGTCTCCTAATTATAGCACTTATGCCTTCACGTGGAAAATTTGTGCATTGCTATTGTTGAATATAACTTTTTCTTTCTTCATTTTCAACACATGCATCATCCATCCGGGTTAAAACATTTTTTACCTTCCAACTCAAATCAACCACTTTTATTGGATCATAGACATGCATCGATTTTATTGAAAACTCAAGATATCTCATCTTGTACCAAGGATCAAGAACAAACTCAATATACAACAACAAATTCATATTTGCAATGTTACCCCAAATATTTATTAAATTTATTTTCTCAAATTCCCTACCATTAATCCTATCACGAGGGGACATTGCAAATATGAATTGCAAATTTTCAATAAAATCCCTGGTATCAGATTCCAGTCCATGTCATAAATGTGGGGACATCTGAGTTGATTTTTTCTTCACAGTCCATGTCAATATCATCTTGAATTGCAACTTATGTGATGTCCCCACATTTTTGCTTGGGATCGAACGAGAACCTGAAGTGTTAGGACATGCAATACAAGGGTACATGTTTCCGTTCATGACAAATAAAGATGTAATATTTCTAACATGCATATAGATTATGCAATATTGACAATAAATATTTTTTTTTTCTTGAGCAATACTATGTACTAGATTAAATATATCCCAAATAATAGAAACATAATCTATAGGCATTAAAGTGGTAGACCTTCTTGATTACATCATGAGTTTAAAAAATATGTAATCATTAAAGTACTAGAGATCAAACTCCTTAAGTACAAGTAGAAACTAAAACAACTACTAGACTAAAATCCATTGAGTAGCTCGCACAACTCAGTCAAAGATGTCATAATTGTAATAGCCCAAAATTTCTTAAGATGAGTTTTTACTTGAATTTCTTTTTAGTGGAATTTATTGGATAAATATATTTTAGAAAAATAGAGTTGGAGATTTAAATGAGAATTTTGAGCTAAGGATAGGTGAAATTATGCATTCTAGAAATTATTATGGAAGGACCTTTGAGATTTAGAACAAGGTATCAACTAGATAAATTCATTTTAAGCTTAGAAGAAGTTTAATTCTCAAAAATTAGGGTGTAAATGCAAGAGGAAGTGATTGAATCAAAGATCAAACACTTGGTGCTCATTCTCGAATTAAATTGTCGAGTTTTAGTGTAATGAGCATAAGTTACTCATATGAGGTCCAAATGAGGTTATTCCAGTTCTTATAGAATCCTAAGAGATAGATATAAAACTTTTATGTTATGAGTTTTTGAATATTTGGACAGTATCAATTACTTATTTTGGAAGCAAATGGATAACTCTGGACTGAGCTTAAACATAACTCGAATTGGAGAATATAGATCCAAATGAGATTCTATCCTAACTAAATCAAGAATGGGCCTTCTAGAACTTGTTAAGTAGAGTCTTAAGGAGGTTAGAAAGTAACTAAATGGGTTAGGGGAAGGCTAAGGGGTGTGGCTAACCAGATGAAGGCTGGAAAGGGTGATGCATGCATGGTTAGGTGAGATGCCACCTCATCCTTTATTCCATAAGCTTCTACCTCAACCATTGATCAAATGGCCTGCAAAAATATCTCAAATACTGACTATTGGATGATCATTTCAGCTGCAAAGCCTAAGATTTTTTGGGGATTTAGTTTAATCATGAAAAAGGTTTAGGAGGGACACCTTATCCCATGCAAACCAGAAGTTTATGATCTTTACCAAGTTGCCCCTCTTATTTCCTTCATATGGGTCGACCACCACCCTATAAATAGAAATTTGAGAGTCTTATAACTCTTTTTGGGAAGCATAGCACATAATCCCTTTGAAGGAAACCAAAGAAAACCCTCCTCAAGTTCCTTAACCTCCATATACATCCTAAGCGAGCTAAGTGAGTGATCTTGAGGAGAAATCTTGTAAGGATTGGGTTG
Organism: Platycarya longipes; assembly: GCA_036559045.1. Classification (NCBI taxonomy): domain Eukaryota; kingdom Viridiplantae; phylum Streptophyta; class Magnoliopsida; order Fagales; family Juglandaceae; genus Platycarya; species Platycarya longipes. The sequence continues at coordinate 23,482,111 of CM071793.1, read as the reverse complement.
ATCACTTCTAACAAGCCTTGGAGAAATAGTAAGTGTATATATTAACTTAATCTTAGTATAGAATAAGTGGTTTGGTGATTAGAACATGTTTGATATTTATTTGAACTTAATCTTAGTTTATGTGTTAAATTAAAGACTCTTGAGTTTTGGAGTGATTTTTGCTATGATAAAATGCTAGAAAAATTATGAGACCTTAGAAATATATTCTATGATATTATATGAAGAGGATTATGTGACAATATGAGGTCTTGATTTAAAAAAAAATGATAGATCAACCCTAGTAACTTTCGGATTTAAGAGGGGTTATGTTGACAGATTTAACATCCTATGATAAATTGGTCATAACTTATTTGTGTGATGTCGGAATTGAATGATATAAGAGTCTATGGAAAGCTAAGACAGAGTTCTACAACTTTTATGTTTTAAGTTTTGAGATATAAGAACTATATAAAGGTAGAAATTGGACTTGAAGAGGCAGAATCGAGATTTAGGCAGAGACTTCGCTCGACCCTCGCTTGACTTCTGGCTCGAGCGAGATACAGGGAGAGATGTGACGTCTTTTGGTAAAATGGCCATAACTTGGTCATTTGATATCGGATTTGAGTGATTCAAAAGGTTATGGAAATCTAAGAGAAATATATACAACTTTTATGTTTTAATGTTTAAGAGATAAGAACTTAATCAAGGATGAAATGGGGATTGAAATAAGAACCAAATTGATCATAGTATGCATTAATTCTATGAGCTGATATGACGTAAATGCATGTGTATGTGATGTATAATGTTCTCACAGTTTATAAGATTCATATGGATATATAATATGCATGTTATAAGTCTACGTTTATGCGTATGTTACATTTTGTCTCATACATGTCATCATAAGTCATGATGTCTGTTTTAAGAAAAGTCCATATTACATGTCGTCATGTAAGTGTCGTCACAAGTCATGTCAGACACTTAAGAAATAAAAAAGGATATGGTATGGCCCAACCACGGATAATAATAGTGGCATGACCCAACCACGAGTAATAATAGCGGCATGGCCCAACTACGGGTAATAATAGTGGCACGGCCCAACCACGGGTAACAATAGTGGCATGGCCCAACCACGGGTAATAATAGTGGATATTAGTAAAGACTTATAAGAACAAGGATTTTAAGATAAGAATGAAAAGTACATGCATGATACAAGTTTATAAGTCCAAGTCATGCATGAGTTACATAAAGAATGCCATAAATGCATACTCTGGTTATCAGGCTTGTATATGATTATTTTATGATGTCTATACTTTTATTAAGTTACGTGTGTACTTACTGAGATTTCTCTGGAAATCTCATTCTTGTATGTTTTCTGTCTTTTGAAAATTGATTTTCGCTGTAGGATTGATTATGGATATGAACAAAACCCTAGTTACTCGAGAGATTCGGAGGAACTCTAAAGGGCTCTTGGAGTACTCTCCTTAGAAATTTTGACCAATTAATAGTAGTAAGGATCGGTGTGGATATGAGAAGAAATTTTAGTAAAAGAAGAAGGAGCTGAGGTGGCTTTATGAAAATATTTGATAAGTCTTGTAATTTTGTATATAAGAAAACTAACTGGGTTATGCATGTAAGAAGATGATGTTATGATATGAATAATTGTGGTTTTTATGCTACCATGTGATCACTAGAAATTAAATTTTTTTCTCAGAATTTTTTTGCTGCGATTTGCATTAAATTTCAATAAGTTCGGGGGTGAGTAGACAAGTGTTACTTACCCTGACACTCCGATTTACATTAAATTCCAGACGTAAATTGGGGGCGTCACAATAATACTAAATAAATCGGAGCATTGATGCAATGAGCTCCGTGTCGTGCCGTTGTTGTCTAATCGACCGTCTCTAGTCGGTCATCCTTTGGTACACTTTATGATCCTGACATATGATCTACCATTCTGGGGGGAATAATAGTTGGGACTAATACAGTGAAATTTGAATTCAAATCTAAGCAAGTTAACAAAGAACTTCCACACAAGTTAATGATGCATGGCAGTAAAGGCAAGATGAAAGTCATAAAGAAGTATAAAATAACTTGACATGTAACATGGCATAAACTAACATGACATGAACTTAATCTGAATAACAAGAAATTGAACTTGAAACATGACTGGACGTGAACTTGAATATGACTAAACATAAACTTGAACTTAGCTACATGCACTTGAAACATGACTAAACATAAACTTGAACATAACATGAATATGAACTTGAAACATAACTGAACATGATCTTAAACATAATATGAACGTGCACTTGAAACATAACATGAACATGAACTTGAAACATATCATCAAAGTGAAGTTGAACTCTGCCAATTAAAATGATTTTTCCAGTTGCTTCCTTACTAATATTGAACAATCATAATGATTCTACCCAATATATTCCGTCAGAGATACTCAAACAATTAGAATAATCACATTATGAGTATTTTAAAAGAGATATCCTAACAATTAGATTATGATTACGCCAAGAGTACCTAGTAATACTCTAACAATCAAAATCATTATACCAGGAGCAATTTAATAGATATATTCTAACAATCAAAATGATTACATTGTAAGCACCTTGCGTGAATGATAAAAGGAGATGTTTGGACAATCATAGTAATTACATCACAAGTATCCTAAGCATGACTGACTAGGAGATTACTGTTTTAGAGACACTTTGTACTCGAGACATGACGTAATGTGAAATAAAAGGACAGAAGGCCTAGTAACATGACATGAACGTGAGACAAAAGACATGACGTACTATGAAATATTTTGTATAATGAAATAACAAGTAACTGAAAATATTTTGTAACATACCATGATATGTAACAGACAATATTTCATAATATGACATGACATGTCACATATAACATTTCATAACATTGCATAACATATAAGAAAAAATACTATGTGATATAACATACATGTAATAGATAGTATTACTTGACATGAAATACTTGCAACAGATAAAAATATATGATAGAATAATTTATGTAACAGATAAGTATTCCATAATAAAATATAACATGTATAACAAACAAACATGTAGTGACATGGCATTGTATGACATATTTGACAACATATATACATAAGCTGTAACTCTTTTACTCATCATACATACGCAGTAATATGATAGTAAGTTAAGTGCTAACTTATAGTGATCGTTGCGTTCTGGTGATTTAAGCCCGAAATATAAGAAACTATAAGTAATAATTCTAAAAGTTACAAACTTTATCATTAACAGTTAGAAACATGAAAAAAATGCTAACTTAGAGTAAAATTACTATTTTACTTTCTAAAGTGGAAAAATAATCATTATACCCATAACTTAAGGATTTCGCATCCTAATTTTAAAAATGATCCAAATATACATTCTTCATGTAAACTTTATCATAAACTCAAATATCAACTACTAAATGCCACAACTCTTGATTTTTATTGCAATTTCTTCCAACCCCAAAACTTTTGACCAAAACAAAATATTACAACAAAGATTCTCATATCCTAAGTTTAAAATCATGTTTAAAACATCGAATAAAAATATACTTCTCATAAACATAAAATGTTTTGGTAAAAATTTTATGTTTTAGTAAAAATATCTAAACTTTTTAACTAAAAACACACTTTTGAATCTCAAGGTCTTGATTTATTTCAAAACATTTTCAAGAACTCCAAAAAATATGAAAACCTTTTTCTAACATGCTCATACCATATTGCAAGAACTAACATACTTGGAATTAACACATAAAAGTCACCAAAAATAATAAAATCAAACATTAAACAATTGGCTTCAACACTTGCCCAAAAATAGATTTTCTTTCCCAATTAGTTTTGATTAAACACTTGGTCTAAGGCATTCTATGGTGAGATCTTTATAACAAAACATCATATGGTTTAAAAATGTCTTACATTAGATCTAAGCATTAAACTTAAAATCACGTGGCTAAAAATAATTCAAAACATGGATTTAACTAAAAACATCAAACTCTTGACCCAACCATATAATCTCTTGCATGAAATTCATATCCTCAAAATCAACATAAACAATTTTCAAAATAATATCCTATCATTTAGGTAAAAGGGTTAGGACCATCAAATAAAACATCAAAGCCATTGAAGTAAAATTAAACTATAAAAGACTCATTATTTTTTTTTTTAAAAACAGAAACTGTTTTTCCTCTTCTAGTTTCTGAGTTTCTATATCTGAGAAAACCTTCCATTAAACTATAAAAGACTCAAACTTTCTTAAAACAGAAACTATTTTTCCTCTTCCAATTTCTAAGTTTCTATATCTGAGAAAAATTTTCATCAAAAGTTTTAATCATGCAACTAATCTCTAACAAACATTCATATATACATGTTAAAAATACTTCAGAAAATTCTCAAACCAAGATTTGTCCATTAACTTGGTCAAAAACTCCAAAATACAACACATATCTAGATCATTGCACATACTAACCTTACCACAGTTAAAACAACTTTTGGACAATAAAACAACTATAAAATCAAACAAACAAGATATCTATGAAAACTAAACTCAAAGGGGAATAAATTTTATGAAGGACACATGGTGAGAAGATACTTACAAAGGTCTAAAAAATGACATGCCATAAATGTATGGAATCTGCCCAAGTGAGTTCCCAAGGATTTGAAAATTGAAGAAGTGAGGGGCCGGGGGGGGGGGGGGGGGGGGGGTTGACCTGCACTCCTAAAGGACTTATGAAAGTTGAAATATAGCCTTGATTGACACCTTGACAAATAGTGCTTAGGTCACAAAAATGTAAAAAATAGTGAGGGGAGTGGGCTGCTGCAACTGCCTTGTAATAGCCCACTTTTCTTAAAATAAAATATTTACTTGAGTATTTATTTTAATATTTTAAATGAACTTTTTGGAAACATATTTTCCCATAAAAGTAGAATCTAAAGCTTAAACAATAATTTTGAGTTATAAAATTTGGAATTTAGACATTTTAGGATGGATTATGATTTAAATTTTTGAGAATTAGAATAAAGTATCAATTATAGAGTGTTAATTTGGACTTAGGAAGAGATCATTTTCAAAATTTAAGAGTTATATTCTAGAATAAGTGATGTTACAAAAATCAAACACTTGGTGTGCCCAGATTGGTGCACCAAGTGCTTAAATTTAAGACTAATCTGTCGACTTTTAGTAGAATAATCATAATTTTGTCATATGAGTTTTGAATGAAGTGATTCTAATTTCTATAGAACCTTAAGAGGGATATCTAAAACTTTCATATTTTGGTTTTTTGAAGTGAACGGCTTTGGATAGAGCGCAATTGGTAATCGAATTAAAAAAAGTATCCTAATTCTGGCCATGTGACGAAAAATGTGATTGGTTCTCAATTTTTTTTATATCTTGACATGTGTAGGGATATGTGGCAAGTGAAGATAAGTCATCTAGAGCTTTGATTAGCAAGAAAACAAAAGGAAACCGTAAGGGGTAAGATATATATTGACAGCCAACCAAGTGAGCTACTTCCAAGTCTTATTCTAACCAAGTCTTAGAGTGACCTTCTAGAATGTCATAAATGGCTTCTTGGGGAGATGGAAAAGTGGTCAATTGGGGTGGAAGGGGTTGGAAACGTTGGCTGGCCTTTGGAGAAGCTAAGTGACCAAATGCACTTTACTTGAGATTTATCTAGGCTTTTGTTTGTTTTTACTCCCATGTGTTGGAATATTTTGAGCCCTTGATCAAGATGAGCTTGTAGGTAGATTAAAATTGACTATTAGATGAGATATTATCAAATAAACCTAAATATTAGAGTGATCATGAGGGCCAAGTGAGGGGTAGACACCTCACCATACTTGGCTAAGGGTATTGCCGAATACCCCATGAATTTTCACCCTTACGCCACGCCTCCAATGCCTATATATGTATGTAAGTCTCTCCTCTCTTACCTTTAGAGAGAATACTCAACCATAGTGGAAGAAGAACAAGAAAAACTCACTCAAACACACTCACTTCACCAAAACATCAAAAGAGAGCAACTTAAGGGCCTTGGAGAGGAAGTTGCACAAAACCTACTTCAATCATCCAATCAAGCTTAGGAGAAATTTGTAAGTAAATTAATTAACCTAATCTTGGCATGGTATAAGTGGCTTGATGATTGGATTAAGTTTGAGGCTTGTTTGAACTTAAACATTGTTTATGTGTTTACTTGAAATTTATTGAATTTTAGAGTAGTTTTTGTTATGGAAAAATGATAGAAAAACTATGGGACCTTAGAAATATATTCTATGATGATATATTAAGAGGATTATGTAAAAACATGGGGTCTTGATTTGAGAAAAAAAATAAGAAAGAAACCCTAGAACAATTCGGCCATAATAGGGTTTTAGTGAATTTTTTGGTTCTAAATTTTATTTATTTGGTTTTTAATTATTTGAATGATATTTTGATAATTATAATGAGTTTAGAAACTCTAAGTTACTTAGAAAAGTTTTAAAAATAATTTTGCTAAGAATTATAGAAGAAATGCTAAGAAAATTTAATATGCATAAATTGATGAAGGGAGATTTGATACACTACATATGTCAATTTTTGGCTTGAGTTAAATAATATTTTAGTCTCCCATGAATTTAGGCCAGCCTTAGTTTTGATAATATTTTAATATTTTATTTAATTGTTTAAGCATTATTCGTTAAGTTTTGATGTTACAAATTTGTGTGATGTAAGTGCACATACATGTGATATATTTTCTTGTGATATGTTTTTATATGTCACATGAATTATGAAGACATGAAACATGCATGTCATAAGTCTAAGTTTATGCATATAGTGCATTTTGTCACAAACATGTCGTCATATGTCATGACGTACATTTTAAGAAAAGTCTATGTTACATGACGTCATGTAAGTGTTGTCACAGGTCATGACAACCATTTAAGAAATAAGATAAGAAAATTTTATAAGTGAAAAGATTAAGACGTTAGTCATGTTATGACGGTGATGACGATACGTAACGCCTGGATGACTGATAAGAATAAGAACCCAGTGGGGACGGCAATACATAATGCCTGTCGAGGATCAGAAATGGTTATGACCTAACCACGGGTGATAATAGTGGATATAGCCCAACCGCGGGTGATAATAGTGGATAAGGCCCAACTGCGGGTGATAATAGTAGATATGGCCTAACCACGGGTAATAATAGTGGATATGGCCTGACCACGGGTAATAATAGTGAAAAATTCGATAGAGACGACGATACGTAACGCTCTTCGAGGTTTAGTTTTAAGAAGGGCCTATATAAGTAACACTTACAAGAATAAGAACTTCAAGACAAGAATGAAAGTCCATGCATGGTATAAGTTTGTCCAAAAAAGAGGGACATCGGTGCAAGTCCGCATAAGGTATAAGTCTGTCCAGTAAGTGAGACATAAGTCATGCATGGGTCACATGAAACATATTATAAGATATATATTCTTACTGTTTATCCTGTATATTGATATTTTGTTGCATCTATATCTTTATTAAGTTAATTGTGTACTTTCTGAGATTTCTGAGGAAATCCTATTCTTGTATGTTTCTTTCATTTTTGGAAATTTAAATTTCGCTGCAGGATTTGATAATGGACATGGGTAAGGCCCCAGTTGCTCGAGAGATCCAGAGGAACCCTGAGGGGCTCTCCGAGTACTCTTCCTAGAAGTTTTGACTAGTCAATAGTAGTAGGGATTGGTGTTGGTACGTGAGGAAATTTCAGGAAATAAAGAAGGAGCTGAGGTGGCTTTAAGAAGATATTCGAGAAGTCTTATAAATATTGTATATAAGAAAACGAACTGGGTTATGATAAGTAATGATATAATGAATGAGATGATGTGGATATTGTGGTTATATGTTATCATGTGGTCATTAGACTTCTGTGATTAAATAATTCTTTTATCTAGACCCTCTTCGCTGTGATTTGCATTGCATGTGCTCTAGTAAGTCTAGGTGCATGCATTAATTTTTGATACGTACAGGAGGTGAGTATACTAATATTACTTACCCTGACGCTTCAGTTTACATTAAATCTCGAACATAAATTGAGGTTGTCACATGCCTTCTAGATAGGGTAAGATGAGGTGGCTTTTTCCCTCACAATAAGGGACTATTTAGGGTTGTTGAGGACATATATTGATCTGACATGTATGGGTGAAAAGTACCTCTAAAATTTTTGTCAAGGAGGCCAAAATTTGTGGGCCTTAATGACTCTTAAACAAATTATTTTCATTTGGAGTTTAAAGAGGGTTCGGTTAAAGTTTAACGTGCTATCAAACCCAAATCTCATTCTTCGTGGATCAAACAAATTTATAAGATTTAAAGGGTTGGATAATAATATTATAACATGAATTCGTGAAATGAATTGCATGTAGAAGTGTTTTAATCAAGTAATTAAATAAGGTTTGGAGACCAACTTTAGGGTTTGTGAAAATCATTTAGGGTTTCATTTTCAACCAAGTTTTTGGAGTTTCTATTGAATTCCAACCATTTAGGACTTTTTTAGGGTTAAAACACGTTTTGATTTGGTACAATTTGGAGAATTGGATGGAGTAGAATTTTGCTTAGGTCCTAAAGTTGACACAGGAAGGACTCATGCTAGTTGGGAACTTGCTTCTTTAGGCATTTACAAGGTGAATTGTTAACTGATTCGTTCATGACAGAGTCTCAAGGAGCATTGCAGGCAATCAATTTTGCAAGAGACATAGGCTTGAGAAGGATAGTCTTGGAAGCGGATGCACTACAAGTAATTAACAGTATCAATTTAATAATTCATAGCTCCATAGCTCGGGGGTTATCTTATGGGATGCCAATTTTTTTGTCACAATATGATCATTGGATTGTAGTTCATGTGAGAAGAAATGTAAACATGACAACACGTGTGTTGGCCAAGTATGCTTTAGAGAGTGAGGAGGATGGGATTAATTGGAGCAAGGTCTTTCATGTATTCTTCTTTTCATTTGTTGATGATATAAATATAAATAAGAAAAATGCTAATTCAACTTATAAAATTGACCGATAAAAATCACTGATTGAATTTTTTATTTTATTTTAATTTTTAAAATTTTACTTATGATTAAGGAAATGAATATAAATGAATTTGTATTTTTTTTTTAAAAAACATTAAAAGTGTATAAAAAATGATTGAAAGAAAATAAGAAATAGAGTTGGCAGTTTGAGTTGGTTTTGGGCTTTCCGTGGGCCTTATCTATTTTGGGCTTATGTTAGGCCTTTTTTAAAAAACTTTTAAAATTCACATTTGGGCCTTTGGCACACTAATAAAAATGAGATTAATATGATGTCAAATTGCCTATTTTTAATCTTTTTAAATTTCACATTAGGGCTTTGGCACACTAACAAAAATATACATTAAAGAAGTATGTACTTCTTACATCCAAAATCTAAACATCCAACTAGTTCTAATAATAACAGAATCAAGATATGATGAAACATCTAAACATCCAAAGTCAAACAGATTCTGTTAAGTTACATGCTACATTATCCAAAATCTGTGCCACTAAATAGCATCTAAACATCCAAAATCTAACAGATTCTGTTAGTGTAGCATGTATAAAAATCTACTAATTAATATGATGAAACTACATCCAAAATCATTCACATCCAACTAAATCTCACTTTAAATCTAAATATCCACATCTGACTAATCACATCCAAAATAAATATAAGACCTACATTCCACATTCATTATCCACATTTGACATTCATCATCCTCATCCACATTCCACACCCATCATCTACATCACTCATAATAATAGGTTCTTACTTCGTACAAGTTTACAATGATTAAAGTAGACATGTTTTAAGTTCTAATTTTGACAAAAAAAAGATCAAACATATTACTACAAACTAAGTACCAAGTTCCAACCAAATTAAATGTTCCACAACCATATTACAACCATCTAAATAAAATAGCAAATTAAAGGTGCCAAATTCCTAACAAACATATTACTAAAATAGCCAGGTTATATCTTATATTTCTTCTCAACAATGCCTGAAAAAAAAAATGAAAATATCTTAATAAACATCACACCCTCCCAAACATGAAAACAAAATATCAAAGACATTACCATCTAGCTTCAAAGTTCATTGCTCAGTGCCCAACTCTCCATCCAAGATTAAATAGTGAATAATACAGCTGCAAAATAACTATCAACATGAGCAATATAACAAAATAAGTTACGTATTAAATTATAGACTCAAGAACATCATAAGACTTCAAAGATAGTGCTATTTCCAAGTAATTAACTCAAGTCTCAATCATCCTCACGTAATAAGTTCGTCATACTAGTAGTTAATTCTACATTAAGAAGTCAAAGAGTAGGAGATTAGTATCACTAGGGATATCACAATCGACATATATACAAGTAAGATATAAAAAATCTCTAAATATATTAGTTATTACCTGTGTCTAACTTATAACTTTCCGCATCATCAATGGTATACGAATAATTCCCAGTTAAGCATATAGGAGTGGATTTCAACCAATTCTATGTGCATACAAGAGCCTCTACAGTCTTAGAAGCCAAAGAACTTCTAAATGGATCCAGTACATGGCCTTCTATGCTAAATCTCGACTCAGATACTACGGTGGTGATCGGAATGGCCAAAATATCCTTTTCCATCAAAGCAAGAACCGAATATTTGGTGGAGTTGACCTTCTACCAAATTAAAATGTCGAAATCTTCAGTGGGAATCTCAATATCCTCTAGTGAATATTGTTCTAACTCTGATTTACAATCCATCAAGGATGTAGATCTTCACTCTCTATAGTAGGATTTCAAAAAGAATAAGGGATCACTTGTGCAAATAGTACTCCTCATTGATGCATTACCTTCACTACGAGAGAAGTTGACTTACTTAAGGAGCCACCACCAAACGCAACATATTGTTCATATAAATATGTCAAATCCCTCTTTAAGAGTGCAACAAATTCCATACCTCTCTCCTCGCCCAATGTTTGATTGAACCAATAACCTTAAGCAATGGATTTATACCGGGGATCAAGAATGGCAGCAATAAATAAAAACCGATTTATCTTTCCAGATCACCCTAATACTTTTCATACTTTGTCTTTATTCGGACAACCATTGAACTCAAGCGACTATTACCATCTTCACAAAAAGTACCCAAGTTTGCACGAATATTAATAAGCTCTTGAAAATACAAATTTGATATGACATATAATGTACCAAAAATACGCACTTATAGAAACTTTGCAAAGTTTCTAATGGTCTCCCAATCATCAACCCCAGGAGCTCTTAGACCCCTTTTCCCATGCCCATCTTTAGATAAATAAACACGTGAATAGGGATCCTTATCAAGCAGAAGTTGGAATGCTTTTTGATACTTCTCAGCCACAATTATTATAAGATAGGTCGAATTTCATCTAGTAGGCACGTCAAGAGCCCAAAAACTAGAACATGCAACTTTTGACCTATCAACACAAGCCTTGAAAGTAGTAAGCTTTGGAGAGAAGACTTCACATAGTTAGTCAAATTGTGGACCCTTACAATTGAGTTACCAATATCTTTCAAGCCTTCACTCACAATAATGTTTAAAATGTGTGTCGTACACCTCATGTGAATAAACTCATGATCCACAACATAATTATCACTTCCTATTTTTCTTGTTCTCAAACAATCAATAGCGGAATCATTAGATGTAGCATTGTCCACCATAATTGTGAGGATTTTGTCAATGCTCCAGTCAAGCATACACTCCTCTAATTCCCTCCCAATCGTGGCCCCTTTGTGATCACTAATCCGAACAAACGAAATGATCTGCTTATGCGACTTCCAACTATTATCGATAAAGTGTGCCGTCACACACATATAGTTTATTTTTTGGATAGAAGTCTAGGTGTTGGTGGTCAGGCACACTCTTTGTCTAGTTGTCAAAAATGCTTTCTCTAAGCTATCGTTCTCTTTCAAGAATAGCTTCATACATCCCTCATTATGGTAAATCGAGAAGGTATAGAAAATCGTGGATTAAGGTAAGGGGTTTAGTGTATTCCCGAAACCCTTGGCGTTCAACAATTCTAAAGGGTAACTCATTCACTATTACCATCTTAGTAAGGACTGTCCAGTTTCTTTTCTCATTGTACTTGGTCATCCCTAAACTCTATACCCATTCCCCTCCTTCATTTCTTACCACCGGGACCAATAACTGTTGAGTCTTGTCCTTCTTATTTTTACGGTTCTTTGGGCAGAGTTTATTATGTTGTTTCATAGCTGAAGTGCCAACCCTCTTGGCATGGTATTTAAATTCTCTTCCACAATGGTTATAATTAGCTACTAGTTCATCAGGATCACAATCAATAGCTCTTGTGAAGTTGTCCCATACCTCAGACCTATTCTTTTGGTTTCTACTACTAGGTGGAGGGCGAGGGGTTGAACAATTAGTAGATGGAGTGGCTATTGAAGAGTCTAAGTCTACATCTACTGGTCCCATAGACTCTTCAATGATGGGAACATCGATAACGATATTCATTGGATCTTGTGGTACTGGCTCTACTAGGATGGTAGGACAAGATGCAGTTGTGGATGTAGGAGTGCTTCCCCTTTCTGTATTCATGATTTAAGAACTAAAACACACAATATCAAAATATATGAGAAAATATGTTGACGTATCTAACGAGTTCATATGCCAAGCAAGACAAAAAGATAAATTGGAAACCAAAAAAAAGAAAAAATAGTATACAAAATTCTAGACTGCGATCTTCTCATCAGGCTCAGACATCAGCAGACTACATTAATGTTATTGAAAAAAAAAATCTGAGTATTTGCTATACTAATTGAGTCCTTTGGTTAAACTTATCAAACATGGGTATAGCAAATACATAATCATAACAACCAAATTAGCATGTAAAATGATGCTAGAAGGAACTAGTGAAACAACCATTAAATTAGAAGAGTAAGTAACAAGAAAACCCTAAACTATTGATCATCGGGAACACAATCATCAAAACCTTGAGTATTTGATCATCAAAAACACCTAAATCTGACATCAACTAGACAGCTTTCGAAAAAGAAGAAATGAGAATTTGATATTTCTCATCCATGCACTTACCACTTACCAGGGGAGTGGCTATGGAGAGAGAGAGTTGTGCCGCGTGCGCGAGGAGGAGGCGAGGCCGTGAAGGGAGGCGAGGCTGCGAGGGAGGCGATTTGCGATTTGTGAGTGGGACGCGAATGGGACTGCGAGGCGAGGGGAGGGAGGCAGTTGCTAGAGTTTTGAAAACTTAAAAGAATCTAAGATAAGATTGAAGAATGGAGAATCAAAATTCTCGCGGGGGAGGTGGGGGGTATTGGGCAATTTGCCCTCAACTAGAATCAAAATGCTTTAGTTTCATGTTATAGAGCTTAAGTTACCTTGCGGCGCTGCAAGGTAATTTCGTAAATATCTTCAACTTTTTTTTAGAGGTAAGGTAAGTTATAAGTATTATATTTTAAAATGTCTATAACTCATTAGTCTATAATAGTTTATTTTCAAATTAAGAGATGTCTATTAATTCAATTATCTTTCTATATTTACATTAGTTTATTTTTATATGGGTATTGAATTTATACTTTAGTTTATCTTTAAATTAACATGGGTATTGAATTTATGCATTAGTTTATTTTCAAATTAATAGATGTCTATTATATTATAAGTAGATTATTTGGAAACATTAGCTAATACTATTATTAAATTTATTAAGTCTTTATGTAATAGTCTCTTTAACATTAGTATTACACTCAATACTTATTAGTAACTCATAACTTATTCGTCCCTACAAGTTATTACATTAGTAGATGTCTATTATATTATAAATTATTATTTTAGTAACTTAGAAGTTTATATCATTTGTATGTTAGTAACTTATAACACTTTCTTTTTTAAAGAATAACTTATAACACTTACACATTAGGATTATAACTTATTACATTAGTTTATGCCATGATATAATAGACTAAAAGTAGATGTCTACTATCTTATAAATTATTATATTAGTAACTTATAAGTTTATATCGCTTATACGTTAGCAACTTATAACACTTACACATTAGTATTATAACTTATTATATTAGTTTATGTCATGATATAATAGAAGATGTCTACTATCTTATAAATTATTATATTAGTAACTTATAAGTTTATATCACTTATATATTAATAATTTATAACACTTATACATTAAAATTGATATTATAACTTCTTATATTAGTTTATGTCATGATACATTAGTAATATAACTAATTGCATTAGTTTATGTCATTAACTATTAGTAGATGTTTGCTATATTATAAATTATTATTTTAGTAACTTTACTAATTTATAAGTTTATATCACTTATACATTAGTAACTTATAACATATTAAAACTTATTATACATTAGCATAATAACATTATAACCTATTATATTAGTTTATGTCATGATATATTAGTAGATGTTTATTATATTATAAGTAGATTATTTTAGAATAATACTTAACTCATCCTATTAGTTAGTTTAGTTATATATCTATATAAGTAATACTTATAGAAAAAATATATAATACATATAGTTTTATAGTTAAATGAAAAATATCAGAGTCAGACGGAGTCAAAGTCAGAAGTAGGCTTGCACACCCGGGTTCCGGATCCGGAAACCCGGATATATTGACCCGGAACCGGATTTCAAATCCAGATCCAGAAACTCGGGTGTTTAGAATCGGAATCGGATTTCAAATTCGGGCCGGAACCCATATGAATCCGGGTTTTGAAAGTGTGGATTCCGGGTCCCAGATTTGAACCTAGATTTTTTTTTCTTTCTTTGAGAAGTGTTGTTTTTTAGAAATAAAATAAGTTCTTGGTCAAAGCTTCAGAAAAAGCTTATATGAGGTTCTAACTTTCTCTTTCTCAAAATCCGATGAACAAAAAACAATGGCTTATTTTCTATCATATCCAAAAACACACAAACAAACACTTCAAACAACCAGAAAGCAATTATACATCGTACATATATAGAAGGGAAAGAAAGAGTACAAAAAATAGTTCGGTGGGAGAGGCATGGCAGTTGGCATGCATGCAGAGAAAAGTTCTTTTATCTAACTCTCAAACATCATCGTCTTCTTCCCTCATTATACAACTTCCATCACCGTTGCTCTATCCACATCAAACCCAATAAAAAGCAGAAACCCCCCATGCGGTCTAGTCATGATGCCTTGGATGATGCATCACCATCACCATCACCAAGAAGGAGAAGTACAAGGAGAACCTAATGATGATGAAGATAGATCACCATCTTTACTGTTAGAATCACTACCTGAAGTGCTTAAAGGCTCAGCATCTGATCTGAGAGAGATAGAGCAAGCCTCGGCTGGGAGCTTCTTCATCGGAGTCAAAGGCGGCCTCCCTAGGCTTGAAGATTTGCATGCAGATGATTGGGGAACCTAATCTTTCTCATTGCCAGAGGCTAGGGTTTCTGCACATAGAGAGAAAGAGAGAGGAGTGATGACTGACTCGAGACCGGGGGGAAGAAACCATATCAGTATAAAGATTAAATAGCGTTTTTTTGAAGTTTATTTTAAAAGCCGGGTTTAAGAAAATGGGTTTCGGATTAAAATGGGTATCTAGCCCATATTCATCCGGTTTGCTAAAAGCGGGTATCCGGCCCGTGTTTATGTGATCCAGAAACTGGATTTTGAATCTGGATATCCGGTTATCAATCGCTAGTCGGAAGTAAAGTCGGAGATAGAGTCAGATGTAAAATCAAAGACGGTGAGTCAGAGTCGGTGGAGATCCCCCGTCCCCTCTGCCTCAGCCTCCAACTCCAACTTCAGGAGGGGAAAAACTTCGACTCCGACTCCGACAAGTTGGAGCGGATCCAGAGCAGAGTCAGATTGAAATCGGTGTCTGAGTCGGATTTTCGATTTTTACTCATCCCTAGTTCTATAAATAAAGTCTATTATGTTTCCTTTTAAAAAATTGTGCATTAATCAATGAGCTAATGTAGAAAGTAGTTACTTTTTTAATATATTGTAACAACTTAAAGCATATGGTGATTATATTTTAAAAATAGATTCATTGAAAAATATATATAAGAGCATGAAGATTGAGAAAATGGTTCAACTCGACACAAACTTGGACTACATGTACCTGAATGGTTTATTTTATTATTTAAGTTGGGTTGGAGTTGGCTCTTTCCCGATACAAATCTGAATAATCCGACACAAATTCTAATGACACAACACGCACTACAACACATTTGGGCTTTAGTGACTGATTGAAATTTGTGACGGTCTCCAAACCATCACCAAAACTTGTTTTTTGTGACGATTTTTTGGAATCGTCACTAAAGACAATTGCTGAATTTTTTTACGTTCGAACTAAGATGATATTTCGTTGGAATGTTGAGTTTATATTCGAACTATGAGATCACTGATGTTGGGACGTTTATGTTTTGGCACCAACATTCGAACGTTTAGATTAAATTTAAAATATATATATATATATATATATACTTTGACACCTTATTTTGACACCCTTAGTATTTTAATACTTTTTTTACTTAATATTGTAGGATTTGATTATTGGTGTATTGATATTTATTTATTTTTAAATATTTTAAAATGATTCAAACATGAATAAAAAGATATGTAAAGAAATTAAAATAAGATTTTACTCGAGCTGGACCCTGTTAATATTATACAAAATTTGTACTCTATTTAATTATAGAATAATTTAATTTGTGAAAGGAATGAAGTGCAATGATTTAAAATTAAATTTAGATAAGCTAATATTAAAGAAAATTGAGAATTAAAAAAAAATATATATATTACATGAGAAGTTGATGAGAGAGAAGTTCATCTAGTACATAAGTATAAAAAATAAGTACCAAAAAAAAAATAGCGTAGTCCTAGATGAGATTTTTGACTGATGTGAACTCATCAATCAAAGTCTCGACCTTAACACGTAAGGTGTCTATATCAGTCGATAGCTAGTCCAAACGAGCATCCACATGCTCAGTGAGCGCGCTGATCGTCGCAGTCTGTGCAGTAAATTGCTGGTCGATGTGTCCTTGTAGCTCTCCGAACATCGATGAGATCCAAGCAGGTGGCATGTCTCCACCTGCAGTCTATCTCGTCTGAGTCCTGTCGACTGGTGCCGGCAACGTCAGCAGGATCAGGCTCAAAGGTCTGACGCTGGGGAGGTGGCACTAGATCAGCTACAGGAGAAGGAATGTGCCTCATCTGCCCTTTACTCTGATTGTACGTGCTGATGTCGATAGGGCCGATTTGGGGTCGCACTGTCTCAGAGACCCATGGCTCCACTCTATGTGCCATGAGTAGCCGAGTGATGATAACTTCGTATGGGAGGTTGTCCGTTGGGACAGTGCATGTCTCGTACCGGATCCTCTCAAAGATCAGCCATGGTAGGTCGATCGGGTCTCCACGCACCAACCTAACCAGAAACCGGGCGTGGTTCCGGCTGAATATCGCCGTGTGTGCCAAGGGATCTGCGTTTGCTGCAACAATAAGATGTAGCATACGGAAGAAATCGAGGAGCGCATTCTGGGAGAATGAGTTTGATGGCTCATGCGCCTCTCGGTTTCTGCCCGTGAGGATGTGGAAACCCTTATCCCGTTGTGGACCTTCTTGCTCAGATCCAGCATCGTCACCCATCACGTCGTCGTCGAGGTGATGACTGCCCATAGAAAGAATTGGGCCAGTCTGAGACTTCGCCATGCCAGCATCAGCATCTGGCGACGAAGCCGTTATACCAGTTGTGTCCTCCATCTGCTGTGTAGCTGCTGACTGTGGCGGCAGAAGCCGGATCTGCATCAGGTCAGCGATGACATCCGCCGAGATAGTGATCCGGTGCCCACGGATCTCGATGACATGGGAGTTTGCGTCGTGCGGCAATGTGGACATCGCCGCGTAGAACTCGTGGACCATGCTGGTGTACACGATCCCCCTCAGTGTGCAGATCGGTACCCAACCCCTGTCCATGAACACGGATCGGAGTCTCCTCTGCTGCTAGAATAACGAGTCGAACTCGTTAATCTAGATCTTCTGCTCTGCTGTAACCGTGCAGGCCTCGATACGATACGCCTCCCGTGAGGCTCCTTCCCGACCCTTTTTTCTTGTGGTCCGAGGCTGCTGAGTCATTATATATCTGCATAAATAAGATAAAAGTGAGTGAAAATAAAAATAAAAATTTTAATAGAATGTAAGGCCAAAAAATGCAATTTTGAGTAATGTTCGAACGTAAGGAAACTCACGTTCAAACGTGGGTTTTTTTCAAACGTTCTAATAGTCACGTTCAAACGTATCAATTGTACGTTTTGACGTGACAATTCGTATTCTAACGTTTAAACATATATGTTCCAACATTGTAAAACCTACGTTGGAACGTAACCGTTCGTATTCCAACGTCTAGAAGTCACGTTCCAACGTATGGAGTGGACATTCGAACGTTACTGTTGGACTTCCAACGTTGCAAAAGTTACATTCGGATGTAATCGTTTTACGTTCGAATGTTTATCAGAACGTTCGAACGTCAAATCGGGAATGGCTGAGTCGACTCAACCATTCCCGAAAATTCCATTTCATGGAGTTTTAAGACCAAAACACTCCGTAGAAATGAAGTAAAAACTTCAGAAAATCTTTTTACGGAGTCCTTTTGGCCAATGGAGATCCGTGGTGACCGGAAAATCAAAATGAAGTTCCGACCACCAATTTTTTTAAAACTTAAAAAAAACAACTAAATTCAATACAAATTACATGAAAAAAGTTGGTTTAGAGTTCCCTACCAGTTGGTGACGGTTGCGGTGGCTTTGGTGACGGTTGCGGTGGTTTTGGTGATGGTTGTGGCAGTGTGCGTGACTGAGAGATTTGAGAGAAATGGGAGAGTTTCGGTGAAAATGACGACTGCCATCAGGTTTACTATATATATACAATGGACGTTTAAATGTAAAATACGAACCGTCATATACGTGCGAACGTTCTTTATTAACGTTCGAACGTTGATCATATACGTTCGAACGTTATATATATTCGAACGTTATTGATGAACGTTCTAACGTTTCATGAGAATGTTCGAATGTTAGCTTGTAACGTTCAAACGTAATTTTGAATTTATAAATTAAAATTAAAATTACATTAAAATATAAAATGTCATGCTAAAATAATACACTTAAATATATTATATACTTTAAGACATTACTAAAATTCTCTAGTATCAATCTTATATAATATTATAGTATTAATTATTATATAATGTATTATATAGGATTACAATAGTCTACTATTTGTAATTAACACTTAGTATTGTATGATGTTACTATAGTAGATAAAATTTATAAAGTAATATTTAAAATATGATTAATTAAAACTATATAATGCTATGTTGTTTAGTGTTATATTATGTTATAACATTAAGTAACACACATATAGTCAACACTATATAATACTTAACTAGTATTATAGTGTTCACTATATAATTATTTTCCTGCATAAAATTCCTTAAAAAAAATATAGCTAAATTATTAAATATATAATAACTTACTATAATATCTATAATTTTATTAAATATTTTTATTATATTTTGGTTTAATAAATAAACCAATATGTGGATGTTAACCAAAAAACAATATTTTACAAATAATGTTCGAACGTTAGGTTTTAACGTTCGAACGATAAAAAAAAAGTGAAACAATATTTCACAAATAATGTTCGAACGTTAGGTTTTTAATGTTCGAACGATAAAAAAAAAGTGCGGGAAATTTCCCGCACTTTTTATAACGTTCGAACATAACTTTATGACGTTCGAATATTTGTTCCTCAATTTAGGATATTTTGAGCACTTTAACTCACGTTCGAATGTCATAAAGGTTTTTTAAGTACGTATGAACGTTAGGTTAGAATGTTCGAACGTACTTAAAATATTCAGACAGATTCAAATATAGGCACAGGATGAAGTAGAATGTTCATTTCGGCTTCATTCCGTGCGTTAGAGAGAGAGAGAGAGAGGGAGAGCTAAAGAGAGAGAGAGAGAGAGAGAGAGAGAGAGAGAGAGGGAGAGCTAAAGAGAAGATAGGGAAGGAGAAAGATTCCTCTCAAAGGTAACTTCATTTGTGAATTTTGTAGAGATTTTTTTATTATAATATCCCAATTTGTGTGAATTTAATGGTTCATTGTGTATTATTTTGTAGAGCTTGGTGGTGTATTTGAGGTGTTGTGAAGAAAGTCTAGTGAATTTGCTAGGTATATTTCACATTTACTCTTTAATTTTAGAAGCATAAAGTCTTGTATTTGTATTTTTTTTAGTGTTTTTCCATGATAAGATTTAAGCATATTATGACGTTTGTATTATTTTGCAATGTGAGAGGTATGCATTGTTTAGTGATTTTTTCCATGTGTTTAATGATTTTTTCAAGTATATATATATTGAAAAATATTGGGTATAATATTATTCATGAATTTTGGGTATAATATTATTGTTGAGTATATTATATTTGTAAATATTTTTATTTATTGAGTGATTGTTGAGTGATTAAAAATATTGGGTGATTGTACATAGTTGGTCATTATACATATTAGTAGCATTAAATATTTCTATTTTTTAGTAGCACTGAAGTTTATTTCTATGAAATGAAACTTTTCAAACATGTTGGATGATTATTTGAATGTATTTTATGATATATTTGAATGTGAGTAAATTTGCATATTGGTTGTAACAATTTGTGTGTTTTTTTGCATATTTATGTTGGGCTCTATAATTTTGTAGAATTGTGCATCTGTTGCAAACATATTGTTGAATCTAAGGTTTCAAGTTTCATATCTACGTGTATATTTTGATGATAACAAATAAATTCAAGTCTCAATCTCAAATTATTTACACAATGGAGTGAAGCGCACATCAAGTATAAAAGAACAAGTCTATAAATGAAGCTTGAATTTGTAAGATGATTGATTATCATATTTGATATGTGCATATTTTGTTTGAAAGTCTTGAATAATGGTTGTGTGTTTTTTTGACAAATGCAAAAGGTAGATGATTTTGTTTGAAAATCTTGACGGGTGGTTGCGTGTTTTTTTGACAAATACAAAAGATAGATGATTTTGTTTGAAAATCATGAAGGGATGTTATGTGTTTTTTTGACAAATGCAAAAGATAGATGATTTGTTTGAAAATCTTGAAAGGTGGTTGTGAGTTTTTTTGACATATATAAAAAGAAGATGATTTGGTTTGAAAAATAAATCATGTTCATTTTGTCATGTATGAAAAGTAAAAGATTAGGTTTGATTTCTTTGAGAAAATGAATGGAGTTGTCTTTGATAAATATAAAAAAGAGATGTTTTTATTTGAATCTTTTGAAAAGTGAATAGTAATCTTATTTGACATGTGAATCTTTTCAAATTTGAATATGAAGATTCATTTGCCTATAAATAGCTCACTTGAGTTTTGCAAAAATCACAACAAGAGCTTACACATCAATTACTAAGTTTTGCATCATTTTCTCAAAACCCTCATTCTCTATTTTCTAAGTTTTGTGCCTTAATCCTTGTTCATTTTGAGAGAGATATAGGTTGTGCTGTATTGTTTTTATTTCACTCATTGAGGAGTGTATTCTGATAACCTACCCATTATCAACTTTTGTATTTGTAAGAGGGTGCGTATAACCCTTGTTTATGTAGAAGGTATTCTATACAGGGAATAGTTAAATCACCAAGTGTGAGGTGATTGGAAGTGTAGAGGGTGTTCTACACAGATTCTTTGGAGCGGTATTGCTCAAAGGTGTAATAGGTTTTTATCTCCACCTGAAGGAAATTAAATAGTGAATTTTGGATTCTCAAGGGGTAGCTTGAGGTGAGGACGTAGGCAGTGTGGCTGAACCTCGTTAAAATACTGAGTTTGCTTCTTCTTACCCTTACTCTTTATATTTCCTGCTGCTTTGTATTGTGTTTATATTTTATATTGTGCATTTGGTTTATAATTATTAATTTTTTTATATAACCCAATTCACCTCCACTCTTGTGTTAGTCATTTGGACAACACATATATTAATTAAACCCTAGACCTCGGAATGTCAATGCCTAAATATCAAACCCTAAACCCTAGAATTATTGTCGGCGCCCCAGCTTTCGCTTGGGTTCGTACGCAAATTGCGACGCCGGGAACGAACGTCTCAAGGAAGTCATCCCTCATCTTTACGTGTGAAAGCATTATTTAATAATTTTTTTTTCATATTATCTCGCAGCGGAAAAAGGTCAAGCCAAAAACATTCGACAAGACGTTTACGCTTGTCGCACATCACATGGTTAACGAAATAAAACCCAAATTAAACATTATATACATATACATCAAAAGTTAAGGTCACCAATGTAAACAGTTTATACAAAAGCACTTCCCAAAACAACGGGAAGATTTTCCTCAAAATACAAAGGTGATACAAAATAAAGGCATTAACGATCCCCTCCCTCTCCGCCAAACATACTAATAGGCGGGTTCTTCCTTTATCTTCTTAAAGTCAGGATAGTAACGAAGACTGTCCAAACTCAAACCTGGGCCTACATCACACATCATCCCAGAGGATGAGGTAAACAGGCGTCCCATATGGAGTAGCCCGTCCATTCCTAACACCAGACAACACCCCGTAGGGTGTAAGTCATCAAAAAAGTAGGTTGCCGTAGGAAGCGACTCTGCTGCCCACTGACCCAACAGGTCTAGGGTCACTGGCCCAGCAGAATCTGTTTTAGTTGGGCCCTTAAAGGTTCGACCCATCTTCTCGAGAGTCGTAATCCGTGGATCCATCCTTTCCTGCAATAACTTCTATCGTTCCCAAGGGATCGATAGTAGAGATAATAAAAAGGGGTGAGATTTCGGGAGAAATCTCAGCAAGTATACTAGCACTTTAACCAAAACATTTCAAATATACAGATAAGTGAACCAAACATTCGTAGCTAATGCATATGCAAATGAATGACTGAACTCATGCACATGCTCATGTAAACTTTCATACAGACTTGCTTCTTTCAGACTTCTTTTCATATCAGTGCTTTTCAAATCATTTCTTTAAAACATTTCACATCTTTTATTCTTTCTTAGGCGCCACTTATCATATACAGATCTTTTCTTATGGCTCGAAAGCCCATCTTGTCATGACTTATCGCGTAGCATATATGAGACACAACACGGTTCTCCTAAGCATCGCGTGTTCCCTACTGGTTACCGCATCACCTTAAAGTGAGTGCGTCACGTAGCTTATAGTACGGCATGTCCTTACACCTTAACCGTCTTTGGCACCCACCAGTGTTAGGTGCGACCGCGCTCCGGACACCTTCTGGAGCCATACACGGTCCGCCGACTGTTCTTTGTCGACCCAGGAGCTTCCACTCGACTTTAAACACTCTTGAGTGGTCAGGGAGTTCCACTGGGGCACTACCCCGTCCCAGCCTTTGGGGTTCTTTCAAAACTTTACTTCTTTTCTTTTCTTTCAAAAACTTAATCTTTCCTTTTTTTTTCTTAAAAACATATTAGACTTTAAAAACATGCTTTTCATGATTTATGCATGTGACATGCAACACTTATTTATTTTCATGCAAAACCTGAGACGAGCTCGAGTGCATTCATAGTTCATTTTCTTTTCTTTCTCATTGGGATAAACTTTACAATTTCCTACTTAGCCATCATGCTCTAACACCCAAATTTAGGCCTAGGATTGAAGTGGGGTACTCGGCCCATCTCCAACCTATCAAGGCCGAAACCTCTTAGGGTAATTCCTAGGGCTTTTTTTCATCACTTCACTCTAAATATCCTCCAAGAATTAAAGGTGTCTAATTAAAACATATACCATCTTTAGAAAGGGGTAACCGAAACCCTATTATCCACTAAGTAAACATTTTTTTTTTTTTTTACATCCAAACTTAATCCATTCCAACTTCCTTCATTCACCTTTTAACTTGGGGAAATTTCCTTCTATTAATCCATTCAAAGTTTCCTTTTCAACATGTGCCTTCTATAAGCTTAAACTAAATAATTCCACAAACAAGCCATATAATCTAATCCTCTAGTCATAAACTTAAACATCATAAGATTCCAAATAAACACTACTAGTCATCATATATAAGTGATTACTTCTTTCCATATGCATGTATACACCATTACAATTCATATTAATCATATATTTTCTTCCCATGTCCATTTTTCATTTCCTCAAGACAATATCCTGCTTAAATAAATCAATTATACTACTAATTTCCTCAAATAAATTTTTATCTTAGCAACACCAATTTTATAAGCTTAATACTAAGATCCATCATGCACCAACTTCATCATTTCATATGATACTCATGCTTTTCATTTCTTTTTGCTACTAATAATTGATCCATCGTCTATACTCATATTCTAATCTTATTTTATCATAGAGATTTACACATGAATATTCATATCAAAGACAAGTATTAACACAATCAATTTAATCCAAACATGGCAATACAATCATTAATCCAACAAGCATGATCACCTAACTATATACAAGAAATGTTAAAGAAAAGATGAAAGTATACTTACAATATTCCTATTAGATTTTTGATTAAAATCTGAAAATACACACATAGAATCTCTTATTAGACCAATTATAAGTATAAAGATTTAAAAGAAACCTTATTTCCTTTTAGCTAAACAATAGTGCTATATGTGTGTGTGTGTTCTTCCTAAGCTTGCATGAATCTAGGCACTAACCTTCTCCAAGGTATTATCCACTTCAATACTCTTGATTTTAGCTCCACTAATTTAGGATTCTTCAAATTGTTTGGTGAAAGAAGAAGAAACAAAGGTGGAGGTAATTTGGATGGTTTTGGCCGAGAGGTAAGGAGAGAGTGAGGTAGGAATATGTTTGCATGTGTCCAAATGAAACAAGCTAAGGGAATGAGTATGGAGTCACACGGCCAAGCCCTTTCCTCTAGGGTCTTTGGTACACTTTTTACTATTCTTAGGTATGGCCAATAATGGATTGAAAGATTGACAACACTAGGTCATTCCAAGATCAAATCTTGGCCATGCCTTGGAAGATTTAGTTTTCTTTCTCCCTCACTTGCTATGGCCGGCGCCTCCCTTGAGTGCTTAGTCCTCATTTCCTTGCTTTTCACTCAATCATCATCCCTCCATCATCTCATGTGTCCATCCAAGTGATCTCAAGGCCATGCTTTTTGGGAATTGAGCAATGCATGATCCGGCCAAGCCCTTGCTTCCACCGAAACCCCCACTTACTTTATCTCCTTGCTTTTGTCATTTCCATCACCTACACCCACACCATACCTTTCTTCACATCACTATACTTTCTTACACATTGTACCTTATTCACTTACACACTCCTCCCTTGTTTCATCAACTTTTTGGTGGCCATACTCCATGGAATCCTCCAAATGGCTCACGGATTGCATCCCACCGAAACCCTTGCTCCTTCCTTCCATCATTCTCTTCATGCCACTTGTCACATTCCTATACACTATGACTTCTATTGGAAAGTAAAAGAGTGGTGCATTGTACTTCCAAGATTCCATGATAGGAAAATCCCTCCATAAGATTCCACACTCAATCCTACATGGCACATGGCTACCTACTAGTCAATCTTTACCAACTAGAAATTTCCTACAAGCCTTGGATGACTTTTTAGGGTTTCTCTTCAAGTGACATGTGTCTCTACTATGGGCTTAATGGGGGCTTATGGGCTCACCACTACTCTTTTGGCCCATTCACTTAATCCATATCTCCAAAGCTTCATTCCCAAGCCCATCTCTTTAGAGCTTGTTTTTATAAATTACCACTAATATTGTATATTAGCATTTAATTAAATAATTAAATTAGGATGAAGATTTTAGGGCTATTACAATTATGCATTTTTTGCAAACATGTATTGATTAAACCCTAAACCCCAAACCTTAAATCCCAAACCCTAGACCCTAAACCCTAAATCTCAAACCCTAAACCCTAGATTCTAAACACCAAACTTCAAACTCTAGACCGTAAATCCTAGACTCTAAATTCCAAACCCTAAACCCTAAACTCCAAACCCCAAACCCTAGATCCCAAACCCTAGATCCTAAACATTAAATCCCAAACCCTAAACCCTAAACCCTAAATCCCAAACCCTAAGCCCCAAATAAGCCTAGACCTAACCCCAAACTCCAAACCCTATATATTTGATATAATAGTTAGAAAACAACAAACTAATATTAGTTTAGTAGTTTATGTGACATTGCATACATGAATAAGCCTAGACCCATTTGGGAATCAGTGTACACTTAGTTGTCCACTGATTCCTGAATTGGCTAGTGCGGACAGTTTGAGATTATATTATCTGTGTTGCACATTTTTGTTACTTCTACTAATTTTCACATTGCGTACGAAGTTTCGGTGGCTTCCTCATTCATTCTTCAGGTATATTGTTTGTAGGATGACAAACCCTCTTTATGAACACGTATACTTGGAAAACTATGTGGAGGTGCTGCCGAAATTTCTACTGATATGAGAAGTAGAAGTAACAAAAGCTGTGCAATATGGATAATATAATATCAAACGGGATAGGACCAACTACCTTATCAAAGATGAAGTGAATTACTTGGACCATAATTTGCATGTGAATTTTAATGTTTTACACTAATAGATAGAGTTTTTAGAAATGGATAAAAGTTGGATGCGTCTGGGCGATAGACTTGGGAATGACTATATTTCCTATACATGTGGAGTTAGGGTCTTCATTGAATTTGCCTGGGCCTCTGCTAATAGTAGTGGTTACATCAAGTGTCCATGTCGAGGTTCTAAAAATCTATGTGCTATAAGATTTGATGAAGTCGAATATCATATCTTTGTTAATGAGATGGATCTGGGTTATACACAATGGGTACTCCATGGAGAGCCATATGAATCGATACCGAATGTATCATTCAGTCATTTAGATATATGCAAGACATTGATAATGAGAATGAAGGGGATGAACCGTATGACCAGGATAAGACGGAAGAGATGTTGGGTGACATTAGTGCTGGGATGTTTGTGGATGAACTTGAGAACGATGACCCAAGCATTTGAGGGCGTGATCCAAACAATTTTGCTACAATGTAGGAAGATGCAAAGTGCAAGTTTTATCCTGGCTATACAAAGCACAGCAAAATGTCTTTTATTGTGCGATTACTTCACATTAAGTCATTATATGGAATGTCAACGAAATCAATAAACATGATATTAGACTTATTTAACGAGGTACTTCCTGAAGGGTTTGCATTGCCGAAAAACTTTTATGAAGCTAAACAATTAAGAAAAGGATTAGGACTTGAATATAAGTCCTTATACACATGCAAGAATGATTGTGTCTTGTTCTGGAAGGAGAACAGGGAAAAACAAGAGTGTCCTATCTGCAGAGAGTCCAGGTGGAAAACTAAGAAGAATGTGCTTGTCAAGGTATTGCGCTATTTTCCATTGTTACCTTGACTGCAAAGACTATACATGTGTAAGAAAACAGCTGAAGATATTAGGTGGCACGAAGAGAAAAGAGTCAAAGATAGCACATATATGAGGCACCAGCAGATTCACTGGCCTGGCAATCGTTCGATGAACAGTATCTTGGTTTTGGGAACGAACCTCGGAACGTGCGCTTAGGACTCACAATTGATGGATTCAATCCCTTTAGCAACATGAGTACAAGTTATAGCACCTGGCCCGTTGTGTTGATATTGTACAATCTTCCCCTATAGAGATGCATGAAAGCTCCAAACTTTTTGTTAACTCTTCTAATCCCTAGACTGAGATCACTGGGAAATGACATTGATGTATTCATGCAGCCGATAATTGAAGAGCTGAAAGAGCTATGGGAAATGGGTGCTAGAACGTACGATGCATCAACCGGGATGTCTTTTCAGGTGCATGCTGCGGTGATGTGGACGATAAATGACTTTCCTGCATATGAAAATTTGTCTGGTTGGAGCACTAAAGGGAAGTTGGTGTGCTTGACGTGTAATGAAGACACTTCTAGTCAATGTTTAAAATATTCGTAGAAAATGTGTTTTATGGGCCACCGCCGTTACCTCGTAGGAAATCATGCATGGAGAAGAAAAGGTCTTAAATTTGATGGGAGAGTAAAGGAAAGATCTGCACCGAAAGAGTTGTCGGGGAACGATATATTGGAATAACTGCAACATGTAAGAGAGAACAGTTTTGGCAAAGGTCAAGGAAAGAACAAGAGAAGATGAGGTGCAGCAGAATTGAATTGGACAAAGCGCAGTATTTTTTTTGACTTGTCGTATTGGTCGTCCTGCATGTTGCGACACAGTTTGGATGTTATGCACATAGAGAAGAACATCTGCAACAATATAGTTAGAACAATGATGAGCATTAACAACAAGATAAATGATACTATCAAGACAAGAAAAGATCTTGAGATAATGGGTATTAAACACAATCTACATCTGCGTGTGGATGGCAACCGGGTGGCCATGCCACGTGCTTGTTTTATGATGACAAAAAATGAGAGAATGAAATTTTGCAAATGGTTGCAAGGCGTAAAACTGTCAGATTGTTATACTTCAAATGTCGGCAGGTGCATTAACTCGGATGACTGGAAAATTAGTGGAATGAAAAGTCATGTTGTCACGTATTTATGCAGAAGTTGTTGTTGGTTGGAATCTATGGAAAATTGACGTCTAGTGTACGTGTGGCCATTACTGAGCTCTATATGTTTTTCAAGGACTTGTGCGCTAGGGTTGTAAATCGTGATATGCTGCAGAAGATGGAAGACGACATTGCCATTTTCTTATGTAAGTTCGAGCATATATATCCTCCCTCATTTTTCGATGTGATGGTCCATTTGGCAATACATTTACCCCAAGAGGTATTGTTAGGTGGACCGGTACAGTTTTGTTGGATGTATCCAGTCGAAAGATATTTGAGTCAACTAAAGCGCAAAGTTGGGAATAAAGCCAGAGCTGAAGGGCCAATAACAGAAGCCTATATACACGATGAATGGTTAACATTTTGCTCATTATACATTCGTGGTGTTGAGATACGATTTAATCGTGAAGAGCAAAATGCTGATCTTACTGCTCCTCTTCCTTGTGTGCTATCAGTGTTCTCCCAAAATGTACGACCCTTGGGTGTACAAACTGGTTATGATCTCATTGATAGAGAGTTGGAAAAAGTTTGATGGTACATGTTGAATAATTGTCGGGAGATTGACGACTATCTTAAGTAGGATAACTCATCCAATTCTCCTAAAACTATTAAATCTTGACACAATGGATGTATTAAGAATATATTTTTTTTCACGTTAATATACAGTGAGCACTTGGACAAACTTATCATAGAAGGTGTAGATAATGTGGAGGCAAGACATGAAAAAGAATTTCCAAATTGGTTTGAACAACATGTATGAACTCTAACTTCGAACATGTTTGATTTTGAAACATTTAAATAATTTTCGTAATGTATTAATTATTAACTATTATTGTCTTCCATTGCTAGATCTTGGATCAACGTGTTCGTGATCCCAGGTCAATTACTCCTGAAATACATGCATTGGCCCGTGGTCCCTCAAACAGAGCGTTGCGATACACGTCATGCATTGTTCAAGATTATAGATTTCATTCTTTGGACCGTAAACAAAATAGAAAGACATAGAAATATGGTGTGTTGGTCGAGGGGAGTCATGAGACAGACGATATCAACTATTATGGTGTCATCATGATATAATTGAATTGAAATATCTTGGTGGGTCTATAACATATGTTTTTAAATGTGATTGGTGGGATCAAGGTGGTGGTTGGATTTCAATGCATAAGGATAATCACTTCACAAGCGTCAATATACTGCATCAAAATGGTATGAAGATGATCCATTCGTATTGGCTTGTCAAGCTACGCAAGTCTATTACTTAAATGATCTACTAAAAGGCCTTGATCCAGATAGTTGAGAGATAACTTGGCGAGTCGTGCAAAAATTTGTTCCTAGGAACATATATGAGGCAGGAACGAGTGCGGATCATGAGTCCAATAGAGATGAAGATGACACTCTAATTGTAGAGGCTTACAAGGAAGATGGAGATCAATGAATTAACTTGTTTGTTGATCTAGATGCACTCGAGATGCTCCCCTTATCTAGAGATGATGTGACCCCTATCCACCTCGACCCATCCGAACTAAACACTCATCCATTTGAAGTGAGTGAGGAGGAATAAGAAGAGTCTGAGGAAGACGAAGAAGAAGATGAAGAAGACAAAGAAGAAGAAGAAGACATGCAAGATAACATTGAGGGGTCCCGTGAGAGAAATTCTGAAACATCCCTAGAAATTTCATCCGAAGAAGAAGAATAAGAGTACAAAATCATATAAGTTAAATTGTCAATATTATATTATTAAAAATAACGTTATAATTACAATTTTTTATTTGTTTATATTTTTTCAAGGATGTCGCCAAAGAGAGCATGAAGAAATGTAGCACGCCTTCAAAGTCCCGAACCCGCTCCGGACTCACCCACTTAAGGAATGTGCACCTGAAGAAATCAACATGCAGGAGATGGATAACCAGTCGATACCTAATAGTAATGAAATGTCGTTGATAATTAATTAGCTATATTTTAATACTCAATAACATATATAACTAATATCATGCTATTGTATATGTTAGCTGATGCATCGTTCTCTCGACGTGGTCGTGGCTGTACTCGTGGTATCTCTTTAGAGAGAAGTAGACGTCAAGGAAAAATCAAGGTCCTGATTCCTGAAAATTCCTCTGGAGGAGTTGATGATAATGCGGAAGCACTTTCCTCTTATTTCGGTACAGTAGTTCGAGCTTATGCTCCTTTTTATGTGCGATCATGGTGAGATGTTCCTATTGAAGTAAAGGATCACATACAAAGCCGTGTGCTGGTGAGATAACTTTACAACTATATTGTTTCATTCTCAATAAGCATATCGTACTACTTACTTAATTCACCCTTTAGGATCAGTTCGACCTTGATTTTACTTAGACTAAAGATGTAAGAACTATGAACGGACTGATGGCTACATTATTCCAATGCCACAAGTGCCGGTGTCATGAGCACTTCAAGAAGTTTCAAACGTTGGAAGAGGCTGCGAAATTCCCTTTCCAGAAGATTAAGTTAGATGATTGGGTGAAGTGTTGTGATCTTTTTACATCCGTTGATTATCAGGTATTTTAAATTACTTGGTTACTTACATTTGTATTCGTTTGTAATTAACAATAACATTATTAATTAATTTTGTAGAGCTTAAGTTCGACGAATGCACTTAATAGATCCGCTCTCACTGTCTACCATCGTGCTGATTCAAGGTTGTTCCACCGTCTTGCTGATAAGATGATAATTAATAACTTTTAAAAATTCTACTCTTTTAGGATATTTAATGTTATTTAATTACTAATATTAAAAGTTTCAATTGCTAATGTGTTTTTGTTAGAAACGTGACGATCCTGAAATTTTTTCTCTTATTCATGTCTATGCTGCTCACACTAATGAACATAGTGAGTGGATGGATCCTGCTGCTCAAGAAAATTATGTAAGCAATTTTAATTTTGTTAAATAAATTATGCAATATCAAAATAATAATTTATTTTTGTTCGTATTTTAATTAATTATGTTGCTTAATGTGTGTTTTCTTTCTAATTGTAGGACAAAATGTTGGAGATGCATTCAGCTTCTAGAGAATCCTCATCTAGTGATATTAACATTTTCACGGAAGTGCTTAAGCCCAAGTCTAGCATGGTCAGAGGATTGAGACGTTCACTCAAGCATTCAGTTGGTTCATCCTCCACATACTCCTCGACTTCAAGGGTTAATAATCTCACCAGAGATTTAGAAGCAGCACGACGAGAAAACGATATTATGAGGTTGAGGCAGTAGGAGTTTGAGTCTCTCTTGGAGCGACATACTGATCTAGAGACGTGCATGCAGGAGCAGTAGAGAGAACATGGGGAAAGAATGCACACTGCAGTCCAAGACTAAGTGCAGAGAGAGATGGCGGCCCAAATGGAGGGTATTATGTCACTGCAGCAGGATCACAGTCGACAAGGGAAAAAAAGAGATAAATTTAATCATTTTTTTACTAATTATAATTTTTAGTATCCAACTTTGATATGCTAAGACATTGTATGCTTTTTAATATATAACATTGTATAATTTTATATGCTTTTCGTTGTTTTATTATTTGTAACATGATACAATTTGTATGCTTTTTAATTTTATTAAAATTTACCATTTATGACTAGTACGTTCGAATGTATACTTCCAATGTTCGAACCTTTATTACAAGCAAGTTTGAATGTACAAAGTAAACGTTTGAATTAATGACAAAACGTTCGAACTAACTGAACAAATGTTAGAATGTTCATCAAATTAACGTTCCAAGTTCCTACGTCACGTTCGAATGTTGTGTAACAAACGTCCGAACGTCAACATTAAGTTCAAATATGAACTACGTTCGAATGTTAAACATCGAACTTCAACATTACATTCGAATGTTAACAACGTTCGAATGAAAATATTAACATTCAAACGTCTAACGAAGTATTCTGTCATTTGAACGTCATTTCATACGTTTGAACGTGACTTTTGGTGACACATTCTGACTGTCACTAAAGATTTTAGCGTTCGAGCGTTGCATCGAACAGAAAGACACCAACCATTACAAAAAATATTTTTTGTGACGATTGAACAGTAAAGTGTCACGAATATTTATTTGTGATGCATATTGTGACAGTAACCGTGACGATTTCAAACTGTCACAAAAAATCTTTCGTGACATTTTGGCTATTTTTTGTGATATTTTTATCTGTTACAAAATTTTAAATTTGTTATAGTGACGAATTATTATCCCATCCTAATTTTTAGATAATCGAGATCGAGCTATCTGAATAATGCCTTCAATCAACTATCTTGCAGGTAGTCTAAATTTTATTTTATTTTTATCGGTCCATATTCATTTGTACAAAAATGACTAGAGTTCGATTTTTTTAACGTGCATGGGTGAATCCGTACTAAAAAAAAAAGAATTCGTGCAGTATAATAATTAGGGATGTCAAATCGTGTTAACGGATCGTGTTCGTGTCGTGTCAAGACATGTATATTATACTATATAGGTCAACCCTAACCCGACCCGTTAAGCTTATCGTGTCAAAATCTCAAACCCTAACACGATCCGTTAACATAACGTGTCGTGTCGTATCGTGTCAACCCGTTATGACCCATTAGTGGATATTATGAAATAAATTAACACGATAAAATATGATACGTTTCAACCTGTTTATGTAAATATATTGAATATGTCCAAAATTAATCCGTTTGACTTAATTAAATTTAGCATAATTTTATATAAATGCTAAAATTACAATATTTATAAAAATTATAATACTAACTACAAGTATGAATTATAATATAAATAATAAAAATATTAAAATTAAGATTCTAACAATTTTACCTTTAAATGTAAGGGTATACTTGTAATTTTAACTTTCTTAACGTGTCATAGCGGGTCAAAACAGGTTGACCTGCTATCAACCCGTTAAGCAATCGTGTCATAACAGGTCAACTCGTTTTGACTCGAAACCCTTTAAGACTAAACCTTAATCTGTTATTATCGTGTCGTGTTCGTGTTTGGTTAACAGGTCGTGTGACATATTGCTACCTCTAATAATAATACCGTATGCCTCTTACCGCCCTAGATCTGGAGTCCAAAACGAAAGTGGGGTGCCGCACAATAACATTCCCCAAACAATCTATTTTTTCACTTTTAATCCTCTTATCAGTAATATATATTTTTAAATATAATGATGCGCCTATAACTCTATTTTAGTCTATTTCATTTAAAATAAAAATTGTTAAATATGGTTCAGAATAATTATATTTATCTTTTTTTAAAAAAAGAAAAAAGTTAAATGAGTGGAACAGAAATTATTTAAGTTGCTATATTGGATTAGACGTGACTAAATATGATGAATTTATATAAAAATTAATCGTGCCAATTTATTTTTATTATTAAAACCTCAATTATCCCTCATGCTATCACTGTCAAATGTGAAAATTGTACCAATTAATAAAAAAGTGAGAATTGTGTTATATGTCCTATCTTTCAATAAGCGAGAGAGCAAGAGTGTTAAAAAATGATAATAGAAGGAAAATGCTATATACAATTTATTTTTATGGATTTTTTTGCCGTTCAAATAATAGATAGATTAAAAAATTTCAATTATAGAATAAAATTGATTAAAATATTCATATTTTACAAATAAAAAATTTAAAAATCTAAAACATTCATTTCATTTACACATAAAACAGGAGCGTTTCACTTATGTTCGCAAGAGTAATTCTATTGAGAGTCGATCTTAGGAAGTTGACTTTGATTTAAATTTTTTTTTACCTCATTTTCAATTTTTATACATAAAACAAACTAACGAAAATTATTAAATCTATAAAAACGAGGTTGAATATGAGGATAATTCTTGTTTTAAAATCAAAGTTAATTTTCCATCAACTTCCTAAAACCGACTCCCTATAGAACTACTTGGCTTGCAATATATTGCATTACAATCTAAAAAAATCTTAATTCTTCTTGTAGTCTATGTCTATAAATTGCATTACAAGCCTAAGTGAAATGTTCCGATTTCATGTGTAAATAACGTGAGTTTTTCAGTTTTATTTTTATTTTTGGCTTACATACTAGAATAAGGGATGATATTCTAAAAAATTCCTTGATAGTTTATATGAAGAAAATAAATTCTAACAAGCCGGAGTACTCTATCTAATTTTCTGGAACAACATTTCATTGCAAAAATAATTATAGGTGAGTTTATTCCATGAAACATTATCGTTAGAATCTGAAATATATATTAAGTTGTGCATTTAGAATTTTATTTTTATATATATGTAGCAAATTACCGAGATATATTTTTATTTGTAATTATGTTTTTATGAGTTTTCAATCTCTTTTTAATTTATTTAAACGAAATGATATTAGCAATATTAGAATGTGCAAGCCCCACCCACTCTCTCTGAAAAGAAAGAAGATAAATTTAGGATCTATAACATCAAAAAAATCATTTTAATTTAATGGTGGATCCCATCTTTTTTTTTTTTTTAATGTAGTGTGTAGAGCTAACCGTGCACGTCCTATAACTGCACCTAACATTTTTCTTTATATAAATGTGTTACACAGTAAAAATAATAATAATAAAAAAAAAGCCCCTCAACACAATTGCTGGTTTCCACTTATGGATATGGAAGTTAGGTTTAATTTTGAGGTGTTTCAACTCAAGGAAAAGCAAAAGCCCTTGCTCAAATTGTACACTGTTGAACGCCATAATTTAAGCTGATGAATATAAAAAATCATGTATGTTAAATTCAATTTATTTTTATAGACTCTTTTGCTATTTTTAGCAATAAATATATAGAAAAATCTTAATTTTAGGTTCAAATGAATTAAAATATCATTATTTACAAATCAAAAATTTTAAAAATTTGAAAAACTCATTTTATTTATCTATGAAATCGGATCCTTTCAATTAGCCTTACAATATAGTGTATATATATATATATATATATATGAATTAGAAGAAGAATTTTTCTTTATAATTTATGTGTCTTTTCTCTTGGGTTAAAATTGCAACATTTATGGGCCCAGCCCCAGTCTTCTAAATTACTAAAAATGGATTTGGGGTATGGCCGTTAATTTCAAACGTCCTCCTTTCCAACTCTATCCGCAAAAAGAGCACAGAAAAGTATTCTTCTGTGGACAAAATAATTATTTAATATTGTTATCTGTTAATAGTAATTTATACACATTTATCTCCCCATTGTGTAGTGTAACGATTAATTTACATGATTTTTGCTATCTTTTAACATAAATTTTAGATCTGATACAACCGTTTTATCTATGAAAATGCTAAATTTATAAAGAAATCTAATAAAAAATAAATTCACAAACTAATATAATTTTATATGATAAAATAAATATACTTTATAATAAAAAATTAGCTTCACAAATTAATATATAATATTAAATTACGTTACTTTATAAATTTACTTTTCTAGATATTTTAGTGGCTACTGATAAGGGGCTAAAAGGTTGCGACGGTAATAGAATAAAGATCAAGTCTGCTGATGCAAGAAATGACTAGAGGTTGTCACAAGAAAGAACAAAAGGCTAACCACCACCCCTCCAAAAAAAAAAAAAAAAAAAGAAGAAGAAGACGAGGGCAGCAGGGGCATGTGAAATAAAGGAGATATATGTGGGGACTAGTTAAAAGACGAGATTTTAGTAAGGACAATGAGTCATTTTTTTTCCTTCCTCCTATCGATGGTAATTTTTCTTTTTCCAATCACGGTTAAAAATGTGACAGAGACTTGAGAGAGCATGAGAATATGTATTAAACATAATTTATAGTAGATTTATAACAAATCACGTAAATCTGGGTATATCCTCTATTATTGTTTATGCCATGGATGAGTTCCTCCAAGCACTACTCCCCAAGACCAGTGTGCCATTCGATCATAAGAGTTGAAAAATGCATCCATAAGCTTTGTTGTAGTTATTTTTTGAGGAACTAAAGTTTTATCCAGAATTTATAGTTAAAACAGTGGCTATATTTAGGATTGTTTGTCTGAATTTTGGATTGGAGAATCCAAGTTTGAAGGATTAGTAAATTTTTTAAATCTCTTAAGTAAAAATGTCAAAGCTATTGAAAAAAAAAAAAAATGCCTGGATCGGATGAACAGACCTAACTATATTGACGATTTTCTCTATAAATTACTTTTGCTTTTTTTTTTTTTATAAATCAAAACTTTCGTTTCCATCTTTTTAACCTAAAAGTGTTTTTTTTTTTTGGGAAAACATTGCATTCATAGATTTACTTAATACATTGAATTTCACTATGGATTACAGACATGAGCTCTGGAGGATAGTCCTCGATCCAATACACTAATTCCTACTCTGATTTCAACCCCAATTTTGCTGCTG
The DNA here is from genome assembly GCA_036559045.1 of Platycarya longipes. NCBI lineage: Eukaryota > Viridiplantae > Streptophyta > Magnoliopsida > Fagales > Juglandaceae > Platycarya > Platycarya longipes. The sequence goes on along the minus strand of CM071793.1, from coordinate 23,445,076 downwards.
TGTGTGCTACTTGGTTGCAATTTCGCTTCGCAAATTGTAGCTGCCACGAGCTTTGGCCGCTTAGCATCTGCTTGATGTTGTTGATTATTTGCCCTTTCCCTGTTAGGTCGTCGTTCGTTGTGCTGTTAATCCCATCAATTATTGCTTTGGCATCCCCTTTGAAAATCACTTGTCTTAGGTTGAGCTCCTGACAGAGTTTGATTCCTCATGGCAAAGCATTGCATTCGACTATAAAGGGGTATGTCACGTACTGTTTCTGTCCAGCTATCACTACATTGACCGCCCCCATATGGTCTCTGATAACTATGCCAATCCCCATTTTGTTACATTCTCTATCCAAGGCTGTGTCAAAATTTAACTTACAGTGCTCCTCATCTGGTGCTGACCAGCTCAACAAGTTAGAATGCGATGGGGCCAAGCTAGGTGTAGAAGACGGGGTTCCCTGATGGACCTCCCCGTATTCTTCCACTTTGTTTGCAACCAAGCCCAAAAGTCTTGATGGGCTCAGGAAGGTGTTTTTGAATATGAAAGAATTTTGCCGATTCCATAACTTGTGTAAATTAGTTGCGATTACTTGGATTGACTCTTGGTGGAGCTTGCTCTTTATATTGTCCCAAAGTTGGTTGAAGTTAGGGTACATTGAATTCCATTTTTTTACAGGGCTCTCCTTGTTCCCCCATACATCTGAGGATGCCGGGCAGTTCCATAGTGCATGAACCGTTGTCTCCCCCTCCTCTTAGCATATTGGACATATGTCTTTTGCCACCACCTTTTTCTTGACTAGTTGGCTCATAGTTGGGAGAATACCGGTCAGCGCCTTCCAAAGAAAATGTTTTACCTTTCCTGGTATTTGGAGCTGCCATACCTGTATCAGATCATCTTCCTTTCCTCCTCACCCAATGGTTCTCCGTAAGCCTGTTTTGAAATCTGGATCCCCAAGTGGTACATACTTTTCACCGTAAAAGTCCCTTTTGCACTCTTAAACCAAATCAGCTTGTCTTTGCTATCTCTGTTGCTGAGGGGTCTGCTGCAGATTTGATTCGCTTCCTTTGAATTAAAAACGTCCATCACCAAGTCTAATTTCCAGCATCTCGTATTCCCCTGGATAAGCTCGCTCACCCTACATTCTGGAGGTAGAACCTGCCTAGGAGATTGTACTTGGAGGAGATTGCTTTCGGTAGCCATTTATCGTGCCATATCTTGATGTCCTTCTCGTTCCCCACCCTCCAAATTGCCCCTGCTTTCACTAGAGGTATGGTTGACCAAAGGCTTCACCATATATGAGATGGGGAGCTGCCTATTCTTGCTTCGAGTATGTTGTCATGCTTGAAATACTTCCCCTTGAGTACTTGCGCTGCAAGTGAACAAGGGTTTTTGTAGTATGCGCCAAACCTGCTTAGCTAACAGGGCACTATTAAACATGTCCAGCCTGCGGAACCCCAGTCCCCCTTCCTGTTTTGACACACCAAGCCGAGACCAAGATCTCCAATGTATACCGTTATCTTCCTTGTTATTTTTCCACCAAAAACTAGCCAACATGCCCTCCATCTCCCTTAACAAACCGACTGGAAGTCTGAACACGCTCATTGTGTAGGCTGGGATAGCCTGCAAAACACTTTTGATAAGGATTTGTTTCCCTACTTTCGAGACCATCTCTGACTTCCAACTACTTAGTCTTTGCCATATCTTCTCTTTAATGTGTCTGAAGGTGTTATACTTTGATCTCCCTACCATTGTGGGAAAACCGAGATATCTGTTGTAATTTCCACACAGGATGCCATCGATTGTCTCCAGGATAAGATCTCTTACTTCGACTTTGGTGTTGGGACTGAAAAGAATAGAAGTTTTCTGTTTATTAATGACTTGTCCCGAGGTGCATTCGTAAAGGCATAGAACTTGTTCCATAGCACACCACTCTTCTTGTTTTGCCTGAAAAAAAATGACACAGTCGTCTGTGAACATAAGGTGATTTATTGGGACCCCCCTATGACGCCTCCAGTTTACGTTTGGGATTTAACGTAAACCAAGGTGTCAGGATAAGTAACACTAGGCTACTCACTCCCGTATGTAACAAGGATTTAATGCATGCATCTAGACTTATTATCATATGTCATATGATTTGCGGCGGATCAGGTCTAAATTATAAAAACTTCTAAAGATCACATAGAGAGAAAAATAATTACCACATCCACATAATTCATTCATAGCTTAGCATTATATTGTTATATATACATAACCCCAATAGTCATCACAGTCATCAAAATACTTGTAGCATTACAAAAGATCATCCTTAAAACCACTTAGGTTCCTTCTTAACCTCACGAAATACTCTCCCATAGCGAAACATGTCTAGACTAAGACAAAAGTCTCACTAGAGATATTGTCCCTGTGGTTTCGTGTAAATCCCACATACGGATAGGGAACCATCTAGTCCTAAAGTCAAACAACATATCATACGTCGTTCTTCCTCAGAAAAAGTGGATGCATCGTGGCTCCAAAATCCCATCGGCTGGTTATATATGAGAGGTCCAAAAGAATCAAAAGAAAATTCAACATATGGACTATAATCAGAAAGTCCTTTAGGACTCCTCGGAGTCTCCTGCAGCTTCGGGGCTTTGCCCTTGTTGGTCATAAAATCCTGTAGCATAGTTTATATTTCCAAGGAAAAAATATAGAAACACAAAAGAGTGAGATTTTCTTAGAAATCTCAGTAAGTACACAATTAACTTAATAGAGCATAGACAAAGGCAAACACTAACATTCATGGAAAATCGTAAAAGAGCATAACTTAAAATATACTCCATGCGACCTATGCATGACTTATGAGGACTTATCACATTTTTTTTAAATTCTTATCTTCTTAAAATCTTACTTAATTCTTATCCTCGATGGGCGTTACATATTGCCATCCCTATAGCATATAACTCATCAATCGTCCGGACATTACGTATCGCCGTCCCCGTTGTGATGAGTCTCATGTCAGTCTTTCAGGCGTTACGTATCGCCGTTCCCACTTGTTATATTAGTCATACGGGCATTACGTATTGCCATCCTCGTCATGATACGGAAAACACTTAACATAGCGGACTTTACGTATCGCTGTCCCCGCTTGTCATGTCAGTCATACGGGTATTACGTATCGCCGTCCCCATCATGACACAACTCTTACTTTATTAAATCACGTAAATCTTCTGAGTATTACGTATCGCCATCCCTGTCATGACGTGACTAACTTATCCATAGTTCTTATTCTTAGTTGTTCTTTTCTTATTCTTATAAATATTTCTTATTAAATTTTCTTAAATGCTTGATATGATTGTGACGACACTTACATGATGACATGTAACATGGACTTTTCTTAAAACGGACGTCATGACTTATGTTAACAAGTATGAGACAAAATGCAACATGATCATAACCTTAGATTTTTTAATGCATGTCTTATGAGATACATAACATACACATCATACATTTGCATTCAACATATAATCCTTATATTAAATCCCATGCATTAGACAAGAAAATCTCGGATTCAAGTAACAGGAGAATCTCGCTCGAGTCAGACGTCGAGCAAGGGTTGAGCTAAGTTTTTGCCTAAATCTCGCTCGAGCCAAACGTCGAGCGAGGGTCGAGCTAGATTTATGCCTAAAACTCAGTTCTGTCACTTCAATCCCAATTTCATCCTTTATTGAGTCCTTATCTCTTAAAACTTAAAGCATAAAAGTTGTAGATCTTTCTCTTAACTTTCCATGAAAGTTGTAGATCAAACGAATAAGTTATGTCTTATTTACTAAAAGGTCCCAAATCTCAACTTGTATCTCGCTCGAACCAAGCGAGAGTCGAGCGAAGTCTCGAGTTAGGTGTTTTTCCAACCTAAAACAAACCACCTTTCTATAAAAGCCTTCACCTTACTTATTAGAATATAATTCTAAATTCTTCTAATTTTACTTAACATTTTCCATAACAAAACCAATCAAAACATACTTAGATTTCATTTCATCATATAAACATGGCTTTAAGAGTCTAGTTCTAGCATGCATAGTTCAATCACTCAAATAGGCCATTTCCATGCTAAAGCTAAGCTAAAATGTGGACTTATTAGTTCTCCAAAGCTTTCTAGAAATGATAAAACCAGTCCTTGCAAGATTTCTCCTCAAGATCAGTCACTTAGCTCACTTGGATGATGTTTGGAAGTTCAAAGGCTTAAGGAGGGTTTTTCTTTGTCTTCCTTCAAATGGGGCATGTGCTATATTCTCCAAAGGGAGTTAGAAAACTCTCAAACACTTATTTATAGGAGGGTGGTCAAGCCATATGAAGGAAAGAAGATGAAAAGGCAGCTAAGGGCAACCGGTTACCTTTGCTTGGGAGATGAGGTGTCATACCTTCTAAAATCAAATGATTAAATCTAAGCATATAAAATCTAGACTTGGCAGAAAATATCATCATCCAATGGCTGATATCAAGATAATTTAGCAGCCAAAATTGATCAATGGTTAAGGAGGGGTCTGATTACATAGGCATGAGGTGGCACTCACCTAACCATGCATGAACCAACCCATTCTCCAAATTTCTTAGTGTCCAACACCTCCCAGCCTCTTTCTTATCCAATTGGTTACATTATGATCTTCCTAAGAACTAGTTTGACAAGTTCTAGAAGGTAGCTTTCATGTTTGGTTAGGATAAAGTCTGATTTTGGCTCACTTAGTTACCCTTCAACAGACTTTACCCTTTTGTGTTTCCTTCACATTTCTGGGCTAACCAAGCTTCTAAATCAACTGCTTATCACTTGCCACCTATTCTTAAACATGTCAAGATACCTAAGAATCTCAGAACCAATCACATATTTTGTCATATGTCCAAATCTGATACATTTTATCTAAGTCGAGTTCCTATTGAGCTTAATTCAGAACTGTCTACTTCTTGCCCAATTAAGTCAAAGATACCGTCTGAATCTTTAAACACCCAAAAAATGAAAGTTTTAGATATGCCTCTTAACATTCTATCGGAATTAGAATCATCTTATTTGGACCTCATATGAATAATTTATGTTCATTATACTAAAACTCGACAGATTAATCCGAGAATACTAAATCTGGGCACCAAGTGTTTGATTTTTGGTTCTATCACTTTCTCTTGCATTTCTACCCTAATTTCAAAAACTCAACCCCTTCTAGGTCTAAATTGAATTTTTCTAGTTGATACCTTGTTATAAATCTCCAATTTTATTTCCCTAGAAAATATATTTCCAATAAATTCATCTAAAATAATCTCAAGTAAAAACTTCATCTTAAAAAATTTCGGGCTATTACACCCCTTCTTGAAGCTGAGACACCTTTAATCCTGTTTTCAGCTTCCGCTTGCTTAAATAAAAAGTTGAGGCCCTCTGCACAGATGAGGAATAAATATGGTGATATGGGGGTGGCCTTGTCTTAACCCCCTCGTTGGTACGAACCTCTCTCCTCTGAACCCATTAACCTTTACCGAGTACGAAACTGTCCTCACGCAGCTCATGATTAGAGTGGTCCATCGTGTCCCAAAACCATGTTTGAGCATCATTTCTTCCACAAATTTCCATTCTACCATGTCGTAGGCTTTGGGCATATCCAGCTTAATGGCGATGCTTACCACCATCCTTTTTTGTCGGACTTGCATGGTATGTAGAAGTTCGTAAGCTACCAATATGTTGTCCATAATCAGTCTCCACGAAATAAATTCACTTTGGTTCCATGATATAACTTGGTCTAGCACTTTTTTCATCCTATTTGCCAGGAATTTGGAGATTAGTTTGTAGAGAACGTTACGTAAGTTGATGGGGGCGAAACTCGTTCATGAAGGATGGCGAATTCACTTTAGGGATCAGAGCAATAATAGTATGGTTTAGGCCCATTGGCATGCATCCCGTCCGCATAAACTCTAGCACACTCTGTGTAACCTCCCTACCTACAATCTCCCAGTGATCAAGGAAGAATCCGGCACTGAACCTGTCTGGCCCTGGGGCTTGAACGGCGACATCTGTTTAAGAGCCTCTAACACCTCTTCACCTACAAAGTCTTTTTCTAGTTCCTGCCTCATTCCTTTCGTTACTTTGGTTTCAACTCCTTCTAAGCAGTGTTGTATACTTGTATTAGGGGGATTAGTTGAGAGATATACTTTGAAAAAATGCTGGCAGAAGCCTTACATAATGTCCTCTAGTTTGTTCAGGTCCACCCCATCTTCGGTTTTGATCTTTTTAATGAAGTTTTTCTTCCGTCTCTATTCGACACATGCATGGAAGAACTTGGTGTTCCTATCCCCTTTCTCGAGCCAATGTTGTTTGGCTTGTTGCTTCCATTTTGAGTCTTCTTGATCTAGCAAGAAATGAATTTCCTTTTGGAGATTTTTTTGTGCCGTAATGGAGCTGGTGGTCTCATTTTCCTATAGTTGAGCTAGGATCTTCGATTTTTCCTTCATTTCCTTTCCTTGGTTACTAACCATATTTCTGCTCCATCCTCGTAGTCGAGACTCACATGCTTCCAGCTTTGCTTGTACCACTTCTAGCATTGACCCTGCCCTTGCTCCTTTCGCCCATACCGAAGCAATCATGTCTTTACACCCATCTTCCTTGGCCCAACTTTGCTCATAGTGAAAGCCACCAGGCCTCCTATTTCTCCCTGAGTTACGCTGGCCACATTTTAACATTATGGGTCTGTGGTCCAAACATATAGCCACAGAGGATTCCACCTTGAAGAATTGATGGATTTCCATCCACTTATGGTTTGCAACAGTCCGATCTAGCCTCTCCTTTGTATAGGTGTCGCCTTCGTGTCTATTATTCCACGTGAGCTTTTCCCCCACCCATCCGAGGTCATGTAGATTATTCTCTTCCAATACATTACGAAACCCCTCGATCTAGCCTTCATTCCTGGGACATCCCCCTACCTTTTCATCATGAAATAGAATCTCATTTAAGTCCCCTATCACACACCATCCTCTGTCCCCTGGGTTGAAAGAGTTCAGCAGGTTCCACATCCCCTTTCGTTGGCTTACTTTTGGGTGTCCGTAAAAATAAGTAAGTAGTCATTGTTGAGTGCCCTGGCTACTTCGGATCTTAACGTTAATGTGCCTAGATGAGAAATTGATGAGCTCGACGCCTACGTCCGTTTTCCACAGTAGTAACAGCTCGCCACTTTTACCATGTGCATCAACACCAATGTGATTCTCGTACTCAACCTTATTCGCAATGAAACTTCCGCGACTCGCTAGCAACTTTGTTTCCATAATAAATATAAGAGGAAACCTGCGGACCCCCCCCAAAAAATAATGTAGCCCCCGCCACCCCAGGCGGCAGTGGGCGACACCGCCCATCCCATAGGGACCGGAGGGAGCCAGCGACCTCACCCCTGTGACGGCAAGCCTCGGCGACCTCCGATGTGCCCCTAGTAGCCTTAAACCTGAAATGAGTTCGTTCCGATGGGATGGGCGGTGTCGCCCCGGCGGCGGGGGCTGGGCTGAGGCCGAATCTCCCTTAAAAATTCATTTTCATTTTATTTTTTAATGTATTTTTTATTATGTTTTTTTCATTTTATTATTTTATTGTGTTTTTTATTGTGTTTTCTAAATTTTCTTTTTTTATTATGTTTTTTATTGTATTTTTTAATATATTTTATTGTATTTTTATAAAAATTATAAGGATTTAAAATGTGGGCTGCAAAACGCTGGGGTGCAACCTGACCTCACCCTAGCGTCACCCTAAATATAACCTCAGGTCCTTTTGTCTTCACCAAGGAGCAAAGGCTATGAATTGTTCGGAGGTTCCTAAGCCCTCGGCAATTCCAATTGATGATCCTCATAGGGTTTGGCGGGGCTGGTCACCAGCCTCCGCCAATCTACAAGGTGAAAGTTCTTGTTTCGACTTTTTCGGTGCCCCCATGTCTTCATAAACTGATTTATCTTCATCCATTAGCCTCTTTCTAGGGACCAAGCCAAGTTCACCCTCTCCCGGTTTGCCCTAGTTTCTTGCCTTCCTCTTCCATTTACCTCCCCCTTCTCTTTGTGCTAGCCCAGGGCCCGAACTCGAGAACTTTCATAGAGAGAGCTTCCTCGGTGATAGTTGGTTCGGGGGCTTAAATTCCCCTTCAGAGATCTCCTTTAATGGGTTGGAGTATGTTTCTATCCCTTTGGGCCTCTCATTTATTTTTCTCCTCCCTTGGGATGCCCCCCACGCTTTGGGCCCGGGGACCTTGCAAGGCCGGCCCAATTCTTTTTTGTTTGTCCCCCTGAACTACTACCTGTGTTGAAAGGCGATTCACTTTCTCCTGACAGATGGAAAGTCTCTACCACTGTTTCCTTTTCATTGAGGTATTCTCTGCCACCCCCTTTATGTCCCCCCACCATACTTGCAGGGCCCTCTATGTCAAACGCTTATGCTATATGGACAGCGTTGGCAGAGACCTCTGTCCTTGGGACCTACACCGACTGCACCGAGCCCTGTGTCTTGCCCCGGTCTCCCTGTTCCGAGCTCCCCACTGAGCCATCCATGTCCATCCCCTTCTGGTAAGCGTTTGGATCTTTCCCTGTGTAGCTTGACGATGGTCCTGAGGACGCCTTCCGTTTATAGCTTCCTTCCGCTCTCAACCATGCCCTGTATTGTAGTGGGTCATGATCCTCTTTGATTCCGTCTGGGGTGCCCCTGGAGTAGCCGCTTATTTCATGAGCAATACATCCACAGTTAAAACATATTCTCGGGAGTTTTTCATATTGAAAGTTAATCCATAGTTTGCTGCCTTGATGAGGAATAAATCTCCCCCTAGCCACCGGTTTGAAGAGCGGTATTTTAATCTTCACTCGCAGATAGCGCCCTCATCCAAGCCCGTCTTCTGGCGCATCCATATCCAGCACTCTTCCAACGGATGAGCCTATTTGCACCCTTTTGGTTCTCATCATGTGCCCGAGCGGAAGATTGTGGAGCTGTACCCAAAAAGCTTCCGTCTCAAACTTTAAATGTCTCGGAAGTGAATTTCCATCATAACGGCAAAGAGGAAACAAGTTGTTTTCAAATAACCATGGATGTCCGTCCATAGCAGCACTTTAGTGATCGAAGAGAGGCGTTTGCCACTCTGAGGTGATACAAGATGAAACTGAACCCAACAAAATGTGCCTTCGGAGTAGGGTCCAGCAAGCTTCTGCGATTCATGGTGTCCATTCGCATAATTGAGGTTGATCCAGAAAAGGTAGAAGCCATCCTTGGTATGACCCCATCTCAAATTGTCAATGAAATATTAAGGCTCACTGGGCAAACGACTGCCCCTCTCAGATTTGTGTCCTGATTAATTGACAAGTGCTTATTGTTCACCCAAGCCCTATGCAAAGTTCAGAAATGGGATGGTGAATGTGATTAGGCGTTTGAAACTCTTAAGATCCATCTCGCAAACCCGCTGCTCCTAAGCGAACCCTGGTGTGAGGAGATGCTAAATCTTTACCTAGCAGTCTTCCCCCACGCCATATCTTTCTCATTGGTACACGATGAAGAGGGCATCCAAAGCTCTATATACTACACTAGTCGAGCATATTGAGTGGTGGAAGCTGGGTATTCGCGCATACAGCAATTGGCCTTTGCCTTGGTCATGACTACTCACAATTTGGAGTTTGTTAGTTTCTTTAAACTGTTACATAGTTCTTGGAGTTTGGGAACTCCTAAATTTCATGGTATTAATGTTATTCTACTTATAAAAAAAAAAGTTCTTAAAGAGACTCCCCTAAAGAAGATCATATAATGGCCGGGATGCATCAGATCAACTCATGAACTGGCTAGTAGAATTGAGTGAGTTAGACATCAAGTATGCATGTGTAGCACCATCAAAGGGCATATCTTGGTAGACTTCGTGGTGAAATAAATTTGGTTTCCCAATAGAAAATGAATATGCAATTTCTATGAAGCCTTGGCAAGTCTTCATCAATGGCTTGTCTTGCTGAGCTAAAGGAGGAGTGGGGGTGCATATTGTTTCACTTGAGGGGAAGGAGCACAATTACGTCCTGAAAATGATGTTCATGACCACCGATAACGAGGTAGAATACAAAGTGTTGCTCGCATGGTTAGCAATTGCCAAGCCTTAGGGGTTGCCGAAACTGAGGTGTAAGTCGATTCCCATATCGTGGTCAACCAGGTACATGGAGAATTAGCTATTACAAGGGAGAAATTGGGAAAAATACCTTGCACTAGTGGAAGCCGATCGCCCCAATTTCAAGCACTTCCAAATCCAATAAGTATCAAGGGTAGAAAACCAAAAGGTGGACAAGTTGGCGTGTGTGGCATCTGGCCAAGAAGACTTCTGTACCTGAACAAATGGTTGTTAGAACAAGCGAGATGCTGGCCATAGGAATGGAAGAAGGGGAAGTCCGCCAAAGGGAACCAGTGGGCAAGAGATATTATCCAGTATTTGGATACGAGCTAGGTGCCCAGCCCAAGAAGCTAGGATGATAAGGAATCGAGCGGTGTGGTTCATCGTGTTCAAAGGGATCTTGTACATAAGGGGTCATTCAACGCCCCTCATGAGATGCATCTCTCTGAAAGAAGCTCAATATGTGTTAGCAAAAGTTCACGAAGGGTTCTGTGGGGACACTTGGGAGGAAGAGCACTAGCCGAAAAAGTCATGAGGGCGGGATATTATTGGTCTCACGCCTTGCAGGACGCTGAAGAATACGTACAAAAAATGCCTGAATTGCAAAGAATACTTCACAGTGCCTCATTGCCTGCCAAAAGAGTTGATGTCAATAACCTCATCATGGCCATTTGCATAGTGGAGGATTGACCTAGTTGGCCCGCTCTCCTCAGGGAAACACAGTGTGAAATTTGTGGTAGTAGCCGTGAATTACTTTACCATCACAGCTAGCAACATCACACGATTTCTGTGGAAAACTGTAGTCAACTGATTTGGCGATCCTCACACCACCATTTTGAACAATGGGAGGTAGTTCGATTCCAACCATTACCATGACTGGTGCCAAAAGCTCAACATAGAGTTTCGATACTCGTCATCAGGGCATCCCCAGGCCAACGGGCAAGTGGAGGCCACAAACAAGACGCTCCTAGGTATACTAAAGAAAGGGTTGGATGATAAGGGCATGGACTGAAGAAATATTGGGGATCTTATCGGTATACCAAGTCTCGATATGAACCCCCATAGAGGAGATGCTTTTCACCGTCACCAATTGTCATGAGGCAATGCTCCCAATGGAAATTGGAATCCTTATCCATCATGGCAGTACCTTGAGCGAAAGTCAAGCAGTTGAAGAATAGAGGAACAACTCAACCTATTGGAAGAAGTCTGACAAGAGGTAGAGCTAAAGACAACCCTCGATAGAAGAAGGATTGAAAAGTGCTTCAACAAAAGGGTACGCCCAAGGACCTTTAAGGTTAGAGACCTCATACTCAGAGAAACTTGAATGGTTGCATCCACTGAAGGGAAGTTGGGCTCGTTATTGAGCCATAATATTCTGATTATTTTGGATCTTAATTTGAGTCAATCACATTTTTCTTACGAGTAATTATGTGAACTAGGCGTTGATGAGTCAACTCTATCTCAATGGATAATAGCCTAATTTTGTAATCTTTAATCTCTAAGTTGTGCGTTCACTTGAGAAAATTTATTTATGCTACAATTATTGGCAAACATGTAGGTGGCTCAAAGAATTTATTTTCGTAAATTCTTCACATGAAAACAACTCATAGAATTTATTTCCTTAGTACTTGGCAAGCAAGACAACATCAAGCCACACGGAAAGCACCTTAACTTTGCAAGATTTGATTTTCTCCAAGCCAAGCACACCACTTTTGCACCTCATTGCGATTTACGGAAGGCCTTACACCAAGAATATCAATGCACCAACTTGAAGACATCAAGCGGTTGAATTAAATTGAAGCCTTGCATCGTTTGAATTTCACCAATTCACTCAAGACACCATCAAATTGCATTTCCAGCCCCTACGCAATTAACGTCACGCCTTGAAACACATGCACCTTAACTCAAGCACCCCATGGTTTAAATTCTAGCAGCTCAATCAGCCAACACCGCAAGACACCTGCTCCAGCACTGATTCAATTCAGCCTCTTCATGCGTGGCATAAAACAACAAAAGCCTTTGCACTAAATAAGCTTCAAAGGCAATCCATATGTCCATTGGTTCTTTGAGTATTGGATAACAGAGAAGCTGGAGAATAAAAGAAAGAACATGAAGGTCTTTACCCTTCGATTACACACACAACACTTGCTACCTTAATTGGACATGCAACAACTGAAAGGAGAAAAATGCTAGAAGCATTATACTTATTGGTGCAGAAAAATGAGCTGGAGGTGGTGGCAAGAAAGAAGAAAAAGGAGGAAATCGAAAGAAATAACTTGGCTTTGAACTTGGAGGCTTTTCGTAGACCACTCTTAACTGAACTTCCTTTAATTTTTGCCTAGATTTCATTTTTGTCTTGTTTTTCTTCAGTTACGTTTGAATCCATAGACCTCTTAGGCTGGTTTGAACTTCGTTATTTTAGTTTACATTGCGCTTTTTAGTTCTTGTATCTCTTCATTTTATTAATTTGTGTTTGGTAGTTAAAACTAAGTTACATTCAATTCTTCATTTCAATAGCATATAACAATTTTCGTTTGGTGATTTCAACAGCTTTCATTCTCGGTGCTTTAGTTTATTTTAGTCATTGTTTGTTTTCTCTCTTAGTTTAATAGCAAATTTACTACAGTTAATTTTATTCAGTGTTTCTAATTTTATTGCAGTAGTTTGTTTGTGCAGCTTTGTTCAGTGCTTTTAATTCCAACAGATTCACCCAGTAGCTCATTCACGGTACAGTCATTTAGTTTAGCAGCTACAATTTTGTCATTCAATGGCACTTGTTGCATTTAATTGACTTCATTATCTTGTCTCTCGTTTCTGGTTATGCATCATTTGTGTTGGTAGATTTTAAGTAGTGTATTTTTTTGGGGTTAGTTTGAGCTTAGTGAAGTGGACATGATTTGGTTTTTCATTTGCATATAGGGTGTTTGATAAAATGTTCTTTAGAACGTAAAATTTATAATCTCTCATTTATTACTTGGAAACATTAGATTAGATGACGTTGTTGAACGTGGTTTAGCAGCTCAAGCAAGGATAACCATAATTTATTTAACTCACATTCATGAATCAAGTTAATTTATGGAAGTGATTTAAATAATGTCAAGGCACATTAGTCCAAAAACTTCTTAGATGCTAGCTAAAACATTTCTTTCTCCTTACCCGAGTTTGATGCATTATTTTTTTCATTTTTCTTGTATAAATTTTAGCACTCATTCATCAGCACAAACAAAAAGAAACTCGACATTTTTAATAATGTCGAAAAATCCATTCTCATTGTGAATACCATTATAGGTAGGCTTAGGTTGTAATTTCATTTTGTTTTTGGTAGTGGATAGATTTGCATATTAAATTAACCGTTCCTTGAGGAAATGACTTAGGGACTTCCTTAAATATTACTTAACAACTCTTAGGCTAGGTTTGGCAACAAATCATTCTCAAACACTTTCAAACACTTTTTACTACTATTAATACTTTATTATTATTTTTCACCTATTTTTTTTACTAGTCATTACTTTTTCATTGCTATTTAATATTTTATTATTACTTTTTACCTACTTTTTACTACTATTCACAAATATTCTCAAACACTCTCAAACACTCTTGATATCCAAACGTAACCTTATACTTGGGAGTCATTTCTAAAACATTTTTTAAAACGAATCAAGTTTTTGGCGTCGTTGCCGGGGAACTACTAGTTTATTTCAAATTCTTCTACTATCTTTTTATTTTGTTTCTTCTGCTTAACTCTTATATTTTTCTTCTTTATTGCCTCTCTTTGATTTTTAGTTGCATTAGTGTTTAATTTAATTCTTGTGTGGTACTTTTGTTGTTTGGGCATTGTTTCTCTTTTATTGCAATTTATCTTTCCCTTTTACTTGTTAAAGGTCATTTCACACTTAGTGGCACTTATGTTTGATGTCATGGACTAGGGGCGACATAGGAAGGCTATTTTGCATGAATCATAGTTCAAATAGTAGTGTGCCAAGTGTTGAGTTGGGTTCTAGTTTTGACTTGGGTTTTGAGACTTATTTTGAAAATCTTTTATTTGAAAACATGGCCAAACAACCTCCTAGGACACTTAAGGATTATCTGTAGCCTATACGAACAACACAACCATCTTGCATAATCTTGCTTGAGCATGCACAGAATTTTAACATTAAGTATGGCATGATGTCTATGATACCTGAATTTTATGGGATGGGGTATGAAAATCCATATAAGCATTTAAATGACTTTGAACTTGTTTGCACTACATTCATGCATAGGGCTGTCACTGATGAAATGGTTAAGTTGCATCTTTTTTCTTTCTCATTAAAAGATAAGGCAAATGTGTGGTTTAATACTGTTAGGCCCAACTCCATTTCTAGTTGGTCTGACATGAAAAAAGAGTTCTCACATAAATTTCTTCCTCTACAGAGAACTCAATTATTGTAGGAACAAATTAGCCAATTCATGTAGAGAGCAGATGAGACCTTCCATTCAAGCTAGGAAAGGTTCAATGAGCTAGTCAACATATGTCCTCATCATGGGTTCGAGTCATGGCGATTGGTGAATTACTTCTACATAGCTCTGACTCCGGAGTTGAAACAATTTGTTCACACTATGTGCACTGGAGAATTTTTCGATAAGGAGCCTAAGGGTGCCCTTAGTTTCCTTGATTATTTGGTTGAGAATGCTCAACAGTGGACTACCAGGGTTGATAGAAAACCAATTGCAGCTCAACCATTAAGAGCAATAGGTGGTGGAGGGCGACATGAGAAAATAGATGATGTTGATGTTCAGGATCGGTTGGCTGCTCTCAGTAGAAGATTGGAAGTCATGGATTTGTCAAAAGAAAAAGTAGTGAATAAACTTCAAGAGGTGTGTGCTTTGTGTGTGACACGAGTCATAAAACATTGGAGTGCCCTGCTTTGTTGATGTATTTGGGTGGTGGTGTAGAGCGACCTGAGAGCGTAAATTGGGTGAGTCAACCTTAGAGTCCATCGATGTGAAACACTTACACTCTAGCATGGCGAAACCACTCAAAATTTTCATGGAGAAATGATCAAGGTCAATCAAGTCAAGCAATTGCACTCTCTCAGAGTAGCTTTCGGCAATTCACCATGACTCAGTATTGAAAAAAGCTGGGGGTCGGTCCGACCGACCCCCCCATTAAAAGTAGCCGTTGTGGGTCGCCGTCGCAGGGGTGGACTCGTCGGAGCCCGCCGGTGCTGATGGTACCGGCGGTGTCGCCCACCGCTGCTTCCGGCAGCTCCGTTCGACTGAGGGCCGAATCTCCCTAAAATTCTTCTTCATTTTATTTTTTTATTGTGTTTTTTATTATATTTTACTGTATTTTTATTATATTTTTTATCGTATTTATTAGATTTTATATTGTATTTTTTTATTTTATTATATTTTATTGTGTTTTATTTTATTTTAATGCATTTATCATCAAAAAGCAGCCCAACTATCATTAGGCTGCTTTTGACGCTAGGGACAGCCCGACCAGCCCCCAGCATCTCTCCTCAGTATTAGCAGCCTTTCCAGCCTCCTAAGAAGTCACTCGATGATATAATTGCTCAGATGGTTGCCACTTTTCAACAATTTATGACAAGCCAAAATGCAACCAACACTTAAAATGCTCAGGCTATCAGTGAAATCAGAGGCACTTTTAGCAAAATAACGACTACTCTGAACACCTTGGAGAAAGGTAAACTTCCAACTCAAGCTTAACCCAACCCACAAGTTGTCGGCGCCCCAGCTTGCGCTTGGGTTCGTACGCAAATTGCGACGCCGGGGACGAGCGTCTCAAGGAAGTCATCCCTCATCGTTACATGTGAAAGCATTATTTAACATCTTTTTTTTTTGTCATATTATCTCGTAGCGGAAAAAGGTCAAGCCAAAAACTTCGACAAGACGTTTACGCTTGTCGCACATCACATGGTTAACGAAATAAAACCCAAATTAAACATTATATACATATACATCAAAAGTCAAGGTCACCAGTGTTAACAGTTTATACAAAAGCACTTCCCAAAACAGTGGGAAGAATTCCTCAAAATATACTGGCAATACAAAATAAATACATCAGCGATCCCCTCCTTTTCCGCCAAACATACTAATAGGCGGGTTCTTCCTTTATCTTCTTAAAGTCAGGACCGTAACGAAGACTGTCCAAACTTAAACCTGGGTCTACATCACACATCATCCCAGAGGATGAGGTAAACAGGCGTCCCATAAGGAGGAGCCCGTCCACTCCTAACACCAGACAACACCCCGTAGGGCGTAAGTCATCAAAAAGTAGGTCGCCATAGGAAGAGACTCTGCTGCCCACTGACCCAACAGGTCTAGGGTCACTGGCCCAGCAGAATTTGTCTTAGTCGGGCCCTTGAGGGTCCGACCCATCTTCTCGAGAGTCGTAATCCTTGGATCCATCCTTTCCTGCAATAACTTCTATCGTTCCCAAGGGAGCGATAGTAGAGATAATAAAAAGGGGGTGAGATTTCGGAAGAAATCTCAGCAAGTATACTAGCACTTTAACCAAAGCATTTCAAATATACAGATAAATGAACCAAACAATCATAGCTAATGCATATGCAAATGGATGACTGAACTCATGCACATGCTCATGTAAACTTTCATACAGACTTGCTTCTTTCAGACTTCTTTTCATATCAGTGCTTTTCAAATCATTTCTTTAAAACATTTCACATCTTTTATTCCTTCTTAGGCGCCACTTATCATATACAGATCTTTTCTTATGGCTCGAAAGCCCATCTTGTCATGACTTATCGCGTAGCATATATGAGACACAACACGGTTCCCCTAAGCACCGCGTTTTCCCTACTGGTTACCGCATCACCTTAAGGTGAGTGCGTCATGTAGCTTATAGTACGGCAGGTCCTTACACCTTACCCGTCTTTGGCACCCACTAGTGTTAGGTGCGACCGCGCTCCAGACACCTTCTGGAGCCATACACGGTCTGCCGACTGTTCTTCGTCAACCCAAGGGCTTCCACTCGACTTTAAACACTCCTGAGTGGACAGGGAGTTCCACTGGGGCACTACCCCATCCCAGCCTTTGAGGTTCTTTCAAAAACTTAATTTTTTTCCTTTTCTTTTTCTTAAAAACATATTGGACTTTAAAAACATGCTTTTCATGATTTATGCATGTGACATGCAACACTTACTTATTTTCATGCAAAACCCGAGGCGAGCTCGAGTGCATTCACAGTTCATTTTCTTTTTCATCGTGACAAACTTTACAATTTCCTATTTAGCCATCATGCTCTAACACCCAAATTTAGGCCTAGGATTGAAGTGGGGTACTCGGCCCCTCTCCAAACCATCAAGGCCGAAACCTCCTAGGGTATTTCCTAGGGCTTTTCTTCATCATTTCACTCTAAGTATCCTCCAAGAATTAAAGGTGTTTAATTAAAACATTACCATCTTTAAAAAGGGGTAACCGAAACCCTATTATCCACTAAGTAAACATTTTTACATCCAAACTTAATTCATTCCAACTTATTTTACTCACCTTTTAACTTGGGGAAATTTCCTTCTATTAATTCATTCAAAGTTTCCTTTTCAACAAGTGTCTTCTATAATCTTGAACTAAATAATTCCACAAACAAGCAATATAATTTAATCCTCTAGTCTTAACCTTAAACATCATAAGATTCCAATTAAACACTACTAGTCTTCATATATAAGTGATTACTTCTTTCCATATGCATGTATACACCATTACAATTCATATTAGTCATATATTTTCTTTCCATGTCCATTTTTCATTCCCTCAAGACAATATCCTCCTTAAATAAATCAATTATACTACTAATTTCCTTAAATAACTTTTATCTTAGCAACACCAAATTTATAAGCTTAATACTAAAATCCATCATGCATCAACTTCATCATTTCATATGATACTCATGCTCTCCATTTCTTTTTACTACTAATACTTGATCCATCATCTATGCTCATATTCTAATCTTATTTTAACATAGAGATTTACACATGAATATTCATAGCAAAGACAAGCATTGACACAAATCAATTTAATCCAAACATGGCAATACAATCATTAATCCAACAAGCATGATCACCTAACTATATACAAGAAATGTTAAAGAAAAGGTGAAAGTATACTTACAATACTCCTATTAGATTTTTGATTAAAATCTGAAAATACACACATAGAATCTCTTATTAGACTAATTATAAGTATAAAGATTTAAAAGAAACCTTATTTCCTTTTTGCTAAAACAATGGTGCTATATGTGTGTGTGTGTGTTCTTCCTAAGCTTGCATGAATCTAGGCACTAACCTTCTCCAAGGTATTATCCACTTCAAGACTCTTGATCTTAGCTCCACTAATTTAGGATTCTTCAAATTGTGTGGTGAAAGAAGAAGAAACAATGGTGGAGGTAATTGGATGGTTTTGGCCGAGAGGTAGGGAGAGAGTGAGGTAGGAATATGTTTACTTGTGTCCAAGTGAAACAAGCTAAGGAAAATGGGCATAAGGTCACACGGCCAAGCCCTTCCTCTAGGGTCTTTGGTACACTTTTTACCATTCTTAGGTATGGCCAATGATGGATTGAAAGATTGACAACACTAGGTCATTCCAAGATCAAATCTTGGCCATGCCTTGGAAGATTTGGTTTTCTTTCTCCCTCACTTGCTATGGCCGGCGCCTCCCTTGAGTGCTTAGTCCTCATTTTCTTGCTTTTCACTCAATCATCTTCCCTCCATCATCTCATGTGTCCATCCAAGTGATCTCAAGGCCATGCTTTTTGGGAATTGAGCAATGCATGATCCGGCCAAGTCCTTGCTTCCACCGAAACCTCCATTTGCTTCATCTCCTTGCTTTTGTCATTTCCATCACCTACACCCACACCATACCTTTCTTCACATCACCATACTTTCTTACACATTGTACCTTATTCACTTACACACTCCTCCCTTGTCTCATCAACTTTTTGGTGGCTATACTCCGTGGAATCCTCCGAGTGGCTCACGGATTGCATCCCCACCGAAACCCTTGCTCCTTCCTTCCATCCTTCTCTTCATGCCACTTGTCACATTCCTATACACTATGACTTCTATTGGAAAGTCAAAGAATGGTGCATTGTACTTCCAAGATTCCATGATAGGAAAATCCCTCCATAAGATTCCACACTCAATCCTACATGGCACATGGCTACCTACTAGTCAATCTTTACCAACTAGAAATTTCCTACAAGTCTTGGATGACTTTCTAGGGTTTCTCTTCAAGTGACATGTGTCTCTACTATGGGCTTGATGGGTTATGAATTCACTCAATGGGCTTATGGGCTCACCATTACTCTTTTGGCCCATTCACTTGATATATATCTCCAAAGCTTCATTTCCAAGCCCATCTCTTTAGAGCTTGTTTTTACAAATTACCACTAATCTTTTATATTAGCAATTAATTTAATAATTAAACTAGGATGAAGATTTTAGGGCTATTACACAAGTGTATAGGCAATCACAAGTGTACTCAGTTGAAAATGAAGACATTAAGCCAATGAAAGCTGTGATCACACTTAGGAGTGGTAAACAAGTTGAGCAACAAGATATTCTTAAACAAGCTGAACCAAGGTCGTCAGTAGAAAATGAGTGTGAATCTAATCAACTCCCCAAGATCATGGAAGATGTATTAGAGTCACCTAAGGCACATGTTGACTCAAGTGAGAACCAACAAAAAGAGCTTGAGCTTGTGGGTCATAAAAGTGAGGAGTTGAAGGAAAAATATGTGCCTGCATCACCATACCCACAAAGATTTTTGTCGGCTACCAAGAGTAGGCAACAAAAAGAAATTTTGGAGATGTTCAAGTAAGTGAAAATCAACATCCCGCTATTGGAAGCCATCTAACAAATTCCTTCTTATGTCAAGTTCTTGAAAGAATTATGCACAGTGAAGAGGAAGATGAATGTGGAGAAAAAAGCCTTCATAATAGAGCAAGTTAGTACAATAATTCAGCGTGAGACTCCTCCAAAGTATAGAGATCCGGGTTCCCCTACAATTTTCATCATGATTGGGAAATCTCGAATTTCTAGAGCCTTGTTCGATTTGGGGAGTAGTGTGAATTTATTGCCATACTCACTCTATGAGAAACTTGGTTTGGGGGAATTAAAGGCAACTACACTCATACTCCAGTTAACTGACATATCAATTAAGAATCCAAGAGGAGTTGTAGAATACGTTCTTGTGCAAGTCGACAAATTTTATTACCCAGTTGACTTTGTGATTCTACATATGCAGTAGTTAAGTGTCAACAGTTCTCAAGCTCCTATCATTTTTGGGAACCATTTCTAGCTACATCAAATGCCTTGATCAATTGTGAAAGTGGTGTCCTAAATCTCACATTTGGGAATATGGCACTAGAGTTGAACGCTTTCAATGCCTGCAAAATGTCGGATCGCTTTAATGACACAAGTGACGTAAATGTTGTGGAGGGCTTGATTCCTTTTTTTGATGATGAGTATACTTTCTAGACTTCTAAATTTTTTCTTAATGAGAACACTGACCACACTATTAAAAACTTTATTGAGGTGTTGGATTGTTTCGCAGATTTTCCTTTACCACGTGAGGTACAAGATGTCACAAAAATTCATTCTTACGGGGCAATAGAAATTTAGAATCCTAAGAGTTTCAATTCATTCTCATTCACTATTAATGATCAGTGCCTTAAGTTTTTTATTTCCACTTATGATCTAAGTGATGAAGTCATTTTTGTCCAAAAATCTTGTGATTTTTGAAGGCCATCTCTTTTATTGTTTCTTTTTGTTTTGTTATTTTATATTATTTTCATTGTTTAATTTTATGCATTGCTTGATTTCCCTTACATTGTTTTTCCTTTTCCTTTTTGCATTGAGAACATTGCATTATTCAGTTGGGGGAGTTGTGTTGTCATGTGATTAGGTTTAGTGGGTAAAGTGTTGATTTTTTTTAGCTTTATTGTGATTTTTATTGAACTTTTTAATGCATGATAGAAAATTTTTCCTTCATAAGCACTCAACTTTGACACTGATGAATCATGACTAGTGATAGAACCTCTCTGATCTCTAAGTTTTGAAAGTATGTTGATATTGACTCCAGAATTAATTTTTATGGGATAAAGGGCAAAGCATTTTTAGAGATAACTATTCTTTCATTTTACACCTCATAGTTGTTTTAAGTCACCACTTGATCTGAACAGAGAGAAGTACATTGTAGGACCATTGAGCTATGCCATTTGATTAAAAAAAGGGAATAAAAAAAAGAGATAAAACTCTCACCACGGGTCTGCATTAATGGTAAGGGCGAACTTAAGAATGTGTAGGTTAGGCGCACGACCCTGGGTTTGATTCTTCATTATGCGAAGCCGTAAAAAATTTCACCAAAAAAAAGCGAGAAAAAAAGGAGGCAACTTAGTGAAACACCCTAAGGAAAGGGCTAGAAACTGTTGCCCAAAATTTTGGGAGTCGGAAGTGAAGAAATAAATGAAGAAACGGCTTTCAAATAAAGTTGGCATGAAACTGATAGACCCTACAGTATTGAAGTAGTGATGATCAATAATGATCAATCTTCAAGTGAAAAATCTCTAGGATATTCAGTGGTACATATAAAAAATATTTGTTAGGAAGGTGTGATTAAAGGTTGTGCGTCTCCAAGCCTCAACCCAATGTAGAAGAAATATGAGTAGTCAATTGAAGTTGCTTATATTGATTTGAATGTGTGAGAATTAACATCACTATGATTGAGAATTTAAATGAATGGTTGATGTGCTTATGAGTGAAACATTGTCTTCTTGCAATATTCTATTCAATTCTATTTCACTATTTTGCTAAGAGACTAGCAAAATGCTAGTTGGGGGGGGGGGGTGTGATTGAGCTATAATATTGTGATTATTTTTCATCTTAATTCGAGTCAATCACATTTTTCTTACTAGTAATTAAGGGAACTAGGCATTGATGAGTCAACTCTAACTCAATCGATAATAGCCTAATTTTGTAATCTTTAATCTCTAAGTTGTGCATTCACTTGAGAAAATTTATTTATGCTACAATTATTGGAAAACATGTAGGTGGCTCAAAGAATTTATTTTTGTAAATTCTACACACGAAAACAACTCAGAATTTATTTCCTTGGTAGTTGGCAAGAAAGACAACATCAAGCCATGCGGAAAGCACCTTAACTTTGAAAGATTTCATTTTCTCCAAACCAAGCGTGCCACTTTTGCACCTCATTTTAATTCACGGAAGGCCTTACCCCAAAGATCAATGCACCAACTTGAAGACATCAAGCGATTGAATTAAATTGAAGCCTTTCATCACTTGAATTTCACCAATTCACTCAAGACACCATCGAATTGCATTTCCATCCCCTGCACAATTAACCTCACGGCTTGAAATACATGCACCTTAACTCAAGCAACGCATCGTTTAAAGTCCAGCAGCTCAATCAACTAGCACCGCAAGACACCTGCCCCTGCACTGATTCAATTAAGCTTTTTCATGCATGGCACAAAACAGCAAACGCCTTTGCACCAAATAGGCTTCAAAGCCAAGCCATATGTCCATTGGTTCTTTAAGTATTGGATAGCAGAGAAGCTGGAGAATCAAAGAAAGAAGACGAAGGTCTTTACCCTTCGATTACACACACAACACTTGCGACCTGAATTGGACACGTAACAACTGAAAGGAGAAAAAGGCTAGAAGCATTAAACCTTTTGGGCAGAAAAATGAGCTGAAGTAGGAGGCAAGAAAGAAGAAAATTGAGGAAATCAAAAGAAAGAACTTGGTTTTGAACTTGAAGGCTCTTCGTAGACCACTCTTGGCCAAACTTCCTCTAGTTTTTGCCTAGATTTCTTTTTTGTCTTGTTTTTCTTCAGTTACCTGTGAATTCTTGTATCTCTTCATTTTATTAACTTGTATTTGGTAGTTAAAACTAAGTTACATTCGGTTCTTCACTTCAATAGTGTATAACAATTTTCGTTTGGTCATTTTAGAAGCTTTCATTCTCGGTGCTTTAGTTTATTTCAGTAGTTATTTGTTTTCTCTCTTAGTTTAGTAGAAAATTTCATTTCAGTTAATTTTCATTCAGTGTTTCTAATTAACTTGCAATAGTTTGTTTGTGCAGCTTTGTTCGGTGCTTTTAAATCCAACAGATTCACCCTAGCAACTCATTGACGGTACATTCATTTAGTTTAGCGGCTATAGTTTTGTCATTCGGTGGCTCTTGTTGCATTTAATTGAGGTCATTTTCTTGTCTCTCATTTTCGTTTGTTCATCATTTGTGCTGGTTCATTTTATGTAGTGTATTTTTTTGGGTTAGTTTGAGTTTGGTGGAGTGGACATGATTTGGTTTTTCATTCGCATATAGGGTGTTTGATAAAATGTTCTTTAGAATGTAAAATTCATAATCTATCATTTATTGTTTGGAAACGTTGGATTAAATGACATTGATAAATGTAGTTTAGCTTCTCAAGCGAGGATAACCAGAATTTATTTAACGCACATTCACGAATCAAGTTAATTTATAAAAGTTATTAAAATAGCATCTTGGCACATGAGAGCAAAAAATTCTTAGATGCTAGCTAAAACATTTCTTGCTCCTGACCCAAGTTTGATGCAATATTTTCTTCATTTTCTTGTATAAATCTTGGCACTCATTCATCATCTCAAAGAAAAAGAAATTTGACATTTTTAATAATGTCAAAAAATCCATTCTCATTGTGAACACCATTGTAGGTAGGTTTAGATTGTAATTTCATTTTATTTTTGGTAGTGGATAGATTTGCATATTAAATTTACCATTTCTTGAGAAAATGACTTAGGGATTTCTCTAATATTACTTGACAACTTTTATACTTGTGAGTCATTTCTAAAATATTTTTTAAAACGAATCAAGTTTTTGTAGAAACTTAACTTACTAAAAAATGAGTAGCACAAAGGTTATCTCAAGTGCAATAGGGTGTCGCGTGATAATTAGGAATAAATTCTTAGATCATCTCATCAATGAAAGTTGTTTTAAAATCAAATTCGTATGAAAAAATGAAAAAATTCACCAAGAGAGAAGAAAAATGGTGATATATGCAATGAATGGTAGAGTGCAATAAAAAAAAGGGCATTTGTCGTGGACTAGATTCATGTTTTTTAGATTTGAGTGTTGTGAGGAAACATAAAATATTGAAATGTAAAACAATAAATTAAATCTGTTGAAATTAAATAACTAAAATTTAAAGAAGTAAGAAAAGTAAATGACATCAAATCAAATAAGCAAGAAATTAAAATAAGCTTAAAGGAGGAAGAAAAGTAAATGATATTGAATTAAACAAGCAAGAATTAAAGGTTGGAGATGGAGACTACATGTCAAAGAGGACAGCTTGGTAGCAATTGGGCGTGAGTGCTCTACAACCTTACTGCCATGCTCTCTCTTCCCACTTGAGGCCACTCCAAAAATTACAAAAAAATAAAACTAAGCAAAAAATTAAATTACACTACTCCTATTCTTGCTCTAACCATAAAACTAAACAAAAATAGATAAATAGGTAGAGATGGTAAGTGGAGGCTAGAGCAGCTGCAATTTGGACTCTATAAGAGCTCTACAAGTTACTGCTTCTCTTCCCCTCTATATTGCCCGTGTCTCTTCTCTTCTGAAATATATTGCCCGTGTCTCTTCTCTTCTGAAATAAGAGTATGTTGTGTGCTTTAAAGACAAACCTGAGAGCTTCCACACCCTCCCTCTCTTCACTTGCTTTATTTGCATGTAAAGTTCAAAAAGCCTCCTACCACTTTCTTTCTCAAAAAGAACCTCCAAAAAAGCCTGTTGCGTGCTGGCTTTCTTGGTTTTGCTGAGCACTACCACACCTCTCTTATGTCCTTTTCTTTCTTCAGCAGCTCTCTCTCTCTCTCTCTTCTTTTTCTCTGGCCTTTTTGGTCCTGCTAACATTTGTTGCATGTCCAGAGGAAGAAGAAAGGACAAAAAAAGTTGATTTCCTGAAGTGAACCGAGAGGACCGGCGTACAACAATGCTTGAGCGCTTTATTGCGTGCGTAAGGAAGTAGGAGCTGACACTTTAGTAAGTCCTTGCTGTACAGTAGCAACACTTTAACCAAAAACACCAAAAAGCTGAAAGTGTAAGGAATAAAAGTCTGCTATATGTCTTCCAAACCGAAAGGACAAAGGACCAAAATAAAAGAAACGTGTTGTGAGCTTCCTTTCTTTCGAAAGATTTTGGCGTTGCTTAATCGAATAGACAAAATTTTACTTGCTTGTTTTTAGAGAAATCAATTGAAAAGATTTTTTTGACCTTTCTTACAAGCAAGTGCCAAAAACATTCTTCTTTTCTTTTCTTCTTTTTTCAATTAAAAAATCTAATCTAATCTAACTAATGCATTTTTTTTCGTGAGTTTTGGTGCTTTCCCTTTTTGTTTTTTTCTTTGTTTTTTTAAACATGATGTTTATAAAGAAGACATAAAAAAAATATAAAAATGAATATTAGAAAATAAAAAATGTGATGTGCATGTGAAGAAACATTACCCAATTAAATCTCAAGTTATAAAATCAAGCATAAACCATGCTATTAACAAATTTTAATAACAACTTGGATTTACACCTCATGATTGTTTTTCCATCTAAAACCAATAATAATATCATGTAATAATCAAATAATATATTGGTTCTAAATATATAAAATACGCAATAATTCAGCTCAATCAGCCTACGACAGGAAGTGCCCTATGTGGTATACTACGGCCAATGTTCTAATCTAGGGAATCTCCACCAGCTCCAACCAACCTCCCCGTTGGGTAAAAGGGACGAACCGCACCCACAATTGCTTTATCCCTCTTGCAGAGGAGTGCGGGCCGAGCACCCAATATGTTACTTTCATCATAAGCATTAGTAGGTAGAAGCCTGTCCAATCACAAACTGCTCGAACAGACTACCTCCAAGTGGGTTATAAGAGGTAGGCAAGCCAAAGACCATCTTGTCCTTCCACAAAGAAGAGCGGGACCAACCCCATGGCGTCCCAAATGGTTACCCCGGCCTTCATTACCAAAAAGTGTGGGCATAGCACCAACCTGGCCTAACTTACCATTTCTTACGGTGTCAACAGTCGAGAGAGGTCCAGAAACAGGCTACCCTAACAACCTACCTCCCCACGAAAGACGATAGGTGAGCAGGAGACTCTACCTCCTTGTACTGGGAGAGCAAGACCGGTCAATTGGCCGTCCTAAATTTCTTACTTTGACCTCCATCGCGGCAAAGAAGCAGACCGGCCACATCATTGTTTGAATTACCTCATCTACTGGACATCATAGAAAAAGATAGGCTCAAAGGGTTGTCATGTCTTTTTGTCAAAAGAGTGCAGGTAGTTGTCAGCTATTCGAAGTTGAGTTACCTTTGTCGTAGACGTTAATAGGCTTGAATGGGTCCAGCTATCCGAATAGACAACCTCTACATGGGTTAAAAGGGATAGTGAGCCAGTGGCTATCTTGTCCTTCGACAGAAGAGAGTGGGACTGACCCCACGGCGGCTCGAATGCTTACTTGGACTTTCGCTGCGACAAGGGCACAACACCAGCTTGGCCCAACTTACCCTTCCCTACGATGTTAACGGGTGGGAGTGGATTTAGTTGAGCTAGAGGAAGTCCTATCCTTACATGGAGGAGAGCAAGACCGACCCCATGGTGGCTTGAATACTTTTCTTGACCCTTGTCTGTGCGATGGAGCGGATTCTCCACATCGTGGTCCAAATTACCTCTTTGGGAATTGAAGGGGCAGTTTGGCTTGAGGCATCCCGACCACTCCTCGGCTGATTGCGGGTAGTCCTCAACTACTTGAAGGTAAGCAATTACCTCTGTCATAAGCATCAACAGGTAGAAGCAGGTCCAGTTCTAAAGTACTCAAGTAAACTACCTCCACATGGGTTAAAAGGGGAAGCGAGTTAGCAGCTGTCGAGTCCTTCCGCAAAGGAGAGTAGGACCGACCCCAAAGTAGTCTGAATGCTTACCCTAACCTCTGTTGCAAAGAAGTATGGGCACTACACTAGCTTGGCTCAAATTCACCCTTCCCTACGATGTCAATAGGCATGAGTGGGTCCAGAAACATACTACTTGAACAGACTAGCTCCACGTGGATCACTAGAACAGATGAGATAAGGCCACCTTGTCCTTTAATGGAAGAGAGTAGGTAAGGCCCCCAGGCTACTCGAATAGTTACCTCAACCCCCATTACAATGAAGGAGTAGACGAGCTACATCGCTATCCAAATTACCCCCCTGAGGAATAGAAGGGGCAGTTTGGCTTGAGGCAATCTGACCCCTCCTCAGAAGAAGAAACAAAACTCACAAGTAAGGAAAAGGAAAGGGAAAATGATGTGACAAAGAAAATACAAAACAACAGACTGGGGAGCGGGTAAAGAATCAAGAAAAAAGGAAGGATCGAACGATGAAAGCAAGACAAGGCCTGTAATAGCCCTAAAAATCTTCATCTTAATTTAATTAACTAATTAAGGATTAATACACAAGATTAGTGGTAATTGGTGAAAGAGCAAAATAGGCTTTGAAGAGATGGGCTTAGGAATGAGACCTTTGGAGAATGGATCAAGTGAATGGGCCAAGAGAGCAATGGTGAGTCCAAAAGCCCATAGAATGAGCCCATAGCCCATCAAGCCCATAGTTGAGACACTTGTCAATGGGAGAAAAATCCTAGAAAAAATTATCCAAACCCTTGTAGGAAAATATTATTTGGTGAAGGTTGACTAGTAGTTGGATGCATGCCATGTAGGATTGAGTGTAGAATCTAATGGAATGATTTTTCCTACCATGGTATCTTGGAGGTACAAAACACCATCCCTTGACTTGCCAAGTGAGGTCATGAGGTGTAGGGAAGTTACAAGTGGCATGAGGAGAAGCTTGGATGAAGGGAG
Organism: Platycarya longipes; assembly: GCA_036559045.1. Classification (NCBI taxonomy): domain Eukaryota; kingdom Viridiplantae; phylum Streptophyta; class Magnoliopsida; order Fagales; family Juglandaceae; genus Platycarya; species Platycarya longipes. The sequence goes on along the minus strand of CM071793.1, from coordinate 23,417,062 downwards.
CTTGGTGTTTCGGTGGAGGCCAATCCGTGGGGTTCCTTGGGGAGTCTCATGGGGTATGGCCATCTACAAGTGATAGGACAAAGAGGAAGAGTGTGTAAGTGGATGAAGTACATGTGTAAGAAAGTATGGTGATGTGAAGAGAGGTATGGTGTATGTGTAGGTGGGAAATGACAAAAACTAGGAAGAGAAGCAAAAGGGAGTTTCGGTGGAGCTAGCTTGGCCGGTCATGCCTTGCTCAAATTCCAAAAAGCATGGCTTTGGAATCACTTGGATGGACACATGAGAGGATAGGGGAATGATGATTGAGTGAAAAACAAGAAAATGGAGGCTAGAGGCACCAATAAGCCGCCGGCCATAGGAAAGAAAGGAGAAAGGAGAATCATCTAGGTATGGCCAAGATTTGATCTTGGAGTGGCCTAGAGTTGTCAATCAACCCATCTATCTTTAGCCATGCCTAAACATGATGAGAAGAGTGTGAAGGTGATCAATTCATTGGAGAAGGTTAGTGATTAAATCTATACAAGATTAGGAAGAACACACACACACATGTAACACTTTGTAATGGTTGGAAAGAAATAGAGCTTTCTTTGAGTTTTATGTTCATGACTAGACTAATGGGAGATTGTATATGTGTAATTTCAGATTTAAGCTAAAGCCTAGTAGGAGTGTTGTAAGTATACTCCCACTTTTTCCTTAACAAGTCTTATATATAGTGAAGTGATCATGTTTGTTGGATTAATGGTTGCCATTGCCATGTTTGGGTTGGAATGATTTTTCTTGCTTGAAATATGAATATTCTTGGATAAGTTTATATGATGGAACAAGCTTAGAATATGAGTAGAAATGATGAATTAAGTGTGAGTTGCAAAAAGAAAGGAAAAAAGCATGATTATTTGATGAAATGATGAAAATGATGCATGAAGGATTTTAGTGTTAAATGTTAAATTGTGGCCTTGCTAAGGTAAGGATTTTATTTGAGGAACTAGTGATGGAATTGATTTATTCAAGGAGCATATTGTTGTAAGAAAATGAAAATGGTCATGAGAATAAATTATTTGATTGATATGGATGGAAATGATATATATATTTGCATATGGAAAGAATGATCACTTGTGTATGATGTAGAGAAATGTTTATGTGGAAATTGATAATGTTTAAGGTTGAGATTGGAAGATTAATATTATATTGTGTTGTGGTGATTTTGTTTAGTTGAACTCATAGAAGAAACTTTTAGGAAAGGAAGTTTGAATAGACTAAGGGGAGGAATTTCCTAAGTTAAAAAGGTGAATGGAGGAAATAGGAATAACTAAGTTTGATGTGAAATGGTTACTTGGGAAACATTAGAGTTTCGGTTACCCCTTGCTAAGGAGGGTACTTGATTCAATTTGATACTTTAAAGTTTATTGGAGGAAATTTGAAGTCAAATGATGAAGGAAAACCCTAGAAACTCTCTAGGAGAATTCGGCCATGATGGGTTGGAGAAGGGCCCAATACCCCACTTCAATCCTAGGCCCATTTTGGGTATAGAATATGATGACTAAGTAGGAAAATTATGAAATTACCCCAAAAGAAGGAGAAAGAAAATGAAATGTGAATGCACTCGAGCCTGTCTCGGGTTCTTGCATGAAAATAAGTAAGCATGCATGTCCCATGCATAAGTCATGAAAAGAAAGTTTTTAAAGTCAAGCATGTTTTTAAGAAAAAAAGAAAAGAAAAGAAAAGATGGAATTTTTGAAAGAAAAGAAAGAAGTAAAGTTTTATAAGAACCCCAAAGGCTGGGACGGGGAAGTGCCCCAGTGGAACTCCCTGTCCACTCAGGAGTGTCTAAAGTCGAGTGGTAGCCCCTGGGTCGACGAAGAACAGTCGGCGGACCGTGTATGGCACCAAAAGGTGGCCGGAGCGCGGTAGCACCTAACGCTGGTGGGTGCCCAAGACGGATAAGGTGTAAGGACCTGCCGTTTTAAAGTTATATGACGCTCACTCTAGGGTGATGCGGTAACCAGCAGGGAACACGCGGTGCTAGGGGAACCGTGTTGTGTCTCATACATGTTAAAGAAAAGTCATGACAAGAAGGGCTTTCGAGCCATAAGAAAGATCTGTATATGATAAGTGGCGCCTAAGAAAGAAAGAAAGAAAGATACGAAATGTTTTAAAGAAATGTTTTGAAAAGCAACGATGATATGAAAAGAAGTTTGAAAGAAGAAGTCTGCATGAAAGTTTTATGAAAAGAAGTCTGAAAGAAGTATGTCTGTTTAAAAGTTTTTCATGAGCATGTGCATAAGTCAGTCATTCATTGCATGTGCATTAGTTAAGAATGTTTTGTTCATTTAACTGTATATCTGATATGTTCTGGTTTAAGTGTTAGTGTACTTGCTGAGATTTCTCCCGAAATCTCACCCCCCTTTTTATTATCTTACTATTGCTCCCTTGGGAACAATAGAAGTCATTGCAGGACAGGATGGATCCACGGATTACGACTCTCGAGAAGATGGGTCGGACCCTCATGGGCCCGACTAAGGCTGAGACTGCCGGGCCAGTGACCCTAGACCTGTTGGGTCAGTGGGCGGCAGAGTCGCTTCCTATGGCGACTTACTTTTTTGACGACCTACGCCCTACGGGGTGTTGTATGGTGCTGGGTGTTGACGGGCTCCTCCACTTGGGACGCCTGTTTACGTCATCCTCTGGGATGATGTGCGACGTAGGTCCGGGGCTGAGTCTGGACAGCCTTCGTTATGGCCCCGACTATAAGAAGATAAAAGAAGAACCCGCCTATTAGTATGGTTGGCGGAGGGAGTGGATCAGCAGCACCTTTATTTTGTATACACCGATGTACTTTTGGAAGGAAAAATCTTCCCGCTGTTTTGGGAAGTACTTTTGTATAAAACTGTTTACATTGGTGACTTTATTCTGATATATGTATATGTGCTTGTGATGTTTAATTTGGGTTTTATTTTGTTAACCATGTGATGTGCGACAAGCGTAACGTTTTGTCGTTTATTTATGGCTTGACCTTTTTCCGCTGCGATATATATAAAAAAAAAATTAAGGCTCTCCTAAGTAAAGATGAGGGGCGACTTCCTTGTGACGTTCGTCCCCGGCGTCGCATTTTGCGTACGAACCCAAGCGCAAGCTGGGGCGCCGACAAGGCCGGCGAGCCAAAGAAAAAGGAAAAGGAAAGTGACGAGACAAAGAAAAGATAAAACCAACAGGCCAGGGAATGGGCAAAGAATCAATAAAAAAGAAAGGATCGGACGATGAAAAGAAAATAAGACTAACGAGCCAACAAGTAGAGAAAAAGGAGAAGGAAAGCAACGAGACAAAGAAAGGACCGAACCAGCAGGTCAGGGAATGGGAAAAGTAGCAAAAAAAGGAAGGCTTGGACCGACAAAAAAAAAGGGCCTATGAGCAAGCAGAGGAAAGTTACAGGAAAAGAAGGTGGCGAAGTAAGGAAACAAGAAAACAATTGGGCTTGATGCTAAAAACAAAATGAAGGCCAGAGAAGCCGTTATACAAGGGAAGGGATTGCACCACCAAAGAAGCCAAAAGAGCACGTAGGATGAAAGCCAAGGATAACAAACCAAGGAAAAGAAGAGGAAAAGCAACTCCAAGGAACAAGAAAAACACGTGAAACATTTATTCATCAAGAACAAAATTGAAGTAAGGACAAGTAGTAGCATGCAAAACGAAAAAAAGGAGAAGAAAATATTTTTCATTACAACATTTGATTACAGCATGACTCAGATACAAAGGCTACAGATTACGACATAATGCTCCTTGATACAAAGGTTACAAATTATAGCATAAAGCTCACAAAATGCAAATGCAGCAAGTCACAGTGTAAGGTTCACAGTGTAAAGCTTCACAAATCAATGGCCAATGAGCCATGAGGAGGCTAAGGACCAAAACAACCATCATCCATTCCCTTCCTCTAGAACGTCTCAGAAATATGTGCAAAGTTCTTGAAAAAAGGACTCTAACACCGCGACATATTGATAACCCCGAAGAGCATCCCAGTGGAGTGGAGAGGAAGATGATTAGGTCACTCTCTTGGAGCGCCAAAGGTCAACACATTTCGGGGCCACCCTCATCCTTGAAAAATGCATACCAAATGAAATATTTCAATTGAGGCCAAAATTCTAGGTACATGGTGAACCAAGGTCAAAGAGGAAGGCACAGGGTACCAAGGGACAAATGCATTGCTATGCTTGCTGGCTGGCCATGGTCCAAAATTTAAAATTGACTAATGTGTATCCACGTTGATATGCCACTCTAGACAAGGGACATGATGAAGTAGAATGCATTTTACATAATAGGGACATCTAGAGAAATGTCACCTAATAACAAACTTGGAAAATGGAAGAATAAAGGGCAAGAGAGCCACCTTGACCCAAAAGGGTGAGGCTCACCGTCATTATTATAGGCCAAGCCACCTGAACCCTTAACCTTTAGAGCGCACCAAGGTGATGGAGAAGGAAGCTCAAAAAACAAGGCAAAAGGAGAAACAACAAAGGAAGAAAAGAAAGATACATTTCTCACGAAGAAAAGACAAGGAGGGAATGGGGGATATCTCTCTAGCTAGAAAGGGGGAGCCCTTTTTATAGGCAAATGTGACATATGAGATCAGGAGTGCGTGGTGCGCATGTACCAAGTCTAGACTCTTCAATTCCCAAGAAACTAGTGAGGCATATATGGTGATGCGGCATGAGAGAAGATAAACAAAATTTGAAATTAATAGTGAATGGATTGAAGAGACACCTTGTAATGTGGAGCAGATGGAGTTGTGCCGAAGTCAGTTAAAGGCGATCTAGCAGTTCTAGCACATGGTGACAAATGGGGAGACGAAGGCCATGTGAGAATATGGAAAGGGTATACTGCAACATGAGAAGCAAAACCCTTCAATCTTGACCAGTAGGACGTGGACCTTGCCTAAAGCTCAACCCACAAGACATCCTCCCACATAGGGAAACAACAAGTGTGACTGACGGGGCGGGAGACCCTAACATCTGCTAGAACAATCCCCTGGAATCTAAGTGAGATGTAGGGGTCTAAAAATAAATCGAAAAATTGGCCTAGACCGAATCAGACCAGTTGAATTGGTCAAATTTAGAACCGATTTGGTTCAAAACTGGTTCCTTCATTTTAAAAATTGGTCAAATCCGGTCTATATGGTTTTACATTTTCCAACACCGAACCGGATCGATTCACATATTTTATATATATTTTATTATTTTTTAATATTATATACAATACTTTATTTTATATATAATTTTTATAAATAATATATATAATTATGTATGAAATAATGTTATTGTAATTTATAACATAATATTTTAATCTTAAACATGAATATTTATTTGATCATTTGTTTTAAAAATAAAATATATATTAAATATATTTTATTGCCTAATAAATTCTCAACATATTTCTATTGGTAAATATAGTAGTAATACTTTTTATGCTAAATATATTAAAATTGAAAAACTGTATTGAACCAAACCAGTAAAACCGATGCGGCATTGATTCTTAAAAATGTAAAATCAGTATATATCGATTTAATTAAAAGATTTGTCCGAAACTAGATCAAACCAGATCGGTAGAGAAGCAAGACAAAAGGCCAGATTGCATTAATGGTGTGCCACCCAAGTCTCATACCTCATTAATTATGCAGTCACAGAAGCCACCCCATATTTAAGAGACCGTGACAGAAGAATGGCAGAAAGGAAAAGGACCCCACAAAAATAGGTATGGTCTACCCCAGCGGGCAGAGGGACTAAATAATGGACCCTAGGTATGAAAGCTATCGAGATTTTACTTTCAAAAAGAAAAACTTACATGGACACTTAATGCCTTACATGGGGCCACCCCTCTCCCCTCCCTTCTACATCGTTTTGCATGTCCACCTTATACATTTTGAGTTGTTGGAACATGGCCTATAGATGTGCGAAACACGACATTAACATGGAGGGTGACCCATGTGCGATCAACAAGCCCACAATAAATAGGGTTTAGACCCAAATTAATTAAGTGCTAAAACCTAACTACTACTATTAATATAACAAGAGTGATAAACGTGACAGAGAGATTGAGGGTAAAGAAAAAACAACCAAAAACATAAGAGGTTGTGTCGTTTCACTCATACGCTTTGATAGGAGTCATATGTGATCTGATTGAGTTGAAATTTTATATGCTCGTTCTAGACTCAAGGCTCTACAATTTGAATACTAGCGATCGAATTTTGGAGCAATATTTAAGGTCTATAGGACCATGAATAGTAATGCATTTTTGGTGAGACCTCTCCAAATCATATTACTTGGTTGCCAATAAGTTGTTTTCTTGAAATTATTGTTGATTGTATGCCTCTAATCCTATCTAGAGAGAAAAAATTGTATACCTATTATTTTCTAATAGTGGAGTTTTGGATGGACTACGGTCTCTTGATTTTTCCTCCAACATCAGGGAGGTTTTTCACATAAAAATCGCTTGTCTCTCTGTGTGTGACTTTGGTTTATATTGTACTATATTTAATTGCTTCCTAACAAGTTCACACAAAGTGAGAGAAGATTTGGAGAGACTGGAAGGCGCTGGTGTCGACCCATCTCCTCTCCAAGTCAAGTTCTGCACTGTGTAAGTATGTTATAATATTTTTTTTTCGCTTCTTTTAAAATTTTTTTAAATGCATTTTGATTGAGCTTTTATTTTTTTAAAAAAAAAGAAGCATATTAGAATAGCACAATTGCATGACACTGGCGCACCACGACAATGAAGACTGAGGTGACAACTTTGTGATGATTGAAACATGAAGACAAGGCGAAAACCTAGACACTTTAGGACACGTTCATTTCATTCAATTATATTTCTATAAGTTTTTTTTTTTTAATTTTGTGTTTAAGCACGATAGACTTGATTGATTTTTAATAAGCGTTTTCAACAAGTTTTCCGTAAAATTTTTCTAGTTTTGCTTTTTATAAAGATCAATATTTTTAGTACATTTTAAATCTCGAGGACGAGATTTCTTTTAAGTGGGGTAGTTTGTAACATCCCGACCCCAATTTATAGATTAGATTATTATTATTATTGTTTTAAATTTTATTATTATTATTATTATTATTATTATTATTATTATTATTATTATTCTTATCACATTTTAAAATGTGTTTTAAAAATAAGTTTTAAAATAATGATTTTATTTATTCCTCTCCTAGCTGTATTTCTCTCTATAAGATTTGATCAATTCTTTTCTAGTTAAATCATCCTTAGCCTATAACCCTTATCTCAATTTGAAACCATCTCCAAAATTCAATTTATTTCCAGATTAAAAACCAACCCCAACTCCTATCTCATCACCCGAAGCTAATTCTTTATTCAAACTCACCTACACGTCTGATCCCTCTTGGTAATGAGTCTCCTTGGCTTACTCAAACACTTCAATCTCAATCTCCTATCATATTTCAAACACAGTTTCCTCATCACTCACATAATTCTCATCTTCTTCATCTTTAGAACTCGACCAAACTCTCAGAATAAACACACAAAATAAATCCCAGAGATCCCAACCGAGAAAAACACCAAACCGAGACCCTCTATTTTCGCCCAACCAAACTGAGCCTCCAACACCAGCCCTCACTAACCCAAGCTGTCATAGCCTCCTTCCTCCATACGGCAACCCACAGTCCTTCCAGCCCTCACCTTGCCACCACAAACCACCCACTGCACCGGATATCACCAAGCAAGTAGCCCCTGTTTAGTCCATGAAAAAACAGGGCAGTAAGTGCTCACCGATGCCCAGCCACATCTCTCGTTGGACCACCTCCCATCCACCTCTAAAACTGTCGAGAAACACAGCCCCTCACATCTTGGCAGCAATAAGAGATTTCTAGGAAGTAAATACCAACAAACCCACCAAATCAGAGGAGATCTTCCTCCTCATCGAGCCCCACTTCATACCAGCAAACAAGCAATCTCTTACCTCATCGGAAAGCCATTGGACCTCTAGAACCGTCGTAAACCTGCCAGACCCAGCATCGCGCAGCTTCGTGATCTCTCGGTAAGACATCGCATGGCTTCCTCTCTATTGCTTTTACCGTTTATTTCCTTACATGTGGTTTGTTCCAACTTTACAAAGGCCCCTCTCATAAACTATGCCCTTTTTAAACCTCATCTCGAGCCTTAATTCATTTGCCCAAAATGTTTCTAAGTAGGCTTGGTGTAACACCCCGCTCCTGAATATAGCATTTTGAAAATATTTTAGGGAGACAGTGTGCTACTAAAATTTTTTTTTGTAAAAACGTACCAGATACGAATGTTTTTAAATAAATGAAACAGTCTTTATAAAACTAAAAAGAGTCAGTGGAAGCATTTGCTTAAAATAAAATGTTGAAATCTCATGTGTTTACAAAAATAAAAATAAAAAAAGTTATTCACTAAAGACCATAAAATAAAATTATAACATTATCTAGGTCTCTGCATCGCCTCTCTGAGTCAAATTCTGCCAACTGTGTATCCACATCGTCTGTGATGGTTTTAAAAAAGGGAAACATAGAAACATAGAAAAAAACAAAACAAAATGAGTCGAATACTCAATAAGTAACACATCATACGGTAAAAGTAATACTCATCGGTTCTCTCAAAACATGCATACTCATATATACATACATAATAACATGAACATGAATTTTTCATAAATGTTGAACGTGATTTTTTCATAAATGCTGAAAATATGAGCTTTTCATAAATCATGAGTTTTTCGTAAAACATGAACATGAACTTGAGCTTATCTTATCATATTATATCATTTCGTATAATAAGCCGTTACCCACTGTTGACCCCCGTGAGTTAGAGTTAACGAATCTAAAAAAATTTTGATTCCGCCCGTGGCCGCGGGTTATGGAATCCATACATAAGGAAAACGTACTAGGTGCACTACCAGCACGTACGACCTGACAATGCAATATGCCCATACATAGATACCGACTTCATATCATACATAGGCCGTTTACATAACTTATCGTACTTGCATAATTATCCTAACATAGATTTCAACAGAATCGAATACTTTCGTAAAATGTCGTGATGCATGCTTTCTCACATAAATGCACTCTCACATAAAATCATGAATTTCCATAAAGAATTTTGATGCATAAAACATGAGATTTCGTAATATCTTAATGCGCAAACTTTTCATAAATTATGCATATGGATTTTCATAATTTTTTCATGACTGTGGTATATAAAAAGGGCTTCCAAATGATGGCTATATATATACATAATAATTTTTATAAAACATGTTTATCATACATGAGTGAAAAGTACGATCATGCTACTTACCTCTTAGTAATGCGTTATGATTTCACGCCGTAGCATGTAACCTATACGAGACGCTAAATGTTACTAATTTACTAAAGAAACATCATGGAAAATTCTAATCTTTTAAAATCATAAATAAAATAATTTAAAATAGACCAAAATTATACTTTTTAAAAAAATAGGCTTAAAAACCCTTTTAAAAAAGGAAGATCTAAATTAATTTTTGAAATACTAAGAGAATTAACTCCGTAATTTATTTAAAAAAAAAAACTAGGCCCAATAAGCTTAAAATAAAATCACAAGATAGAGAGGACCCAAAGCCCAAAGGCCTAATTAGAAACCATGGAAAAGGAACAAGGGCTCGACACCACACAAAGATAAAAGGGCATTAAAGTTATTAAGGGAGGGACTATAGTAGAACAAGTGATACAACTCAATTCAATTTAAAAGAAGACAAAAACCATAGAGGAGAATAAAATGAAGCAAGCTTACGGGAAAGGTGTAAAATAGAGGAGTTTTAAACAGAGGAGCTCGAGAGAGGGGTCGCGCGATGAAGGTCAGCTCATCGAGGTTCACAGTGACAACTGGGCTTTGACAGAGGGGTCCGGCGGCCTAACTGGGATGGTTGGAATTTTTTGGGGTGACAGAAAGGTGGTTCGGTGCCTTGGGGTGGCTATTGGTTTATGGACAAAGCGAAGGGGCTACGCGGATTGGAGGTTGTAGAGTGGTGATCCTGGGTAGGTAATTTCTGTGTTGGTTTTGGCTTTGCCTTCACTGAGTATAGGAAGAAGATTTCTTGGGTTTGCTGGTCGGAACATGGGTTGTTTCATGGGTTTGGAGTGATGTTTTCACGTTGATTTAAGGTGAGTTGGCTTGTTGATTTCAGATTGAGGTGCTGCGATTTCTGGCTTTTCTCTTGGGTATTTTGGGTGTGTTAAATCTGAGGTTTTGGTTTGGTTTATATAGATGAATGGGAGGAGAAACGTGGTTCCATTGGAGTTTGAAATTGGAGTTTGACTTTGAGTTTGAAGTGGAGAACCGAATTTAAACTAAGATAAAATTGTGAAGTATTTCAGTTGATTTCGGGAAGAGCTTTTTGATTTTCTAGGTTTGTTGTGATTGAATTAGAAGGCGGTGCTTGATTTTCCTGATATCGCTGGGTTAAAAACCGAGTTGAAATATTGAAGTATTTGAGTTTGAGTTGAAGGATGATTCTAGTGTTTAAATTCGATTGGGAGTTGATTTTGTTGGTGATAATATCTGTGTTGGGATTTAGAATTTAAAATAAGGATTTAGGCTAGAATTTGAGAAGCTTTCAGATGGTGGGATTGAATTAGAGATGGTTTTAAACTAGGATAATGGTTTTAAGATGATGATAATTTGTTAGCTTAAAAAAAATCAAATCTAAAGGAGGATCACAATTTAAAACAAATTTAGTTACTATTTTAAAACTTATCAAAACATCACTTATAAAATGGTAACGATAAAATATTAATAATAATAATAACAATAACAACAACAACAACAATAATAATAATAATAAAATTTTTAAATCTAAAATTGGGGTCGGAATGTTATACTTGGACCTTAGCTTCCGGCCTACTACCTTCTTGTGCTTTATGGGCTTGTGTTCCATAATGTGTTGGGTCAAGTTGTATTTATTTAGAAACTATTTTGGGGCTTTCCTATTTTTTCAAAAGATTTTTAATAAAGTTTTTAAAGTATTTTGATCTTTTATTAAATTATTTAGTATGATTTTATGAAATTAGAAGGTTACAACACGTTTATTTTAGAAAGTTAGTGATGATTAGTGTCTCGTATAGGTTACGAGCTACGATGTGAAATCAGGACGTAATGCTAAGAGGTAAGTAGTATGATTATACTTTTCACGCATGTACACTAAACATGTTATATAAAAATATTATGTATGTATGGCCATTGTTTGAAAGCCATTTTTTATGTATCTAGTCATGATACAAAATTATGAAAATTCATGCATTAAAATTATTTATGAAACGTCTTGATTTTATGCATTAAAGCTATTTATGAAAAAATTATGATTTTATATGAGAGTGCATAAAATTATTTATAAAAGATCATGAATTCATGTGAGAAAGCCTGCATCACGACATGGTATGAAAGTATATGATTTCTTTTGAAATCTATATTATGATAAGTATGCAAGTATGATAAGATATGTAAGCGACTTATGTATGATATGAAGTTGGTACCTATGTATGGGCATATTACATTGCCAGATCCTACATGTTAGCAGTGCACCCAGTATGTCTAACTTATGTATGGATTCCACAACCCGCGGTCACGGGTAGAATCAGAATCTTTTTAGATTCGCTAACCCTAACTTACGGAAGTCAACAGTGAGTAACGATATAATATGATAAGATAAGCCCCCAAGTTCATGTTCATGTTTTTATGAAAAGCTTATGATTTATGAAAGATCATGTGTTTTAGCATTTATGAAAAAGTCATGTTTATCATTTATTTAAAGATCATATTCATGTTATTATGTATGTATTTATGAGTTTGCATAAAAATCGATGATTATTATTTTTACCGTATAATGTGTTACTTATTAAGTATTCGACTCATTTTATTTTTATTCTTATGTTTCTTCTTTTAAAAATCATCTCAGGTGATGAGAATGCATAGCTGGCAGGATTTAATTCAGAGAGATGATGCAGAGGTCTAGACAGTATATTAGTTATAATTATATGATTTTTTAGTGAACGAGTTTTTTGTAAACGTATGAGATTTCAGTATTTTAATAAATATTTCTGTTGACCCTCTTTAAATTTATAAAAATTGTTTCATTTATTCAAAAATGTTCGTATCTGGTGCGTTTTCGTAAAGAAAAGTTTTAGTAGCACACTGGCTCCCAAAAATGTTTTGAAAATTGTATATTTGGGAGCGGGGTGTTACATCCCAACATATTGCACCTCCAATAATATGGACGGTTGGTCACCCTTTTAATGAAAATGAATAAGTAATGAATCTTTTAATTAAAATGCACTTCAATATGTATGCAACTAAGGAAGGCAACATTGTTAAAGAAATGAACTCAAAATAACTTATAACTATTATCGTATTACCCTTTGAATATAGGATATGGGCATGAGGGTGTCACAAACCAAAAAAGGAACTGGGATGTTAGCGAAAGGGCCGTGGGCCAACATTTATAATTTTCATGTTATGTTATCAGTTGCTTTTGTTTACTTTGGGTTGTAACAGATATTGGTTTCCGCTTGAAACACTTGAATCGGTTGCATTTAAATTCCATGTCAACTAGCTAGGCCTAGTACAGGCATCACGGTGTAAGGAGCATGCAGTTCCCTACTCAAGAGGGGTTTAACGAAATGCACTAGAATTTCCTGCTTTCACTCTATCTTTTGTTATCTTCTTGTCGGAGGTGCTCTCTTTGAAGTGAGTGATCTTCAAAGTACTTTTATCAAATACATAGGGAATGTTACAAATTGGTATCAAAGAGAAGCTGATCTCTATGCTATCAATTCATAGATTAAATTCTTACATCAGTACACAAAATCAAGGAGTTGGTAGAACAAATACAAAAAACTCATGAAGTTATAGAAAGAAACTAAAAGAATACTTATGCTTGAATTGTTTTAATTAACTTAATCAAAACAGTAAAGTCTATTCATATTTATAGAGTATCTAATACAGAGTTTAGTTACAGAGTTTATCTCTAATTACAAATTCAAAATCCAAATAATACAAGTTGGTAATCTGTTGGTTGAGTCGCTGCTGTCGGCTACAAGCTCACTGGAGTTGACCTACAATCTCGTTGGAGTTAACAACACATGTATCAGTGGAGTTGATATCTTGGAGAGCAATTGCATCAGTGAATCTGATATCTTCTTCAGTTTTAACTGCATCAATATTTGTAACGTGAGCTTCATCTATAATATTAACAGCCCCCCTCAAATTGATATTGGGTGGAACAATCATCAATTTGTCATGTAAAAATTGGAACCAAGAGGATGAAAGGCCTTTAGTAAATATGTCACCCAATTGATCAGTTGTGGAGATGTAAGCCAGTTGAATGTCTTTGTTTTGCACCTTTTCTCAAACAAAATGAAAGGGCACCCAGATTGTCACAATAAATTGTTGGTATAGAAGGAAGTATAACCTGTAGCTCACATAATAACATATGAATCCAATACATCTCAGCTGTGACAAATGCTAAGGCACGATATTCGGCCTCGCTGCTAGATCGAGACACCACAGGCTGTTTCTTGGTAGACCAAGAGATGAGAGAATTTCCAAAATAGATAGCGTACCCTATTGTAGATTTTCTGTCATCAGGATTACCTACCCAGTCAGAGTCACAAAAGGCAGTGAGTGATGTTGATCTTGGGGTGAGCCAAAGACCATAATCTGGGGTCCCTTTGAGATAGCGCAAGATGCACTTTGCTGCTATCCAATGCACTCTGGTTGGAGTGTAAAGCATGACAAAGCTGATTAACAGAGTAGGCAATTTTAGGTCTAGTTAAGGTGCAACATTGTAAGGCACCAACCACTTGCCGATAAGGAGTGGGTTCTGAAAGTGGTTCTCCATCAAGTAGAGACAGTTTAGAGCTTGAGACACATGGAGCTGAATATGGTTTAGCACTAAGCATACCTGCTTTGAGAAGTAAATCTGTAATATATTTGGTCTGAAAAAGATGCAATCCAGAGGCAGTCCGAGAAGCCACAATGCCAAGAAAATAACTTAGCTCACCAAGATCTTTTAGTGGAAACTTACTTTGAAACTGACGAATAAGAGAGGAAAAGGCAGTATCATTGTTACCAGTAACAAGAATATCATCAACATATACCAAAACATACATAATAACATGTTTACGCTTGTAAGTAAACAAGGATGAATCAACAAGGGAGCTAAGGAAACCAAGATTTTGTAGTGCTTGAGAGAGACAATTAAACCAAGCCCGTGGGGCTTGTTTAATGCCATAGAGAGCCTTATTTAATTTGCATACAAAATCAAGTAGTAAAGGATCAATAAAACCACGAGGTTGCTCCATATAAACTTCATCATCTAAAACCCCATGTAAAAATGCATTAGAGATATCAAGTTGCTTAATGGGCCAGTTAAACTGAATAGTAAGAGTTAAAACCACCCGAATGGTTGCTTGTTTGATAATGGGACTAAAAGTCTCAGTATAATCAATTCCACTTCGTTGACCAAAGCCCTTGGAAACAAGACGAGCTTTGAATCTGTCAATAGAGCCATCAAGTTTTCTGTTAATTTTATAGACCCACTTGTTTCGAACAATATTGTGATGTAGTGGTTTAGGACATAAGCTCCATGTTCTAGTTTTGATGAGTGCATCAATCTCCGCTTGCATAGCCTCCCTCCACTTAGGAAAAGATTTAACCTGGGTAAAGCAAGTGGGCTCAATGTCAGATAAATGAGAATGGAGAGCTTTGAATGGGTGTTTGGTGCTATAAAACAAGGTAGAGTGAGGGAATTGTTTGGGTTTAAGGTGCCCTGTTTGTGATCTTGTGGCCATGTGATGTGAAGCAGGAAGAGTGGAGTTGGATGGCTATCTGGGAGATAGAGGTTGAGAAGTATCGGGTGTTGGAGAAGTAATAGTGGGTTGGACAATGGAATGGACAAGTGTATCAGACGTGATGACAGGTTGAGGAGATGAGAGATGTTCAGAGTTAGTAGATGAGGAAATATGTGTACCAAGATTAGAATTTTGGGAAGAGGATGACAAGAATAATTAAGGGATATTCAAGGTGGTTTGTACCGTATATGTTGGACAGCTAACAGGGAATGCACTTGCAGGGGGTGAGTGATTCTGGTCAATGACTATTGCTGGAAAAAATCCATCATCAAATATAACATGACGTGAGATGAACACTTTCTTAGAAGATGGATTGAGACATCTATTCCCTTTTTGATTGGAGCTATAGCCAAGAAATATACACAGCTTACTGCAGAAACTAAGCTTATGGGATGAGTATGGTCTAAGGAGAGGATAGCATGCACATCCGAAGACCTTGAGAAATTGATAGTTGGGGTCACGACCAAACAATATAGAGAATGGAGAAGTATTACCAAGGCTTGGAGTGGGAAGTCTATTATCAAATATATTGTCGTTTGAAAGGCATCAACCTAGAAATTTGGTTTTAAATGTGATTGAGCAAGAAGGGATAAGCCAACTTCCATGATATGTCTATGCTTACATTCAGATACACCATTTTATTTAGGTGTATGAGGACAAGTCCAACGATGATGTATACCATTATTTTCCAGAAATGTTTGAAATTGTTGAGACATATATTCTCCACCTCCATCACTTTGCAATTGTTTGATTTTGGTGGAAAACAGATTTTCAACTAGAATTTTAAATTTCATAAAGCAAGAAAACACATTAGATTTTTGATAAATTGGATACAACCACGTGAACCGAGAAAAATCATCAACAAATGTCACATAATAACGACACCCACTTGAGGAAGAAATTGAGCAAGACCACACATCAGTATGTATAAGTTCAATAGGCAAAGTAGAGCAATGTTTAGAATCAGAAAAGTGTAACTTTTTATTCTTTCCTAATTGACAAGAGGAGCATATATTAGTTGGAACCAATTTTCCAGAAATAGGTAAAATGTGAGAGTTGATCAAATGATAAACAATCTTGTCTGAAGGATGTCCAAGTCTAGAATGCCACGTATCAAACGTGGTTTTATTTCCTAAGTAAGCTACGACATCATGCTTGAAGCCATGCTTGTTATTCTTGGGATTCTTGTTCAGGTAAATGGGATAAAGACCAGATTCACTCTTTCCCTCTAGTAGTGTTGTTCCCGTTAGATTGTCCTTCACAAAGTAAGAGGAACCAGTTAGAACAAAGAAGCCATTATTTTCAATGCAAAATCGATTTATTGAAAGTAAATTGGTGGAGATGTTGGGACAATGGAGAATATTATTCATGGAAAAGATGTGCTGTCCAGATTTAAGTTGAGATGATCCAAAATGGAGAATAGGGAGTTTAGAACCATTACCAACAGCAACAGATTCGTCACCTATGAATGGTTGCTAAATGTTCAGATTGGCAAGTTTAGAGATGATATGAGCATTAGCTCCACAATCTGCAAATCAGGCTTGACCTTCTTCAAGAGAGGAGTTGGACTATGCAACCATAGCAACTAACTGGGCTAGAGGATGTCTACCTTGATAGGCATAGTCCATTCTATGATAGCAATCCAAAGCTAGATGATTGGTCTTGCCACAAATTTGGCATGGTGATCTCATTACACTGGGTCCTTGAGAAGTGGTGGTTTGTTGTTAAGGAAGATTTCCTGAGGAGGGGTTAGTCTTGGGACCATTAGTAGTTGGTGCAGGAAACTTTGTATACTTCTGTTGCCCACTAGTAGGTCGCTTGTTGCCATGGTGTTGAAAGGATCCATGTTTAGGGGCATAGAAAGCAAAGGTCCCAGCATCTGGTGTAGTAGCCTTGTGTTGATTTTCAATTAGGATCTCATAGGACAGCAGCTCAGCTTGAAGGTCTCCAAAGGAAAGAGGGGCATGCCTGGTAGCAAATGAAAAAGAAGTAATGAAGGCATTATAAGCAGGATTTAAGCCACTCACAATAAAGGAGATGAGGTCTTCATCATCCATGGTTTCACCAACAACGGCCAATTGATCAGCCCATAGCTTTGCTTGTCGAAGATATTCAGTGCAAGAGAGATTGCCTTGACTCAAGTTTTGAAGTTGGCGTTTGAGATAAGCCACTCTTGAATGAGACTGAGAGGCAAATCTGTTGTAAAGGTTCTGCCAGACCTGCCGTGAGGTTTGTAATCCATAGATAGTAGAGAGCACATTTTCAGCTAGAGTTGTGTTGATCCAACTCAATAAAAACTTATCCTTCTTTTGTCATTGAGCAAAAGCAGGGTTGTCAATATTTTTCCCTTCAGAATCAGTGAGGGTGGAAGGAGGACATGATAACCAATTAGAACCATCCACGATGCCCAATAAATCATGGCTCTTAAGGATAGAGACAAACTAAGATAACCAACTCAATTAGTTTGTGCCATGCAATTTGATAGAGACCAGTTGAACAATATTTGGGAAGTTAAAGCTTGAAGTAGGAAGATTTGCGGAAGCCATTGTTGAGGATCGAAAAAACGTGAGTTGTTTATGCTCTGGATACCAAGAAAGAAACTAAAAGAATACTTATGCTTGAATTGTTTTGATTAACTTAATCAAAACAGTAAAGTCTATTCATATTTATAGAGTATCTGATGCAAGGTTTAGTTACAGAGTTTATCTCTAAATACAAATTCAAAATACAAATAATACAAGTTGGTAATCTGTTGGTTAAGTTGTTGCTATCTACTACAAGCTCGCTGGAGTTAACTTACAATCTCACTAGAGTTAACAGCACATATATCAATGGATTCGATATCTTGGAGAGCAACTGCATTAGTGAATCTGATATCTTCTTCAGTTTTAATTGCATCAATATTTGTAATGTGATCTTTATCTATAATCTTAACAGCCATCTCAGGAAAATTAAAATATTTTAGGAAGAGTTTCAATGAAAATCTAACCTATTTGGAGCTATAATTTTTGTGCAACTTGACGGAATACATGCAGAGTCGATGGAAGAAAAAGAAAAAGGCCCAGAGGACCAAGTCGGCGGTGCAAGCAAGAATGGCTGCGTCGAATACTTGATCAAGGAAAAGGAAGGCCAAATACCTAAGAAATTAGCTCCACCAATATTCTTATTCCCCAACATCCACTCAAACCAACACAACCTTTCTAAACCCTAAGCTAGATCTGTAACTCACTTACAACTGATCTCTTAAGTCTTACTGTCCCATTCATGGTGACCTCTTTGCGATATATGTTGTTTTTGTTAGCCTTCCCAACTTCCCGACACTTACTTCCAACACCACGGATGGGAGTTCCAACACCCTAGTACCATTGCAAGCTCTCAAGTGAGGAAAATGGCTCATCATATTAGTCTCCTAGCTCTGATGGCCTCTCATTGTAGATCTATCTCACAACCTACCTTATCTCTTCTCAAAATAGCATTTGCCAGACCCAACCTTAAAACCAAAAGACTTTTAAACTGGACGTGGTGCGTCATGTAGAAAATATAATAAAATAGAAAAAAGGATGTGAAGAAGAGAGAAGGAGCTAGAGGGAGAGAGGGTCTGAAGAGAGGGTCTCATGAGGACAACGTCTTTATTATTCTCAAGTGAGTGTTACGTCTTTAGTTCTATTCTCAGTTAATTTTTAATGCATAACAATTATTCCTAATTATAGGTGAATGGGGCCAGAAAAGGAATGATACCAATTGACTTATAAAATAAACTAAATATGGTACTGGAGAATAAGTCATATTAAAATATATAGGTTATATAGAATAAATCTATCAGAACTATATATAGTAATATATATCATCATAAGTATGGTAATATTCTAATATAGAGTTCCAATTATTGGCTCCAAATTGTTTTATGAAAAATGCTAGCTAGTTTGTCCACTTAGTTTGAAACCTCATAACATCTCATGTATTTTATTTTATTTTTTTACTTAATGATTAAGAAAGTGATTATTAATATATTAATAATTTTTTTTCATATTTTTTAAAAATATTTTTAAATGATAAAAAATAAGAAAAAAAACTTTGGCCTAGTAGAATGGAACAATGATATGGTGCAGGCGGCATGCTAGCACCCGCCTTGTTTTATAGGTCTAAGTACAAAAACAAAAAAATTTCTCATAATGAATCCTACAAATATTTTAGTGGAACCCCATGGGTGCAATCCTAAAACTTTTCAAAAACTAATAAAACTTAAAATGTGAAAATTTATTTATATAAATTTCAATGGAATTGCACCCATAAATGATTGTGTTCCTTCATTACTCTAAGAGTATTTAGTATTTTTTTTTTGTTTGATAGGAAATAACTTCATTGCAAAGAGGCAAAACACCTCAAACCAGGTTACCAAAGAGTTTGTCAATATATCTAATAAATTTTGATCAAGCACAAAGTTGCGATAATTCATATTGAAGAGTCAAAACCAAGACCTTATATTACAACACATTTTTCATCATTTTTGGTGAGGTATTTCCCACATCACGTAAATGTTTAATGAGTCAAATACTCGAAACTGTAGAAGAGATCAGGCATTGGCGCCCAACGGGAGGCGGGGGTGTTGATGCCATAAAAATCAGACAACAAGTCAGGGCAAGAAAAAATCACTCCCAGTCCACTGGAGCGAGTTGGGCTTCATTGGGTGTCATTTGGGGCCCCGGCGAGACTCCGGTGCAGTTGTACATACGTGGATAGCAGATAAATAAATAGAGACACAGTATTTACGTGGTTCGGCGTAAGGCCTACGTCCACAGGGGTTTGAAAAATGGGATCCACTATGATAAGTATTTTTATAGTCTCTCATGACTCACACTGTACAAGAAAATATATATAAATCTACTAATTGGAGCTCGAGTCCCTCCGAGAAGGTTGAAGGAGAATGTTGGAGAAGTGACCGAAATTGTTCTAGAGAGCCCCCCCTGTTGTTATTTGATCAGTGCCCTTTTATAGACCCTTTAGTTACGTGTGTCAATTGATATTTGTCTTCTGCCGTTCACTTTCTCATCTACACCTTTAATTTGTGCACACTGCCCCCCAAGCACCTGCCAGCCCTCCTTTGTCCCCTCATGCCTCCCTTCTTGTCTCTTAGTGTAACAAACAGCTGGCTTGAGCCCTACTTGGGATATTTCCCCCTCACAGAACCCCGCAAATTCTTAACAAAAGTACTTTGTTGGGAATTTCTATGAAATGTTTTCTTCTGACATTTTTTGTTTTCCTGCTTTTGTTTAACTGTTGATTTCCTTTTACGAGTTTCTAGAAGACGGTGATTCATCTTCCGAGCCTAAGGTAAGGAAGACAAAAATATGTAATACATATTTTATCAAGTGAATGGTATTCCAAAGCTTCCGATGTAATGTGCAAGTAGCCATTGGTAGGCAAATCGGCGTGCGAGGGTTTACACGTAAGCCTAGACTCGGGACTCAACCTCGCGATTCGCAAGCATCCAGGATCGGACTTATCGAGTGTGCTTGGTAGGCAGATCACAAGTCTCGAGCTTATCCTGGATGTGAGGGCTTGATGAGTGCGCTTGGGTACTGGACCTCAAGCCTCGAGCCCCTGACGAGCGAATCGTTGGGCTGATCGTGGGCGGCTGGACGACCTTACGACTAAACCTGACCCCGTATGACGAGAGGTGTGCTTCAGCTTTGATCTGCAAAACAAACAATTTTGTTAATAGGAATATGACTTGACATGCCACTGAGTCCGAGTTTGCATGTGCACAGTCGGAATGTAAAATTTGTCAAAATCGATTCTATAGTATTCCTACATTTTTAGTTCCCGTGATTCGAAGTTGCGAGTGACTTGTCCAAGAAAACAAAAGAGAAAATAGGTGAGTCCCGAATGGGAGACTTGCTGTATGTAAATCAATGAGTTTCCAAACGGATGAGGCGAGCTGTGTGAGTCCGTGTTAGCTCTCGAGTGTGATTCCAGTGCGTGTAAGGCGAGCCCATACAGGTGATTAGGCGAGCATGGTGCCCATGGGTGATGAGCTGTGAGATGGCTTGCTGCATGAGTTTGTGTGGAAACTTGGTGAAGTGGTGGGGAGAGTTGGCGAGTGCCAGAGAAGTACTCTGGGCAAGCTAGTGTGCATGGCGAGACTGTTAGTGAGGCGAGTGGGCAAGTATGGTGGTCTGGGCGAGGTGAGGTGAGTGTTTAGGCATTGTGGCCATGAGGTGGGTGAGCTTGGCGGGCGTGAGGTAGAAACGTTTGTGAAAGGTGGCAAGGGGGCGAGAGAGCGCCATGAGGTTGGCAAGGCGGGGCAAACTCGTGAGTGAGAGGGCAAACTCGTGAGTGAGTGGGCGAACTCTCGAAGTAGTGGCCGAGCCGTGAGCTAGTATGCATTTCGACTTGGTGAGGTGGTGGGAAAGCTACGTGCTGTGGTTGTGTTAGGTAACTTGGGCAATCAATGAGCCCAAGTAAGACGTGTGCATGGCGGGACTACATGTGAGGTGAGTGAGCTTTGGCAAGCAACGTGTTGTGTTAGGTAAGCTGGGTCGGCAAGCCCAGGCTGGCGAGAGATGGACAGGCGTGAGGAAGAGAGGGCGTAGGAGAGGTGGTGAGCTGACGAGCCGTAAAAGGCGGCGGACTGGTGGGCCTTGAGTGAAGGGAGGCGAGCGCCCGAGAGGGTGAGCTAGGTGGGCAGTGACCTCGGCAGGGTTAGAGAACACCGATGGCCTCAAAGGTGGCCGCTAGTAGCCCATCCTTGCAACTGATGCGCTGGCCACGGAACCCTTGCCGTGGGTGAGGTGAGATAGGGAGGATTCCTTCCCGGAGAAGCCATCAGGTGGTGGCGCTCCAGGCAGAAATAGACGGCGCCGGTGACGACCATAGTGGGCACGGGCGCCGGTTCCCCCCCTAGCGTGAAGGAAAGGGCTTGCCAACTTGCGTTGGGGCCGTGCACTCTTGAAGCACTATTCATGGCTCCCTTTGGCGGGGGCGTGGCCTCCGGCAGGACAGACTTGCCTGCCAGCGGCTATTTAAGGCCGGGCCACAGGACTTGCCTGGGTCTCGTGGCCGCCCAGCATGCATGGCGCACGCCAACGTGCGCTTTGTGCATGCCTCTGGCAGGTGGACGTTTTGCCTCCACCTTGCTGGAGACAAAAAATCCCGGCGGTCACAGTGGTGACCCCAGTGGGTGGCCCAAGCTTGTGGCACGACGTCGCGAACCACTTGTCCCTCTTGTCGGCGTGGCGTGCATGCACGCCATATGCTACTGTGCACGTGTTACTGTACACATGCATAGTACCTCTTAGGCATGCACTTACCATGTATGCATGTGATGTAGGCGGGCACTGTGCACTTTAAGTGCACAGTGCCATTCCAAGAGTGTGCATGCAACTATTGTTCATGTAAACTGTGCACTTGTTGAACCCAAAGTATGGTATGAGATGTGTACGGAGCACTATGAATCTGTGCCATCAAATATGTAGTTCGGAGTGAGGCAATTATTGCAATTAAAAAGTGACTTGTGCAACTTTCATGTGATGAACTAAAATAAATATCGAGATGAGATATTTAGCAAGTCCTTGCTAAATGAAGAAAAACAAATTAATTAGAACACTTATCTTGGAGGCTCTTTTTGCCTGCCTGGTAAGTCGTCTTGTGTTCTAGAAAATCATCATTTTCCCACCTCTAGCTTAAAGATCCCACAAACGGCGCCAATTGTTGATGCCATAAAAATTGGCTAACAGGCCAGGGTAGGAAAAATAATCATTCACAGTCCACTGGTGCGAGTTGAACTTTGTTGGGTGTCGGCGTAAGGCTTACGTCCACCGGAGTTTGGGGAAGGGGATCCACTATGATAAGTATTTTTATAGTCTCTCATGGCTCACACTGTACAGGAAAAATATATATAAATCTACTAATTGGAGCTCGAATCCCTCTGAGAAGGTTGAAGGAGACAATGCTAGAGAAGAGACCGAAATTGTTGCAAAGAGCCCCCTTGTTGTTATCTGATCAGTGCCCTTTTATAGACCCTTTAGTTACGTGTGTCAATTGATATTTGTCTTCTGCCGTTCACTTTCTCATCTATACCTTTAATTTGTGCACACTTCCCCAAGCACCTGACATCCCTCCTTTGTCCCCTCATGCCTTCCTTCTTGTCTCTTAGTGTAACAAACAGCTAGCCTGGGCCCTACTTGAGATATTTCCCCCTCACAGGGGGTTTGTTTATTTTTGAATTGTATTAGCAAATACTTGATTCAGGAGTACTGTGGACAAAGAACAAGAAGAAAGAAGAAAAAAAAGGGTCAAAGTCGGAGAAACGAACTTATAACAATTGATTCGCTGCATCTCTAACGACTTCAGGAGGGCCCTGTGGCTTACCATTATTCTGGTTTCGTCTTGAATCTTTCCACCTCCCCCCCACACTATTTGGACACTGATTTTGGTAAGGGAATTAAGGAATTCCTCTTTAATTTAGGCCTGGTTCCGATGTCCATATGAGATAAAAACTATTTTATCTTGAATCATACTTCATCTTTCATCTGTCTATCCAAATTCCAAAAAACAAAATGATCATATCTCATCTCTAATTCTTTAACTAATGTAACAGTAACGTTACAGTAATGCTAACTACCAAGATTTTAAGATATATATATAATTATCTATTAGATTTTTTTTATTTATTGAAATATATAATTAGAAAACTATATTTTGATTTTTATAAAATATTGTATCATAAATATGTCATAATATAATAATATAAAAATCTTTAGGAGTTTTTAAATTTATAATAGATATTTGTTGCCTATTTTTAATATATTCATAATATTTTCCACCCAATAATTAATTAAAATACTTTTCAATAATTTGTGGGACCGACCCCTTATCAAATCTCCAAAAAGTTAAAATCATCTCATTTCATCCAATCTCATCTCAGTCAAATTACGTAACCAAATCAAAATTATTACAAAAAGTAACTCACCTTATCTTAAACAAAACTATGTAATTCATCTCATTTTTTTAGATTTTCAAACAAATATAATAAAAAATTAATTTTTAAAATTTTAAAATAAAAATAATATTCTAATAATATTTATTTATTTTTCATCTTATCTCATCAATGCAACCCACTATCCAAACCTCCTTAGAATATCAATGGTCCTTTCAAGCCCAAGGGATTGTGATGTTAGTTTTTTTTTATTTTTCCGGAGGAGCTCTTCATTGACCTGATCATACAAAAATACGCATCAACAGTTGGCAGACAAAAAGGACCTTGCTTAGGCACCAAAGACTTTGCTTAGGTACCAAAGACTTTGCTTAGGTTAGTATTGTGGTAGGGCATAAAAGACTTGTTGATATACCCCCAAGAGGGACCTATCTCGAGTCATACTAGATATAGTTAGGCATCGAAAGACATTGCTCAAGACAACCTTTAGAAGACACCAAAAAACTTAGCTTAGATCATGACCTGCTTAGCACAAAAAGACCTTGCTCAAGTTTGTAAAACCTAAGGTTTCAGGTCTCGTATATATGTATAGATTTTGATGATAACAAATATATTCAAGACTCAAGTTCAAGTTGTCTACGCATGAAGAGAGCTAAGCACATCAAGAAATCAAGCATGAGCAAGAAGAAGAAAAAGTCTACAAATGCAACTCATAGAGTAATTTTGTACATCTCTTAAAATTTGAAATTGGATTAAGGCTCAAAATTAATATTTTCTCATAAAGCATCAAATTGCATTTTTTACATTTGCATAAATTTATTAAAATATTTAATTTCAAATTTTTTTTTCCACATATGCATAAAGATTTGAATTTGTAAGATGATTGATTGTCATTTTTGATATGTGCATGTTTTGTTTGAAAATCTTGAAGGGTGGTTGTGTATTTTTTTTACAAATGCAAAAGATAGATGATTTTGTTTGAAAATCTTGAAGGGTGGTCTTTTGTTTGAAAATCTTGAAGGGTGATTGTGTTTTTTTGACATATGAAAAAAAAAATGATTTGGTTTGAAAAATATATCATGCTCATTTTGTCATTATGAAAAGTAAAAAATTATATTTGATTTCTTTGAAAAATGAATGGAGTTATCTTTGACAAATATAAAAATGAGATGTTTTTATTTGAATATTTTGAAAAGTAAATAGTGCTCTTATTTGACATGTGAATATTTTCAAATTTGAATATGAAGACTCATTTGCCTATAAATAGCTTACTTGAGTTTTGCAAAAATCACAACAAGAGCTTACACATCAATTGCTAAGTTTTGCATCATTCTTTTAAAGCCATCATTCTCTCTTCTCTAAGTTTTGTGCCTTAATCCTTATTTATTTTGAAAGAAATATAGGTTGCTCTGTATTGTTCTTATTTCATTCATTGATGAGTGTACTCTGATAATCTACCCACTATCAGCTCTTGTATTTGTAAGAGGGTGCGTATAATCCTTGTGTGTGTAGAAGGTGTTGTAATAGCCCAAATTTTCTAAGGTAAATTATTTTATGGATATTATTTTAAGGAAATTTATTTGATGCATTTATTTATTAGGAAATTAGAGTGGGAGATTTAATTGAGGAATGTGAGATAACACTTGGTATTGGGAATTATGCATTTTCGGATTAATCTGTCGAGTTTTAGAAAAGTGGGCATAAGTTATTCATATGAGGTACAAATGAGGTGATTCCAATTGATATAGAACATTAAGAGATAGATCTAAAACTTTTATGTTTGAAGTTTCCTGAGATTCGGAAGGAATCAATAACGTATTTGGGAATCAAGTAGGCAGCTTTGGAATGGGCTTAAATGGAACCCGAGTTGGATAAATTGAACTAGATTGGGGCATGTAACTAATTAGGCAATTGGTTTTAAGATTTTCTGGGATTATAACATGTGTATGGATAGTTAGAAATGGATGGAAAGTTGATTTGGAAGCCAATTGAATAGTTAGTGTGATGGGAACTCAAGGGGAGCCAAAATCTGGTTGATAGGTGACTAAGTGGATCAAATTTGGCTCTACCTTAACTAAACTAAGAAGTGACCTTCTAGAACTTGTTAAGGGGAAACCTAAGGGAGTTAGGAAGGAACCAAATGGGTAGAAAAATCTGGAAGGGGGCGTGTGACACAAGGAGAGGGCTGGAGATGAGAGATGCATGCATGGTTAGGTGAAATGCCACCTCACCTCTTATCCCTTTAGCTCACTTCTCAGCCATGGATCAAAATGGGCAGCCAAAACATCTCAAATGTGAGCCCTTGGATGACTAATCTAGCTGCAAAGCCTAGGATTTGGGAGGCTTAATCCTCATCATAAGATTTGCTTAGATGGACACCTCATCACCCATGCAAATCTAGCAACTAGTGCACCTTAGGTGCTTTTCCTTTTCTCTCCCTCATGTTGGTCGACCACCACCCTATAAATAGAGCCTTGAGAGCTTTCTAATCTCCTTTAGAAGGAGAGAACACTTTCTCTTTGGAAGCCATACCAGAAAAATCTATCCAAACCCTTAAAGAGTTCATTTGTGAGCTAAGTGAGTGAGTGTGGGAGAAAACTTGCAAGAAGTTGGTTGGGTCAATTCTCTTGAGCTTGGAAGAATTTGTAAGTCCATATTCTAGCTTAATTTAAGCATGGAAATGGTTTATTGAGATGATTGAGCTATGTTTACTAGTAGTGAACACTTAAGAACATGATTAAGTGACAATGTGACATATGAGTAGGGTTGATTGTAATTTGTCCTATAAATATGTTCAATAAAATTTGTAAGAACTTAGATTTAAGTTTTTAAGAAACTAAATAGGGTATATTGAAAAGATTGGCATGTTTTGAGTAGAAAAACTCTTAGAGCCGTGATCTCGCTCGACCCTCGCTCGACATGTGAGTCGAGCGAAGGCAAAATATGAACCCTCGCTAGAGTTTCGCTCGATACTCTGTTCGAGCGAGTTCCAACCCGAGACTTCGCTCGATACTCGCTTGACAAGCCGCTCGAGCGAGATGCCCTGTTTTGCTTAGAGTTAGGGTTTTCCTAGAATAGAAATGGGTGTTTCAAATGGAAAGAGTTATAAGTGAGAATAACTCATATAAATAAGAGAGAAATAAAAAGAAAGAAAACAATATATATAAGAATAAGTTAGTCACGTCGTGACGGGGACGGCGAGACGTAACGCCCGGATGACTGACGTGCCGACAGGGATGGCGACACGTAACGCCTGTCGCGTTATAAGAATGACTGATCTTCACGGGGACGGCGAGACGTAACGCCCGTGAGATTGATCTTCACGGGGACGGCGAGACGTAACACCCTTGAGATTGACCTGAGTAGCAGGGACGGCGAGACGTAACGCCCGCAGTAATATGTGTATATGTTTTGTGTCAAGACGGGGACGACGGTACGTAACGCCCGTGAGATTGACACCAGGCTCATCACAACGGGGACGGCGAGACGTAACGCCCGGATGGTGGATGAGTGTATGTGATGGGGACGGCGATACGTAACGCCCATCAGTGATAAGAAAGAATAAGAATCTTAAGGAAAACAGTGTAATTTAGTATAAGATTATGGTTGAGTTAAGAAAAGTATCAGTTAGACAGTGGTCTTATGAGGGGTATATTAGGGTAAATTTCCCTAGTCATCAGTGGTGATAATATTGTTGTTTTTCCCTGTTTCCTTTAAGCTGTTTATGTACTTACTGAGATTTCATTCGAAATCTCACTCTTTTGTGGCTCCATATATTTTGTGTATATCGCTTTTTATAGGATTCGATGACCAGCAAGGGGACAGCCCCGATGAGGCAGGAGACTTCGGGGAGTCCTGAGGGACTTTCCGATTATAGTCCTTATATGGACATTTCTTTTGTTTCCTTCGGACCTCCTATCAGTAATCAATCCACCGGAGTTTGGAGTCTTGACGCATCCACTTTTGCTGAGGAGAGGCGACGTACAGGATGCTGTTTAACCTTAGGAGTAGATGGCTCATTGTCTATGTGTGGAGTTTGTTTGACTCCACAGGGACAACAGCTCCAGTGAGACTTTAGTATTAGTATGGATAGGTTTCGCTATGGGAGAGAATACCCCGAGGTTAAGAGGGAAAAAGAGTGAGGTGAAGGAAAGTTCTTTTGGATGAATGTAAAATATTTTACTACAGTTTGGGTCTTGTATATGTAAAAAATACAATGTTAAGTTTTAATGAATGTTGTAAATATATTTCCCATGTGATCTTTAGAAAGTCTTATATCTAAAACCTGATCCGCTGTGAATTAATTAATATATGTTTTCTTTATTCTTGTTAAGTACGAGGGTGAGTAGCCAAGTGTTGCTCATCCAGACACCTTAATTTACGTTAAATCTCAGACGTAAGTTGGGGGCATCACAGGTGTTCTACACAGGGAATAGTTGAATCACCAAGTGTGAGGTGATTGCAAGTGTAGAGGGTGTTCTACACGGATTCTTTGTAGCGGTATTGCTCAAAGGTGTAATAGGTTTCTATCTCCACCTGAAAGAGATTAAATAGTGAATTTGAGATTCTCAAGGGGTAGCTTGAGGCCCAGGACGTAGGCAGTGAGGCTGAACCTCATTAAAATACTGAGTTTGTTTCCTCTTGCCCTTTATATTTCCTGCTACTCTGTATTTTGTTTATATTTTATATTGTGCATTTGGTTTATAAGTGCTAATCTTTTTTAATATAACCCAATTCATCCCCCTTCTTGTACTAGTCATCTGGGCAACAATTGGTATCAGAGCTAGGGCTCTATTATAAGATTAATTAACTATTGAGTTAAAATCATATGGCTAACATTGCAGCTACATTCGCTGAAGGTCAATCCAGTAGTCGGCCCCCGTTATTTTGTGGAGACAATTACACTTTCTGGAAAGCTAGGATGAGAATATTTCTTCAGTCTCAAGATCAAGAAATCTAGAAATGTATTGTAAATGGACCTTATATTCCAACAAAAATTGTTGATGGAGTAAAGGTCAACAAGAAAGAAGAAGAGTTTGATCGTGAAGATGATAGACTTTATACAATGAATGTAATAGTTAGGAATTTACTGTATAATGCTCTTAATGACAATGAATTTAATAGAATAATGACTTGCAGGACAGCAAAGGAAATTTGGGATAACTTGGAAATAACTTATGAAGGAACTTTGCAAGTCAAAAAATCTAAAATTTATATTCTTACGCATGAAAATGAAATGTTTAAAATGATTGATGATTAATCTTTTTCCTCTATGTATTCTCGTTTTACTAACATTATAAATAGCTTGACAGCTCTTGGAAAAGTTTATTCTAACTTGGAAATAATAAGAAAAATTCTCGACTCTCTACCAAAACGTTGGGAATCAAAAGTGATGGCGATTCTTGAAACTAAAGATCTCAAAAAACTCGAAGTAAATGAACTCATCGGGTCACTTATTAACCACGAGTACACATTGAAAAGAGGAGAAGAAGGAGAAAGAAAGCAAAAGAAGAGCTTGGCACTCAAAGCTGTTCCCCATGAAAGTGAAAGCGATGAAGACGAGGAAAGTGATAACAAAGATGAAGAAATTGCAATGAACATAAGAAGATTTCAGAGATTCTTAAAAAAAAATAAAGCTCCTCCAAGGAAATATTTCAAAAAGTTTTCCAACAAAGATACAGGTAAAAATGATTCATTAATTTGTTATAAATATAAAAAGTCTGGACATATCAAAGCAAATTGGGAATTTCTATGAAGAAATATCAAAGCATAAGTAATGAAAAGTTTGCAAATCTTTGTCTTAGGGCTAAAAACGATCTTGAGGTAACAAATTTTGAAAAAATTGAAAATCATTCTTATGAAAAATTGCAAAATGTTTTGGAAGAAATATACGAGGAACTTGAAAAATTGGGTATCAAGTATACCATTTTGAAAAAGAAAAATTTTTCTTTAATAAATGAAATTGATATTTTAAGAAAAAAAAATATAGTTTAAAAAGATGAAAATGATGAGTTGAAAAAGAAAGTGGCTGATTTAGAAAAGATTGTTGAAAATTTTACAAATGAAAAAAAAAACTTTGAAAAGCTTCTTAGCAGTCAAAGATGTGTTTTTAATAAGGTAGGCTTGGGATACATGTCAAAAACAAAACTCAAACCCTATAAAAATTTCTTTGATAAACCGACTAAATCAAAATTAGAGTTTCAAAATTCTTTTTATAAAAATAAAATTTTTAAAGAAAAACATTATTACAATCACTCAAGTTTTTCAAATATGTCACATGTTATTTGTAATTTTTGTAATAGAAATGGTCATAACTATCAAGCTTGTCCTATTAGAAGAAAAAATACAATGACTATTAGGGCCATATGGATATCAAAGAATCTTATTTCTTCTAATACTAATAAATAAAGGACCCAAAGAACTTGGGTACCAAGAAAAATTATTTTAAATGCTTTTGTAGGTATGCATGAAGTCTTCCATAGGTAGAAGTAAATAGTTTTTAGATAGCGGATGCTCAAGACACATGACAGGAGACAAAACTGAGTTCATTGACCTCACTTCTAAAGAAGGAGGACACGTGACATTTAGAGACAATTCAAAAGAAAAGATTATGGGAATAGGTAAAGTTGGTAATGAGTCTTCTCTTATAATTGAAAATGTTTTACTTATTAATGGTTTAAAGCATAATCTTTTGAGTATAAGTCAATTATGTGATAAATAATTTACAATTACTTTCAAAAAGGATAAGTGCAATATTTTGAATAATCATGATTGCAATGTTTGTTTTATTTCTCTTAGAAACAATAATGTTTATACAATTGAATTTGAAGAAATTGCCTCACAAGATGCTATTTGTTTATCAGCTCAACATGAAAATAGTTGGTTATGGCATAGAAGGTTAGGTCATGCAAACATGAAACTTATTTCCAAACTTTCAAAAAATGATCTTGTGAGAGGTTTGCCAAAAGTGAACTTTTTTAAAGACAAAATCTGTGATGCATGCCAGTTTGGTAAACAAACAAAATCTTCTTTCAAAACTAAGAAACATATTTCCACTACTAGACCATTGCAACTAATACATATGGACATTTTTGGACCAAACAGAGTTGCAAGTGTGGGAGGAAAATATTATGCATTTGTTATTGTTAATGATTTCTCTAGATATACTTAGGTCATCTTTCTTGCTCATAAAGATGAGGTACATAATGCTTTTACCAAGTTATGCAAGAGAATTCAAAATGAAAAGGGCTATACTATTTCAAATATCCGAAATGATAGGGGGAAAAAGTTTGTCAATAAAGATATTGAATCCTTTTGTGATGAAAATGGTTTTCTACATAATTTCTCTACTCCTTGAACTCCTCAACAAAATGGGGTAGTAGAGAGAAAGAATAGATCTCTTCAAGAAATTTCAAGAACAATGGTTAATGAGAATAGTTTACGTGGCTATTTTTGGGTCGAAGCGGTAAATACTACATGTTATGTTATAAATAGAGTTATGTTAAGGTCTAAATTAGATAAAACCTCTTATGAGCTTTGGAATGAAAAAAAACCCAACATTGGTTACTTTCATGTATTTGGATGCAAATGTTTTATACTCAATTACAGAGATAATTTAGGAAAATTTGATGCAAAATCTGATAAAGGTATCTTTCTTATGTATTCAACAAATAGTAAAACTTATAGAGTATTCAATAAAAAGACTTTAACTGAACAAGAATCTATGCATGTAGTATTTGATGAATCTAATCCTTTACTCTCCAAGAAATCTATTGATGAAGAATCAGAAGGTACAAGTAATACAAATAGTCTCAATATCAACAAAGAGAATACAATGGAAGAAGTTCAATATGGAGACATCAGGAAAGATCATCAAGACTTAGTACAAGATGCAACCAAACAGTGGAAACATGTGAAAGATCATCCAGTGGAACAAATTCTAGAAGAACTTCATTAGGTGTATGTACTCGATCATCTCTTAGAAATATTTGTAATCACACTGCTTTTCTATCTCAAATTGAACCCAAAAATATTGATGAAGCACTTATTGATGAATCATGGATTCTAGCTATGCAAGAAGAGCTAAATCAATTTGAAAGAAATGATATATGGATACTTGTTCCTAGACCCAAAAATCATGCTATTATTGGAACAAAATGGGTCTGGAATCATCACTAGAAATAATGCTCGACTTGTAGTCCAAGGTTTCAATCAAGAGGAAGGAATTAATTATGATGAAACGTATGCACCTGTCGCAAGATTAGAAGTTATTCGAATGTTACTTGCATATGCATGTTATAAAAATTTCAAAAATTTTCAAATGGATGTTAAAAGTGTTTTCTTAAATGGTTTTATAAATGAAGAGGTATATATTGAGCAATCTCTAGGTTTTGAAAATTATATTTCTCCTAATTATGTTTTTAAGCTCACAAAAGTATTATACGGACTCAAACAAGCTCCTAGAGCTTGGTATGAGAGACTTAGTGGTTTTTTGATTGAAAAAAGTTTTTCAAGAGGAAAGATTGATACAACTCTTTACATCAAATATGAACATGATGATATTCTTCTAGTTCAAATTTATGTGGATGATATAATATTTGGTGCTACTAATGAAAATATGTGCCAAGATTTTGCTAAGAGTATGTAGGAAGAATTTGAAATGAGCATGATGGGAGAACTTAACTTCTTTCTTGGATTACAAATCAAGCAAGAAAAAAGTGGAACATTCATTAATCAGTCAAAATATATCAAAGAGTTACTCAAAAAGTTTGAGATGGAAGGTGCGAAGGTAATTGGAACACCAATGAGTCCAACCACAAACTTGATAAAGATGAAAGCGGTATGCCAGTTGACTCAAAGGTATATCGAAGTATGATT
The DNA here is from genome assembly GCA_036559045.1 of Platycarya longipes. Classification (NCBI taxonomy): domain Eukaryota; kingdom Viridiplantae; phylum Streptophyta; class Magnoliopsida; order Fagales; family Juglandaceae; genus Platycarya; species Platycarya longipes. Next base: position 23,384,341 of record CM071793.1, on the reverse strand, counting down.
GGTAGTTTCTTATATTTGACTGCTAGTAGACCAGATATTATGTTCAGTATATGTTTATGTGCATGTTTTCAATCATCTCCAAAGTAATCTCATTTGATTGCAGTCAAGCGTATTTTTAGATATCTTGTCGTTACCATTGACCTAGGGTTATGGTATCCTAAGCACACTTCTTTCGATCTTATTAGTTATTTAGTTGCAGATTATGCTGGTAGCAAAGTTGATCGAAAAAGTACTAGTGAAATATGTCATTTCTTAGGTCATGCACTTGTTTCATGGTTTAGTAAAAAGCAAAATTTTGTTGCATTATCTACTGCTGAGACAGAATATGTTTCTGCAGGTAGTTGTTGTACTCAAGTTCTTTACATGAAGCAACAACTTGAGGATTTTAAGTTAATGTACAATCATATTCCTATTAAATATGATAATACTAGTGTTATAAATCTTTCAAAGAACCCAATACAACATTTTAGGACTAAGCATATTGAAATTAGATATCATTTTCTTAGAGATCATATGCAGAAAGGTGACATTATACTAGAATTCACAAGCACACACGATCAATTGGCAGACATTTTCACAAAATCCCTACCAGAAGATAGATTATGCATGTTAGAAGAGAAATAGGAATGATGCATGCCATGAATATCTGTTGAATATTTTTATTCTATTATCTCAAATGACTTACAAAAACTTGAGACTTCTAACCTCATCTTTCAACTGCATTTGCTCTTCATAGATTGACATGTTATTCTTGTTTAAAGATTAGGCAGTCAAAATAAAAAGGCAAGTAAGGATTTTAAATCCTTATTCTGTTACTTTAACTCTACTATTTTTCTGTTTGACTCATAAACAAGTCATTGAAATACAGAGACCGTTTAACTAAGCTTCTCAATTTCGCGAGTTTTGCACTGCAACCGAGCGGAAAAAACAACAATGGATGATGAGTATCGAGTTTCGAGACCCACAAGCTCATAAATGGCGTCATGATCTGATTTATTAGCCAAATCAGTCTCTTGTTGCTTCATGGCACCTACGACAGATGCAGAAATAGATTGATCACGAGAAGTACTGAAGGGAAATTGACGAGCCATTAAAAATTTGTAAAATGAGAATGCAAGCAAATTGCAAAGATGAGAAGAAGATTTGATGCGAATTAGATAAAGCTAAGGATTGCTCTTATAGAGATGGAAATAAGAATAAGACACACTATCATCTCTTCAAATCTTACTTAATCAAACTTACAAGATATGCTGGATGAGATGGTTGAGATGACTGATTGAGACGGTTCTTGATTCAAATCCGGAAGATTACCAGAAGAAATTTTCTCTGCTATTCTATCGTTTTGAATAAACAAATACTGGATCAATGAGAAATGTAATATTTTTCTTTGAGTATCCGATGGGTGAAAATGGTCTTTTAAACAGCAACTCAAAGATTTCAAATCTCGGTTATATCTCATTTGTCAACAACATCAAGCGGATTTCAAATCTCTGCATCGAGATGAGAGCTAGGCCTCAGCCTTTGCAGCTTTTGTCGGACACAGATGGCTCCAATTATTCAACTTCAAATCTCTGCAACATCTAATTTGTCAACAACATCAAGCGAATTTGAGTTTTCTGCATCGAGACGATAAAGTTAGGCCTCAGCCTTTGTAGCTTTTGCCGGATACGGGTGGCTTCAATTATTCAACTCTATATAGTTTCTACTAATGCACCGTTTTATTTGGTTATTGGTTATTGCGGGAAGAAATCTTACTGAAGCCAATTGCAGTTCCTTTTTAATGATGCTAAAAGGGAGAGAAGTCATATACTAGTATTATATTACCCTATCATATATGCTAGAATCATGTTTATATTTTACTTGAAAAACTAACGCATATTTTCAGGGGGAGCTTAAGTATTACTACAGGTCGTAGATTTCTACTAAATATTTATCATCATCAAAAAGGGGGAGATTGTAAAATCCAAAATTTCAAGTCTCGTATCTACGTATAGATTTTGATGATAACAAATAAATTCAAAACTCAAGCTCAAGTTGTCTATGCATGAAGACAGCTAAACACTTCAAGAAATCAAGCATAAGCAAGAAGAAGAACAAGTCTACAAATGAAACTCATAGAGTAATTTTGTATATCTCTTAAAATTTGAAATTGAATTAAGGTTCAAAATTAATATTTTCTCATAAAGCATCAAATTGCATTTTTTACATTTGCATAATTTTATTAAAATATTTTTTTTCGATATTTTTTTTTCCACATATGCATAAAGATTTGAATTTGTAAGATGATTGATTGTTATCTTTGATATATGCATGTTTTGTTTGAAAATCTTGAAGGGTGGTTATGTGCTTTTTTGACAAATGCAAAATATAGATGATTTTGTTTGAAAATCTTGAAGGGTGGTTGTGTTTTTTTTTTACAAATGTAAAATATAGATGATTTTGTATGAAAATCTTGAAGGGTGGTTGAGTTTTTTTTTACAAATGCAAAAGATAGATGATTTTGTTTGAAAATCTTAAAGGGTGGTTGTGTGTTTTTTTGACATATGTAAAAAGAAGATGATTTGGTTTGAAAAATAAATCATGCTCATTTTGTCATGTATGAAAAGTAAAATATTAGGTTTGATTTCTTTGAAAAATAAATGAAGTTGTCTTTGACAAATATAAAAATGAGATGTTTTTATTTGAATCTTTTGAAAAATGAATAGTGCTCTTATTTGACATGTGAACATTTTCAAATTTGAATATGAAGACTCATTTGCCTATAAATAGCTCACTTGAGTTTTGCAAAAATCTCAACAAGAGCTTATACATCAATTGCTAAGTTTTGCATTATTCTTTCAAAGCTTTCATTCTCTCTTCTCTAAATTTTGTGCCTTAATCCTTGTTTATTTTGAGAAAGATATAGGTTGCGCTGTATTGTTCTTATTTTACTCATTGAGGAGTGTACTCTGATAATCTACCCACTATCAGCTCTTGTATTTGTAAGAGGGTGCGTATAACCCTTGTGTGTGTAGAAGGTGATCTACGTAGGGAATATTTGAATCACCAAATGTGAGGTGATTGCAAGTGCAGAGGGTGTTCTACACGAATTCTTTGTTGCGGTGTTGCTCAAAGGTGTAATAGGTTTCTATCTCCACCTAAAAGAGATTGAATAGTAAATTTGGGATCCTCAATAGGTAGCTTGAGGTAAGGACGTAGGCAGTAGGGCCGAATCTCGTTAAAATACTGAGTTTGCTTCTTATTGCCCTTACTCTTTATATTTCCTGCTACTTCGTATTTTGTTTATATTTTATATTGTGTATTTGGTTTATAAGTGCTAATGTTTGTTTTAATATAACCCAATTCACCCCCCCTCTTGTGTTAGTCATCTGGGCAACAATTGGTATCAAAGTTAGGGCTATATTATAAGATTAATTATGTGTTGAGTTTAGATCATATGGCTAATATTGCAACTACATTCGCTGAAGGTCAATCTAGTAGTCGGCCTCCGCTATTTTGTGGAGACAATCATACTTTCTGAAAAGCTAAAATAAGAATATTTCTTCAGTCTCAAGGTCGAGAAATCTGGAAGGCTCTACTCGGGCCAATCCCCAACAACAAACAAAAGATCTAGCTGAAACCCTTTCTTGGGCCAATTCTCCGCACGGCACCAAAACACCTAGTTAGGATCATGCTCCATGTAGGCATTAAGAAAAAAAAAACCTTTCTTAGGCTAATCCTTTAGCAAGGCACCAAAAAAACTAGCTCGAACCATGCTTCCACTAGGTACAATAGACATTGCTAAGGCTAATCCCCTACAAGGCACCAAAAGACATATTCGGATCATGCTTCTAGCTCGATACTAAAATACCTCACTTAGGGTAATCCTGGATGAGGTGCAAAGGGTATCATTTAGAACTATTAAGCAAGAAAAAAGGAAGAAAGGCCTTCACAAAGTAAAACTATAGACGAAAGGAATCAAAGGCGAATCATCCATCCAAATCAGGAATTGGTTGATATAAATAGATTACAACATGATAAAAGGATGAGCTATGCATGTAGAGGATTGAGCTTTGAGTTAACACTAGACACTCTACCTTGACAACGAACAATTCAGCTATCATAAGGAATGATGTCAATTGTTGATTGCAGGCATAAACATTTTCATTGACAATCAATTCAATCAATTGGGCGGTAATGTTGGGGATAAAATTAACCAACCGTTCCCATTCAAGAGCTTGCCAATTGGTTTCAGCAACAGAAGCTTTGGTATCTAAGAAAATCCATTTAAAGTGGGTTGGTGCAAGACCTTATATGTATTTCTCTTCTAGATCATATGATCTGTTACTCTATAGTCTGGAGCTAGCAACGTCTTACTAGTCTTGCAGATGTTGCCTTAACAAAGCAAACATGTTTCTCCCTAATTCTCGAAAGCACCTTCTTGCCCAAGATTAACTCACTAAACCTACATTAGTGTTTTCGACCACTTCAGGTTCAATTGTCTTTTTGTGATTATTTCCTCTTTTCATAATTGGAAACAATCTTTAGTGAAGGGGAATTGAGCTATCATGTGAGAGCAATAGAACCCACCTTACAGAGACCTCAGACCCAACTGAGGGGAGGAAAGCCTAGTAACAAAGGAGCTTGGCACTGGTAAGTTACACACACATGGACCCATAAAAATGGGTATCTGGATTACATATCCCATGGAGGCTTGGCCCTAAGAGAAAAATGAGAAGGATGGCCCAATGATATATGTTCGCTTGATCAGCAGGAAGCCATGCTACATTAAATGGCCAACATACACATTATCGGTGTGACGCCCTCAATTTACGCAAAAGTTTTAACATAAATTGAAGAGTCTGAGTAAGTAAAATGCTAGGCTACTTACCCCATACGTATCGATCTTATAATCCATGCATCTAATCTGACTATTGTATGTAATGAGACTCACTGTGGAAACGGGTCTAAATAAAAACTTTTACAAGTAAACTAATGATCACATGGTAAAATATAAACATAATATTCACATCCACATTTATAACATCATATTGTACTATTACGTGATCTAGTCTGTTTTCTTAGTCATATAATCATACATAAATCTCACTACTAACATCAAAATCCCATAACGAAACTTATGCAAACTAACATCAAAATCCCGATGAATGTATTGTCTATATGGTGTTGTATAAACCCCACATATGGACAATGAGCCATCTAATCCTAACGACAAAACACATCATGTACGCTTCTACTATGTTGAGAAGGCGGATGCATCGTGTCTCCATAACCCCATCAGTCGATCATAAATATCCACAACAGAAGAGTCAAAAAGATCAAAAGGGAAAAGTCAGAGGGCCCCTTAGGGCTCCTATGAGCGCCCTCAGACATATGAGCTTTTCCCTGTCCGTCATAGGATCCTATACCATATATAATTTTTCTAGGAAATACACAAACAAACAAAAGTGAGATTTCCTCAAAAATTTTAGTAAGTATACATATAACATAACAAGACATAGATAAAACATAACATAAATCATATGACAAGATCATAGCATATGACATATAACATTATCGTATGTAGCTCATGCATGTGAATGACATATGAATGACCAGCTTATATTTCCTATGGACTCACTCTTATTATTCTTAAGTTCTTATTTCTTATTTTATCTTTCGTAACATTGTGGGTCATACTTATTTCATAACCTTGAAGGGCATTACGTATCGCCGTCCCCGTCAAGTATTCTCCGCATGATGCGTCAGCTTGGCCATACATAAGCTCATCAATCTTCAGGGTGTTACGTATCGCCATCTCCGTCCTGACACAGAATTGCTTAGCATAGTGGGCGTTATGTATCACTGTCCCCGCTAGTCATGTCAGTCTTCCGGGCGTTACGTATCGCGTCCCCGTCGTGACACGGCACTTAACTTATCACGTTTTCTTAACATTTTCGTATCGTATTTTCTTAAAATGAATGTCGTGACTTATGACGATACACATATGTGACGAAATGTAATATACATACAAACTTAGACTTGTGACATGCATGTTTGATGTTTTCGTAAAGCATATAATATAGAAAAGCATATCACAAAAACCTACATGCACATACGTCACTTAAATTCATAACGTCAAAACTTAACAAACAATACGTATGCAATTAAATAAAGTATTAAATTTTTATTTAATCAAGGGCTGGCCAAATTTTCATGGGAAATTTATTCTTAATTATTGTTCATTTAACTTATTTAACTCAAGTCCAGGTTTTATTTTCATAATTACATAGCCTAAACATTTTTATTTGATTTTTTTTTAATTCTCTCTCTTATATACATAATTTTATTATTTTATTTTATCTTTTTAGCATAATAATTCTGGAAAATCCTCCTAATATATTAAGATTCTTAAAATTATCATACTTATTAAAATCTCATTCCAGTAATTCACTGGAAGTTTTAAAAATAAAGGAAAAACACCCTTTTTAAGAGTTTACCTACTCTATTTTGTTACTTATTTCCCATTTCGTCCTATATAGAGTTCTTATATCTTAAAATTTAAAACACAAAAATTGTAGATATGTGTCTTCGATTTCCATAGCCTTTTAAATCACTCAATTTTGACATCAAACTAACAAGTTATGACCATTGTACTATAGGATGTTAAATATGTCAACTTAACCCCCCTGAAGTCCGAAAGTTGCTAGGGTTGATCTATCATTTTTTTCCAAATCATGACCTCATATTTTTATATATTCCTCTTATTATATGATCATAAAATATATCCATAAGGTTCTAAAATTTTTCCTAGTATTTTTCTACAACAAAAACCACTCTATAAATCAAGAGCATTCAAGCTACTTCATACATAATACATAGGCTTAAACAAGCACAAAATAGGAATCAAACTAAATCTATAAATTAATTCACTTATACTACACCAAGCTTATGTTAAGCAGTGCACTTACAAATTTTTTCAAAACTAGATTAGTAGCCTTGAATTGATTTTGCACCACCTTCTTTCCAAAGCTCCTACTTAGCTTCATTTTGAGGTATGTGTGTTGTGATTGAGTTTTCTTGTATTTTACTTAATATTCTCTCAAAGTCAACATAGGGTCTCTCTAAAAGGAAAAAAATGGAAGCTTGAGTGTCTATTTATAGGGGTGAAAAGGTGTTGGAATACTTGAGAAAGGAAGAGCATTTCAGCAAGGGGCTTTAGCCGAGTGGTGCGTTGTTCCCCCCCTAACTTGCATGGTCATGATCACCCCTATATCTAATAATCTCCCAAGATTCTCATCCCATGGCTAGGCTTCTTCCATCTCTAAAATAATCTAGATCAATGATTTAAATGATTACAGCACATAAATAAAAAAAAATGAAACAAAATCCTAGCATATCTAGGATAAGCTTAAACCGGCCACTTGGCCTCTTCCTTGCACCCACGGTTTTTAGATCATCTCTCCCCCTTTTGCCACATGTTCTAGCCTTTCTAGACATCCTTAGAATATTTTGGAAGAATCTTCTTAAGGCTTTGTTGGATATTGATTGAGAATGGAGGGGAAACTTGGCTGGTTTGGTTGGTTATACTCCAATCAAATTTGTTCCTACTTCTCCCATGGTTATAGACAAATTTTCCTTCTAGAAACTCTTCCACCACCAAGTACAAACATTTTTACACATATCTAGAAGATAAACATGTAAAGAACCAATCAAATTGGAGCTTCTAAAGTAAGTCGGTGGAGTGATTTATTTTCGGGCTTCAGTTTACACTCAAAATAGATCAGTCCACTTCCAATCCAAATAACCCATTGATCCACTTCGATTATCCAAAAACTCAAAACATGATATTTTTAGATCATCATCTTAGTGACCCATAGGATTTTTAATCACGTAAAGGAAAAGGTCATATGAGGGAGATATCATCAATTTACCGAAATATGTTACTCTAATCTGATAACACACTTTTAGGCTACCTAAGTGTTTTTCCACTCTACTTCCAATTTTCTCAATTTTCCTCTGAATCTCCTTGATTCAATTATTCTATAGATGAAAAATAAAATATTCTAATTTACACCTTTTTTTAAAAAATTATCAAATAAACTGATCATAATTTTCCATATTTCCTTTACTACTTAAGGTGTTTCTAGTTTAGATCTTCCTTCCTATTACCATAGCTTTCTAAAAAGTCTCTTAAAATAAAAATAAATTTCTAAATGAATCTATTTCCAAGGATATATGTAAAAAGGAAGGGTTATTACAATCGGGGTTCGACGTGGGATGGTTCAGGGAGTAGACTTGCCTATGGTAGGGAGTTAGCAGGAAGCCATGTTGCACCAAATGGCCAAGATACATGTGATCAAGGGTAGATGGGAAACAATCTAGAGAGTGTACATGCCCCTGATAGGGAGTCGGCAGAGGGTTACACCACATTAAATGCCTAGATACACAAAATATAGGTGGCCTTCAGTTCCTCCTTCACAAACTCTAGCTTAACCTATGTTGTAACCAATTCATCATGGAAAATCTGGAGCAATGATTAGAGCTCCAGGCAATCAGACTCCACGAAAAGCCCTGGTCTTGCAATTCTTCCCTTTGCTTATATCTAACTCCAGACCACCATTGAAACTACACTTGTAGTCCTATTCATCCTTCAACAAGCGTGCCTCCAAATCGAGCCACGTCGACTTCCTGCTCTTCAATTAGCTCCTGAAAGAGATGATTTAGATCTTCTTCCTAGAGGTGGAGAAGGTCAGCCATCTCACGGTAGGTTCCAGCCAACTCATTCTTCTCAGCTTCTAAGCAATTGACAGCCATTCCTATAGCCTCCATGTAGGAATGAGAGAACCGAACTTGCTCCTCGAATAGGGCATTGCTGTCTACAATCCAAGCGGCCAGAAGGAGAAGAAAACTTGGAGCACATTTATAAATGAAAGGGGAAGGGGAAAACACGCTTTGGAAAGAGGCAACCTACCAAAGGGAGGAAACCCTATAAGTCAGCCATGACTTGCTGCAACTTTGGATTCTTGAAAGCACATAAAGGCAAGGAATACGAAGAAAGGCCACCCTAGGGAGAATTCAGCCTCTTGGAAGGGCTAACTTCATCATCGGCACTGATTAGGAAGAAATGGCACAAGCCCTCCATGGTCTTCAAAAAGGTGGGGTGGTCGGTGAAAGTGGTTACGCGTTGGACTTGATGCCTTTGAGAAATCACCTTAAGGAGGAAAACTCGGGGTCTGGAGGGACTTCAATAGAAGCAAACTTTGAGAAGGATTTACGAAGACCAAAGCCAAACCCCCCACCTGCACCTTAGGAGGTGATGAGCGTCGAACAAAATAATGATGAGGTCCTTCTAAGCGACTTCATTACCTTTATCCAAGCCATTTCAACCCAGGAGAGAGCCTTCACATTGATCAAACAACAGTCACTCCCTAGAAACATAAGCCGCACAAGGGGGAGGGGCAAAAAACTCAATATGCATCAACTCAATGTGCTCTTCTTCATCATGATGAATCCCTCCAGGAGCTCAGAAGTTCATCGGAGGTGAAGGGATGAGAAGTAATTGACGACTGAGGAATAATGGGGTTGGGCTCCAAGTGTCCCTGTCACTACCAAAATCCAACCCTCCGTTAGGGCCTAAAAGTTCACAATTCGTCAAGGCCTTGATGAAGTAGCCCCATTAAGTCATCTGGAAAGACACCCCAACCACAAGCCTCTAGCAGCTCCTTGATATCCTTTTCCCATTGTAGAGTGGCCTTCTTGTCGGGAGTGAGGATCCTATCTCGATTGTTTAGAATAACCTATTGATAAAATGTGATCAATTAGAGGACATTATAAAACAGTCAATGTTCTCCTATAAAAGAAGAGCATCAATTAGAATACCACCCAAGTTCATTATGACCCAAGAATGAATGACTTCTATGCGACCAATCTCTCGTGCAGAAAGAGCCATTCTCAAGAAAATGTAGTCTGGGATATGCCTCCATATAATAAGGAATGGAAACTCACAACACACTGCTTCACCCATAGGGAATTCCTAGTTGGCACCGTAAACGAAGAACTTATTTTTCTAGCCATTGATATGTGAAAATTGTAACTACAAGTTCACTATCTTGCCCCTAGTCCATGCACAAAATTTATATAAGTTGTTGGGATGCAGCCAAACGCTGTGGGAGTGATAAAACCCAAGATTCATAAGGTTTGGATACTCCTCATTCATGGGCTCCAAGGCCAAGTGCCATGCTACACAATAGGACAATAGTATTTTCCAAGCGTTGAAATGATTAAAGAAGGACCCAACATTATGAAATCCAAAACCTTGCAAATCGGTCGACAAAAGTGGAGTGCAGTCCCATGGAGAACATCCTAAATTAAAGAGCAACTAGTCCTTCGAATCCCTTCAAGTCGACTGCACCTTGACAAGGGTGGGAGGGAATAGTTCAATGGATTCGGGTACACCATATAATTCTTGCATAGACCTAACTTCTACCTTGGTGCTAGCAGCAAACCACTGTTTCCCTAAGAACAATTCATTATTGGTATAGCCTCATTTTTTGTCTAGCCAAAGCTCCTGTAGTGTGGAGAAGGATTAGAGCCATGAGTTGTGTCTAGAGCCCCACCACGAGAGGTACGACAGGAAGCCATTCTAAGGAAGAGAAGTGTATAGGATAGGGACGTGTGGTTTTTTAAAAGAGAAAAGTGATGGGTGGATTTCCTACACTCCTATCCCAAGGAGACGCATTTCGGCTTGGCAAATTATCACCAAAAGAAAATGGCAAAACATGGAAAAGTGAAATCACTGAAATATAGTACAAAAATAGGAGAAAAATTGTATTGTATGCATGTGACAAGAATTTGCAGGGCAGGTGGAGGGAAACTAAGCCCTCATCTGTGAGCAATAAGACTGCCAAGGACAGCCATCGGACTTGGCCCAAGGTACGGAAGGTCCAAGAATAGAGGAATCTGGCACTAGTAAGTTACACACACGTGGACCCTAAAAAATGGGTATCTGACCTACTTATCCCATAGGGCCCAGCCCTAGGAGAAACATGAGAAGGACAGTCCATTGAATCGATGTGCCCTAAAAGAGTGGGTTGGCAAGAAGTCAGACTGCAATAAATGACCAAGAAACAGGTGATCAAGGGCAAACATAGGATGACCCAATGAGTAGAGATTCCCATGGCAGTGAGTGATCAGAAAGCCATGCCGCATTAAATAGTTAAGATACACGTGATCAGGGGTAGATGCGGGATGGTCCAGTAAGTAGACATAGCCTTGGCAAGGAGTTAACAGGGAGCCACATTATATTAAGTGCCTAGATATGCACCATCAATGGTATGTAAAAGTGACAACCATATTCAATGGTGGTATGTCATTCGAGAAATGGAACCAAGCAGCATGCCCTAGGAAAGTAACAAGGACAAGATCATCTCGGAAAGAGATATTATAAAGGGAAAGGAAAAGAAGAACCATAGTTACACTCGATCATACTCCTTAATATTGTAGCCGAAATATTCTCCAATCGAACTAACTTAGGCATCGAAGACTCCTTTCGACTAAAGGGTGTCGTTCACCTTGAATCTCAATTCTCGACAAACAATAATTTATCCTAAGTGAGTCACTATACAAGATGTGGGAAACACGTCCTCAACACTTAGTATCATGTCCATGATCTTATTGGTCCTTCCCCAACGGGGTGTCATCTTCGTGATCCACAATAAGGATACCTCGTCATGTTTGCATGAGCATTTGTGCCTCTCATGCTTTTGCTGATATGAGGTTTTACATAAGTGGATGGATACTATTGTAACACCAGCTTGTCCCTCTAAGATAATAAAGGTAGAAGCCTAGGAGAATTTAATGCTACTAACGTTATCTCACTTTGGCATGACAAGTGTAAACGATCCCACAAAAAAAATTTATAAAATTAAAATCCTTTAATTAAAATAAAATATCTCAAAATTTATTTTCAGTAGCACTTATTAAAAGAGTAAGAAAATAGTCTTGTGCTACAATTTACTCAATACTAAAATAAAACAAGGTTAATCTCAACTAATCTCAGGCCTTAGTATCATCCTCTTAAGCAGGATTCTGTCCTGCAGTGCCCTTTTAATCATTTTCAAAATATTATTATATTCTTACATTTTGAAATATTTTCACCTTTATATTTATTTGGTCCCTCAAGAAATTTTCACTCCATCCCTAGTGATCACATGCATGTGGTGTGAAAAGTCTTCAACTTAAGTTAATAAGAAAATAATCATAGTCGTTCAAGGTTGGATGATCTGGTTTCAACATAATGTGTTGAGTCTCGTTTGAACAACATATTGTTAGATCAAATGAATCTCGTGCGAATGAGATGCTTGATTGACCAAATTTCCATTGTATTAGTACTTGACCACAAGGTCTTGTAGTACTATTTGCCTAACTATTATCTTTAAATATATATATATATATTATTATTTGATGTGATATAAATTTATAGGAAGATAAAAAGAATGCTATATAAAGTCGTAGAGTGTGTATTGTGTAAACGCCATGTAGTCGCTATGAAACTACTGAGGGCTATTATTAATATTTTTTATGTAAATATCGTATTTATTTACTTTTTTAAGTGATTGTATTGCATTTGCGCACTCACAACTGCAACTATAATTTCATTTTAAATATTTAGGATTTGATCTTAAGAGTGCTAAACATGTAATGTCTCGTCTTTGTTTGGTTTCCCTGTTTTTTATTTGATTATATATTATCAAGGCAAGAGATCAAGCTAATCCAAAATAGAGCAACACCAACACCTCATCTTTTGTAACAGACACGATGGCAAGCATTCAAGCTGACCTGAACACATTAATGGCAAATCCTCGGAACAGAAAATCCTAGAAAGTGACTTGGATCATGCGCACAATATACCTGCAGAATATTCTCACAAGAAATAGGAGACTCTAGAATAAATATATCATTTACGTTTACCAATAATTTCTCTTGGGTTGTTATTCTGATTCTCTATATAAATATGTACAAAGTTGGCATGAGATGTAAGAAGGGAAAATTTATCAAACAATTATTCTGTCAAGAGAGAGCGAATTCATTTTAGCATTTTTTCAAGCAGTGTCTCTGCCTTCTTCATTTCTCATTATGGGATCTAAAGCCAAGTAAGGCCAACGCCTACCTGTTCTCATCCTTTTCTCTCTTTTTTTTCCTACTTTGGCTTCTTTGTTCCTCCCTTCCATGGCGTCTCCCAGTCAACCACCTCCCACTAACTCATCAGTTGTCAGTACCCCCACACCCCCTCCCATTATCAACTCTGCATCTCATTTTATTACCATCAAGCTAGCCATAGACAACTATTTGCCCAAATGGTTCCATTTCTTCAAGGGAATCAGTTGGTGGGTCCATCCAATCCCCACCCCTACACTCGATGGTGCTCCTAACCCAGCCCATCTTCAATAATCTCTTCAAGATAAATGTGACGCCCACAAATCCTCCTTGGGATTTAGAAGGACTCGCGACATCTGGACAATCATCACACGGATCAATCATCCCATCGATTAGTGTTTCAAGAGTGTGTGAAGCATGCATAAAGTGTACAATAAATATTCACAGCGGAAAAGTAAATAAAAGTCAATCATTCTAGTACCATAGATTCTTAAAATATACAAATCAATTTAAATCAATTTCTCCAACAGCAGATTATACAGTCTTTCAGAAGAAAAAGATAAACAACACTGCTTCTAAGATCATAATCTCAGTCTTCATTCTCTCAACAGATTTCTTTTCCTGCAGAGTCTGTATCTCGGGCTAAATTTCATTCTCCGCAATCACAAACTACGATCTCGTAAAATGGGACTGTAGGTGGGCGCAATCCACCTGTGAGATGTGAATCCCAATAAGCCACAAACAACATACAACCAATATGCACATGCAATTTCATATAAAGACTTCCATAAACCTTGACTTTCTTCAAAACTTTGATGCATATACGTGCTTTTCATAAAAATGCTTTCATATAACTTTGACTTCTTTAACATATATTCAAAACATTTTCCTAAACTTTTCGAGTTTTTCATCTTTTTCTTATCTTAGGCGCCATTAACATATTCATATCATTCTTGGAGCTCGAAAGTCGTTATTCTCATTACTTCTTCTTATTGGATACCTCACGGCTCCCTTATGCACCTGTGTTCCTCGCTAGTTACCATAGCACCCGGCCACCAACTCAAGCCTAAGTAACTACGTTACGCGTTACCGCAACACCCACAGACTACTCAAGTCGGGTCGACTACGTTATCCGCTCTTCATTACTCAGTAACCACTCAAACCGAGCAACTACATCCTTGTTCTTATAACGATAAGGCAAAAACTAATACCGTCCATGGGCACCCACTAGTTTTAGGTGTGACCACGCCCCGGACACCTTTTGAAGCCATAAATGACCTGCCGACTGTTCTTCATCGACCCAGGGGCTTTCACTCGACTTTAATTACTCCTGAGTCAACAGGGAGTTCCACTAGAATACTATCCCGTCCCAGTCTTTGGGGTTATTATAAACACTCAATTCCTTTTCTTTCGAAAACATGTAGACCCAAAGGACATGAAACTCATAACTTGACTGGACATGCATGCGACATGTGACTTCTCGTGCAAAACATATATGTAATAGCCCTAAAAATCTTCATCTTAATTTAATTAACTAATTAAGGATTAATACACAAGATTAGTGGTAATTGGTGAAAGAGCAAAATAGGCTTTGAAGAGATGGGCTTAGGAATGAGACCTTTGGAGAATGGATCAAGTGAATGGACCAAGAGAGCAATGGTGAGTCCAAAAGCCCATAGAATGAGCCCATAGCCCATCAAGCCCATAGTTGAGACACTTGTCAATGGGAGAAAAATCCTAGAAAAATTATCCAAACCCTTGTAGGAAAATATTATTTGGTGAAGGTTGACTAGTAGTTGGATGCATGCCATGTAGGATTGAGTGTAGAATCTAATGGAATGATTTTTCCTACCATGGTATCTTGGAGGTACAAAACACCATCCCTTGACTTGCCAAGTGAGGTCATGAGGTGTAGGGAAGTTACAAGTGGCATGAGGAGAAGCTTGGATGAAGGGAGCTTGGTGTTTCGGTGGAGGCCAATCCGTGGGGTTCCTTGGGGAGTCTCATGGGGTATGGCCATCTACAAGTGATAGGACAAAGAGGAAGAGTGTGTAAGTGGATGAAGTACATGTGTAAGAAAGTATGGTGATGTGAAGAGAGGTATGGTGTATGTGTAGGTGGTTGAAATGACAAAAACTAGGAAGAGAAGCAAAAGGGAGTTTCGGTGGAGCTAGCTTGGCCGGTCATGCCTTGCTCAAATTCCAAAAAGCATGGCTTTGGAATCACTTGGATGGACACATGAGAGGATAGGGGAATGATGATTGAGTGAAAAACAAGAAAATGGAGGCTAGAGGCACCAATAAGCCGCCGGCCATAGGAAAGAAAGGAGAAAGGAGAATCATCTAGGTATGGCCAAGATTTGATCTTGGAGTGGCCTAGAGTTGTCAATCAACCCATCTATCTTTAGCCATGCCTAAACATGATGAGAAGAGTACCAAGGACCCTAGGGAAGGGAGCTGGCCGTGTGACCCTTAGGCAAAACCTCTTGAGCTCAAATCACTTAGACACATGCAAACACCCTCACTTCCTCTCCACCTCTCGGCCAAACTCACCCTAGCTATTCCTACTTTTGTTTCTTCTCTTTTCACCACATATTTTGAAGAATCCTATAGTAGGAAAGCCAAAAGCAAGAGTGTGAAGGTGATCAATTCATTGGAGAAGGTTAGTGATTAAATCTATACAAGATTAGGAAGAACACACACACACATGTAACACTTTGTAATGGTTGGAAAGAAATAGAGCTTTCTTTGAGTTTTATGTTCATGACTAGACTAATGGGAGATTGTATATGTGTAATTTCAGATTTAAGCTAAAGCCTAGTAGGAGTGTTGTAAGTATACTCCCACTTTTTCCTTAACAAGTCTTATATATAGTGAAGTGATCATGTTTGTTGGATTAATGGTTGCCATTGCCATGTTTGGGTTGGAATGATTTTTCTTGCTTGAAATATGAATATTCTTGGATAAGTTTATATGATGGAACAAGCTTAGAATATGAGTAGAAATGATGAATTAAGTGTGAGTTGCAAAAAGAAAGGAAAAAAGCATGATTATTTGATGAAATGATGAAAATGATGCATGAAGGATTTTAGTGTTAAATGTTAAATTGTGGCCTTGCTAAGGTAAGGATTTTATTTGAGGAACTAGTGATGGAATTGATTTATTCAAGGAGCATATTGTTGTAAGAAAATGAAAATGGTCATGAGAATAAATTATTTGATTGATATGGATGGAAATGATATATATATTTGCATATGGAAAGAATGATCACTTGTGTATGATGTAGAGAAATGTTTATGTGGAAATTGATAATGTTTAAGGTTGAGATTGGAAGATTAATATTATATTGTGTTGTGGTGATTTTGTTTAGTTGAACTCATAGAAGAAACTTTTAGGAAAGGAAGTTTGAATAGACTAAGGGGAGGAATTCCCTAAGTTAAAAAGGTGAATGGAGGAAATAGGAATAACTAAGTTTGATGTGAAATGGTTACTTGGGAAACATTAGAGTTTCGGTTACCCCTTGCTAAGGAGGGTACTTGATTCAATTTGATACTTTAAAGTTTATTGGAGGAAATTTGAAGTCAAATGATGAAGGAAAACCCTAGAAACTCTCTAGGAGAATTCGGCCATGATGGGTTGGAGAAGGGCCCAATACCCCACTTCAATCCTAGGCCCATTTTGGGTATAGAATATGATGACTAAGTAGGAAAATTATGAAATTACCCCAAAAGAAGGAGAAAGAAAATGAAATGTGAATGCACTCGAGCCTGTCTCGGGTTCTTGCATGAAAATAAGTAAGCATGCATGTCCCATGCATAAGTCATGAAAAGAAAGTTTTTAAAGTCAAGCATGTTTTTAAGAAAAAAAGAAAAGAAAAGAAAAGATGGAATTTTTGAAAGAAAAGAAAGAAGTAAAGTTTTATAAGAACCCCAAAGGCTGGGACGGGGAAGTGCCCCAGTGGAACTCCCTGTCCACTCAGGAGTGTCTAAAGTCGAGTGGTAGCCCCTGGGTCGACGAAGAACAGTCGGCGGACCGTGTATGGCACCAAAAGGTGGCCGGAGCGCGGTAGCACCTAACGCTGGTGGGTGCCCAAGACGGATAAGGTGTAAGGACCTGCCGTTTTAAAGTTATATGACGCTCACTCTAGGGTGATGCGGTAACCAGCAGGGAACACGCGGTGCTAGGGGAACCGTGTTGTGTCTCATACATGTTAAAGAAAAGTCATGACAAGAAGGGCTTTCGAGCCATAAGAAAGATCTGTATATGATAAGTGGCGCCTAAGAAAGAAAGAAAGAAAGATACGAAATGTTTTAAAGAAATGTTTTGAAAAGCAACGATGATATGAAAAGAAGTTTGAAAGAAGAAGTCTGCATGAAAGTTTTATGAAAAGAAGTCTGAAAGAAGTATGTCTGTTTAAAAGTTTTTCATGAGCATGTGCATAAGTCAGTCATTCATTGCATGTGCATTAGTTAAGAATGTTTTGTTCATTTAACTGTATATCTGATATGTTCTGGTTTAAGTGTTAGTGTACTTGCTGAGATTTCTCCCGAAATCTCACCCCCCTTTTTATTATCTTACTATTGCTCCCTTGGGAACAATAGAAGTCATTGCAGGACAGGATGGATCCACGGATTACGACTCTCGAGAAGATGGGTCGGACCCTCATGGGCCCGACTAAGGCTGAGACTGCCGGGCCAGTGACCCTAGACCTGTTGGGTCAGTGGGCGGCAGAGTCGCTTCCTATGGCGACTTACTTTTTTGACGACCTACGCCCTACGGGGTGTTGTATGGTGCTGGGTGTTGACGGGCTCCTCCACTTGGGACGCCTGTTTACGTCATCCTCTGGGATGATGTGCGACGTAGGTCCGGGGCTGAGTCTGGACAGCCTTCGTTATGGCCCCGACTATAAGAAGATAAAAGAAGAACCCGCCTATTAGTATGGTTGGCGGAGGGAGGAGTGGATCAGCAGCACCTTTATTTTGTATACACCGATGTACTTTTGGAAGGAAAAATCTTCCCGCTGTTTTGGGAAGTACTTTTGTATAAAACTGTTTACATTGGTGACTTTATTCTGATATATGTATATGTGCTTGTGATGTTTAATTTGGGTTTTATTTTGTTAACCATGTGATGTGCGACAAGCGTAACGTTTTGTCGTTTATTTATGGCTTGACCTTTTTCCGCTGCGATATATATAAAAAAAAAAATTAAGGCTCTCCTAAGTAAAGATGAGGGGCGACTTCCTTGTGACGTTCGTCCCCGGCGTCGCATTTTGCGTACGAACCCAAGCGCAAGCTGGGGCGCCGACAGCGGTGGTATCAGAGCAGTTAAGTCTCTGGGTAAGAAACCACAAGTCCTAGGAGAAAGAATCACATGGTATAGGCTATGATTCTTTAGACTTAGGCTTGAATCTTTAGATAATGGATTGGAGATGGTGGTGATATACCAGTATGATGTGGTGAGTTACCAGGGTTGGAGCACAGGAGTTAAAGTGACTCATATGAAGATTATGCACTTTTCAGGGAAGAATGGCAGGAGGGCGACGACGTGCCCCTACTCCAAGGCCCGAAGCTTTACCGAGAGTTAATGTTTCGAGTCCGATGCCGACCGTAGGAAATACGCCACTAATTTCGCCGCCTCAGACCGGAGGAAGAGAGACTCCGAATGCCCCGTTAGATGGCGGACAAGCGATAGCGGAAGCTATTCGCCAGATGACGGAATTAGTGAAGCACCAAATGGAGCAGAGCTGATGTCACCCGAGCGCCAGTGGAGTGACGGCAGGATGCCCATACGAAAAATTTCTGGTGTATCGGTACCCGAACTTTACGGGGACTGAAGGAGCTATGAAGGCCGATCGATGGATTATGGACTTAGAACGCACCTTCGAAATCAGTGGGTGCACGGAGGCGCAAAAAGTGCAATATGCTGGTCACCTGTTACAAGGGGAGGCCGGACTATGGTGGGACACGAAAAGAAGGTTACTGAGACAAGAACTGGGAGAGAATGTGGTCCTTACTTGGGATAGGTTCAAGACCGAGTTTGATAATCGATTCTTTCCGGAGTCGATTAAACAACAGAAAGCGATAGAGTTTGCCACATTAGTGCAAGGAAGCATGACGGTGGACCAGTACGCCGCTAAATTCATGGAACTGACACGATTCGCCCCGCATTTGGTAATAACAGAAAAGATGCGAGCGAAGGAATTTCAGGATGGATTGCAGCCAAGGATTCGCAATCAAGTAGCCTGTTTGCGAATCGAAAATTTTCAAGAGTTGGTGAATGTGACGGCCATTGCTGAAGCCGAGCAGAGAAGCCTGATCAATCAAGCCCAGACTTACAAGAAAAGACATTTTCCATATTCTTCGGGGAAAGATATGGATAAGAGGAGAAGTACTCGTCCCATGGATAAAGGGAAGGGTAAAGTAGGTGGATCAAAAGGAATGGCTCCACTTCCCCCATGTAGGACGTGCGGACGCCCACATAAGGGAGAATGCCGCGCTGCAACAGGAGCTTGTTTCAGGTGTGGTCAAGTGGGCCACCTGATCCGTGATTGCCCACAGCCAGCCCCTGGCGGAACGATAGCACCTGGAGGAAAGGCGAAGGCCCCTGTGAAGTCCAAGGTATACGCAATTACTCCGGAGAAGTAGATGTGGACGACGAGGAGGCTATTAACGCCGGCATTATTACTGGTAACGATCTTAATTTTTATCTAAGAATTAAGGCATAGATAACTTTCTTAAAGTAACCATGAGGAAGTTTTATATATATAGGTGAAATTATATTGATGCGTAATGTGGTGTATGCTTTGTTTGATTCCGGCGCGACGAGATCTTTTATTTCTTATGATTGCGTGTGGAGGTGTAAGTTAGAAGTAGAGCCCTTGACTCGGAAAGTGTTGGTGACACTCCCTGATGGGAAGACATTTGGATGTCAGCGAATAGTGAGGAACTGCCCGTTAGAAATAGCTGGCGTAAGGTTCAACGCTGATCTGATAGTTTTCCATTTGTTAGGATTTGACGTGATATTAGGTATGGATTGGCTATCTAAGTATTACGCCAAGATTGACTGCCATAAAAAGGAGATTACATTTGAATTGCCCGAAGAAGAGAAGTTGCGCTACGAAGGGGAAACAGTTCACTATGTTTCTTTTATAGTGACGGCGAAAAGAATGACGAAAAGTTTAAGAGGAGGAGCTGAAGGGTTTTTGATACTGTCCTTGAAAGCAGGAGGAGATACCAAGAATATCGAAGAAATTCTGGTAGTAAAGGATTTTCCCCAAGTATTCTCAGATAATCTGCCAGGATTACCCCCGGAACGGGAAACTGAGTTTACCATTGAACTTGAACCCGCAACAACTCCAGTTCACAAGGCACCGTATCGGATGGCTCCAACGGAATTGAAAGAATTGAAGACTCAAATCGAGGAATTGTTGGACAAGGGATTTATACGGCCTAGTTCATCGCCGTGGGGAGCCCCAGTTTTGTTTGTAAAGAAGAAAGATGGGACAATGCGGATGTGCATCGATTACCGAGGACTTAATAAGGTCACCATTAAGAATAAGTATCCGCTACCCCGGATAGACGATTTGCTGGACCAACTGCAAGGAGCTACAGTATTCTCCAAGATAGACCTCAGATCAGGGTACCATCAACTTAGGATTAAGGAACGAGACGTACCCAAGACTGCCTTCCGAACTCGCTATGGACATTTCGAGTTCTTAGTCATGCCTTTCGGACTAACAAATGCCCCAGCAGCCTTCATGGATCTGATGAATAGAATCTTTCGACTTTACTTAGACAGTTTCGTCGTGGTATTCATCGACGATATTCTGGTGTATTCACGGAATGATGAAGAACATAAGGAGCATTTGGAGACAGTGCTGAAAATTTTACAAGAACATCAGCTGTACGCCAAACTTAGTAAATGTGAATTTTGGCTCCACGAAGTTAAATTTTTGGGCCATGTAATTTCAAGCAACGGAGTTTCTGTGGACCCTGCAAAAATAGAGGCGGTAACTGAATGGCCTCAACCGACGTCCGTTCATGAAATACGTAGTTTTCTTGGCTTAGCAGGATACTACAGAAGATTCGTTGAAGGATTTTCCAAGTTATCTGGTCCTCTAACGGCTTTGACAAAGAAGAATGCCAAATATGTCTGGAATGACCAATGCGAGCAGAGTTTTCAAGAGCTTAAGAGAAGATTGACTTCCGCACCAGTGTTGGCATTACCAGAGCCACACAAACCATATGTAGTATATAGTGATGCCTCAAAGTTGGGTTTGGGATGTGTACTGATGCAGGAAGGACGAGTAGTCGCCTACGCGTCCCGACAGCTTAAAGATCATGAGCGAAATTATCCCACCCACGACCTGGAATTGGCAGCGGTAGTGTTTGCGCTGAAGATTTGGAGGCACTACTTGTATGGAGAAGAATGCGAGATATACACGGACCATAAAAGTTTAAAGTATCTGTTTAGTCAGAAGAATCTAAATATGAGACAAAGAAGGTGGATCGAGACTATAAATGATTTCCGGTGTGAGATCAAGTACCACCCGGGAAAAGCTAACGTGGTGGCAGATGCGTTAAGCCGAAAATCACAAGTAGAGGAACCATCGGTACTAGCCAGTATGCAAGATATGCTAGTAAAGAGTCAACCTGGAAAAGCGATGTTAGCAACAGTTCAAGAGATTATTTCTCTGACCGAAGATGAAATCCGGGAAGGACAACGGCAAGATGCCAAACTGGAAAAGATCCGGACAAATTTACTCGAAGGAAAAGGATCACCTCATTTTACCGTGTCTGATGATGGAACGTTATACTTCGGAAAGAGAACAGTGATACCAGATAATCCAGAACTTAAAGAAAGGCTCATGAGGGAGGCACACTGCACCCCTTATACAGCCCATCCTGGAAGTACCAAAATGTACCGGGATCTGAAGGAAAGATTTTGGTGGGAAGGTATAAAGAAAGATGTAGCTACTTTTGTGGCAAAATGTTCTGTGTGTCAAATGGTTAAAGCGGAACATCAACGTCCCGCAGGAATGCTGCAACCTCTTCCAATTCCGGAGTGGAAATGGGAAGATATTTCAATGGATTTCGTAATAGGATTCCCAAGAACCTCGGCGGGAAGAAACACAATATGGGTGATAGTGGACAGATTGACAAAGAGTGCCCACTTCCTACCGATTGCAAATACGGACTCAATGGAAAAATTTTCTCGAATTTATGTTAAAGAAATAGTTCGTTTGCACGGAGTGCCAAAAACGATTGTCTCAGATAGGGATCCAAGATTTACCTCTCACTTCTGGCAAAGTTTACAGAAGAGAATGGGATCCAACTTGAAGTTTAGCAGCGCCTATCATCCGCAGACTGATGGTCAGACAGAACGGACTATTCAGACTTTAGAAGACACGCTACGGGCGTGTGTGCTAGACTCTAGTGGCGACTGGGAGAGTCTTTTGCCCTTGATTGAATTCGCTTACAACAATAGCTTCCAAGCTACTATCCAGATGGCACCGTACGAAGCTCTGTATGGAAGAAAGTGCAGATCTCCGTTATATTGGGACGAAGTCGGTGAAAGCAAAGTGTTAGGGCCTGAATATTTGCAAGAAGTTAAGACTCAAGTAGAGCTGATACGGGAAAGGATGAAGACTGCCCAAAACAGGCAGAAGAGCTACGCAGATCGAAGGAGAAGACCCTTAGAATTTGTAGTTGGCGACTGGGTATATATTAAGATTTCGCCAATGAAGGGAGTGGCCCGATTTGGCAAGAAAGGAAAATTAAGCCCCCGTTACATCGGACCATATGAAATTTTAGAAAGAGTCGGACCAGTGGCTTATCGTTTGAATCTACCAGTAGACCTACAAGGAGTCCATAACGTGTTTCATGTGTCGTCTTTAAAGAGGAGTTTCGGCATCAAACCAGCGACGGTAATGGATCCGAGTACCATCGAGCTACGCCCGAATTTAACCTATGAAGAGTGGCCGACTCAGATTACTGATCGCAAGGAACAAGAATTAAGGAATCGAAAAATCTCCTTAGTAAAAGTATTGTGGAATAACCCGGCATTTCAAGAAGCAACTTGGGAACGCGAAGACGCTATGAGGGCTAACTACCCTCATTTGTTTGAAAATTCCTAGTGTATTTGATTTCTGATTAGCTAAGTTTTGATTGTAAATGAATGATTGCTTTGCTTGAATGTATGAACAATTGATTGGTGTTTTGAGTGTTATATTCATTAGATTACCTCATCGCACTGTAAATAACTTTTAATAAAATTTACCCAGGTTATGGCCAAAACTAGAAGAACCCCACGCATGTCAGTAGCTACCATAGCCCAATTAAGAGAGAGGAGAGAAGTCAGACAAAGAATCTTAAATAGAAGGCGTGAAAGAGAGAGGATTCAGAGGCTTAGGCACTTGGAGCGATGTGAGAGGCATCGTACTCATCGGATGGATATAGGACCTAAAGGGGACCCCGTATTTCGTAGAGCTACGCCAAGTGAAGAGCGACAACCCCCTAACCCTTGGATGAAGGGAGAGAGAGAGCAATTGCGTAGAATAGTACGGGGAAAAGCAAGTGAACCAAACATAGAACCTTTGGAAAATTCTGATACCTCTAATGATCGCATAAGACAAAGAATAGAGGGGATACCCCGAGTAGATACGGAAGAAGAAATAGTGCACAGATTGAATGAATTAAAGACGAACTTGTATTACGACTCGGATTTAGATGCTATATTTTACTTTTCTCAAGATTCGGTGACTGAGGAAGAAGGAGTACCCACTTATTCATCATCAGAAGAGTCCACTGCTAATACTCCTCGAGGTATGATAAAATTTATTATTATTCTTCATATCATCACATGCATTGATTTCGAGGACGAAATCTTTTATTAGTGGGGGAGGATGTAATAGCCCTAAAAATCTTCATCTTAATTTAATTAACTAATTAAGGATTAATACACAAGATTAGTGGTAATTGGTGAAAGAGCAAAATAGGCTTTGAAGAGATGGGCTTAGGAATGAGACCTTTGGAGAATGGATCAAGTGAATGGACCAAGAGAGCAATGGTGAGTCCAAAAGCCCATAGAATGAGCCCATAGCCCATCAAGCCCATAGTTGAGACACTTGTCAATGGGAGAAAAATCCTAGAAAAATTATCCAAACCCTTGTAGGAAAATATTATTTGGTGAAGGTTGACTAGTAGTTGGATGCATGCCATGTAGGATTGAGTGTAGAATCTAATGGAATGATTTTTCCTACCATGGTATCTTGGAGGTACAAAACACCATCCCTTGACTTGCCAAGTGAGGTCATGAGGTGTAGGGAAGTTACAAGTGGCATGAGGAGAAGCTTGGATGAAGGGAGCTTGGTGTTTCGGTGGAGGCCAATCCGTGGGGTTCCTTGGGGAGTCTCATGGGGTATGGCCATCTACAAGTGATAGGACAAAGAGGAAGAGTGTGTAAGTGGATGAAGTACATGTGTAAGAAAGTATGGTGATGTGAAGAGAGGTATGGTGTATGTGTAGGTGGTTGAAATGACAAAAACTAGGAAGAGAAGCAAAAGGGAGTTTCGGTGGAGCTAGCTTGGCCGGTCATGCCTTGCTCAAATTCCAAAAAGCATGGCTTTGGAATCACTTGGATGGACACATGAGAGGATAGGGGAATGATGATTGAGTGAAAAACAAGAAAATGGAGGCTAGAGGCACCAATAAGCCGCCGGCCATAGGAAAGAAAGGAGAAAGGAGAATCATCTAGGTATGGCCAAGATTTGATCTTGGAGTGGCCTAGAGTTGTCAATCAACCCATCTATCTTTAGCCATGCCTAAACATGATGAGAAGAGTACCAAGGACCCTAGGGAAGGGAGCTGGCCGTGTGACCCTTAGGCAAAACCTCTTGAGCTCAAATCACTTAGACACATGCAAACACCCTCACTTCCTCTCCACCTCTCGGCCAAACTCACCCTAGCTATTCCTACTTTTGTTTCTTCTCTTTTCACCACATATTTTGAAGAATCCTATAGTAGGAAAGCCAAAAGCAAGAGTGTGAAGGTGATCAATTCATTGGAGAAGGTTAGTGATTAAATCTATACAAGATTAGGAAGAACACACACACACACATGTAACACTTTGTAATGGTTGGAAAGAAATAGAGCTTTCTTTGAGTTTTATGTTCATGACTAGACTAATGGGAGATTGTATATGTGTAATTTCAGATTTAAGCTAAAGCCTAGTAGGAGTGTTGTAAGTATACTCCCACTTTTTCCTTAACAAGTCTTATATATAGTGAAGTGATCATGTTTGTTGGATTAATGGTTGCCATTGCCATGTTTGGGTTGGAATGATTTTTCTTGCTTGAAATATGAATATTCTTGGATAAGTTTATATGATGGAACAAGCTTAGAATATGAGTAGAAATGATGAATTAAGTGTGAGTTGCAAAAAGAAAGGAAAAAAGCATGATTATTTGATGAAATGATGAAAATGATGCATGAAGGATTTTAGTGTTAAATGTTAAATTGTGGCCTTGCTAAGGTAAGGATTTTATTTGAGGAACTAGTGATGGAATTGATTTATTCAAGGAGCATATTGTTGTAAGAAAATGAAAATGGTCATGAGAATAAATTATTTGATTGATATGGATGGAAATGAATATATATTTGCATATGGAAAGAATGATCACTTGTGTATGATGTAGAGAAATGTTTATGTGGAAATTGATAATGTTTAAGGTTGAGATTGGAAGATTAATATTATATTGTGTTGTGGTGATTTTGTTTAGTTGAACTCATAGAAGAAACTTTTAGGAAAGGAAGTTTGAATAGACTAAGGGGAGGAATTCCCTAAGTTAAAAAGGTGAATGGAGGAAATAGGAATAACTAAGTTTGATGTGAAATGGTTACTTGGGAAACATTAGAGTTTCGGTTACCCCTTGCTAAGGAGGGTACTTGATTCAATTTGATACTTTAAAGTTTATTGGAGGAAATTTGAAGTCAAATGATGAAGGAAAACCCTAGAAACTCTCTAGGAGAATTCGGCCATGATGGGTTGGAGAAGGGCCCAATACCCCACTTCAATCCTAGGCCCATTTTGGGTATAGAATATGATGACTAAGTAGGAAAATTATGAAATTACCCCAAAAGAAGGAGAAAGAAAATGAAATGTGAATGCACTCGAGCCTGTCTCGGGTTCTTGCATGAAAATAAGTAAGCATGCATGTCCCATGCATAAGTCATGAAAAGAAAGTTTTTAAAGTCAAGCATGTTTTTAAGAAAAAAAGAAAAGAAAAGAAAAGATGGAATTTTTGAAAGAAAAGAAAGAAGTAAAGTTTTATAAGAACCCCAAAGGCTGGGACGGGGAAGTGCCCCAGTGGAACTCCCTGTCCACTCAGGAGTGTCTAAAGTCGAGTGGTAGCCCCTGGGTCGACGAAGAACAGTCGGCGGACCGTGTATGGCACCAAAAGGTGGCCGGAGCGCGGTAGCACCTAACGCTGGTGGGTGCCCAAGACGGATAAGGTGTAAGGACCTGCCGTTTTAAAGTTATATGACGCTCACTCTAGGGTGATGCGGTAACCAGCAGGGAACACGCGGTGCTAGGGGAACCGTGTTGTGTCTCATACATGTTAAAGAAAAGTCATGACAAGAAGGGCTTTCGAGCCATAAGAAAGATCTGTATATGATAAGTGGCGCCTAAGAAAGAAAGAAAGAAAGATACGAAATGTTTTAAAGAAATGTTTTGAAAAGCAACGATGATATGAAAAGAAGTTTGAAAGAAGAAGTCTGCATGAAAGTTTTATGAAAAGAAGTCTGAAAGAAGTATGTCTGTTTAAAAGTTTTTCATGAGCATGTGCATAAGTCAGTCATTCATTGCATGTGCATTAGTTAAGAATGTTTTGTTCATTTAACTGTATATCTGATATGTTCTGGTTTAAGTGTTAGTGTACTTGCTGAGATTTCTCCCGAAATCTCACCCCCCTTTTTATTATCTTACTATTGCTCCCTTGGGAACAATAGAAGTCATTGCAGGACAGGATGGATCCACGGATTACGACTCTCGAGAAGATGGGTCGGACCCTCATGGGCCCGACTAAGGCTGAGACTGCCGGGCCAGTGACCCTAGACCTGTTGGGTCAGTGGGCGGCAGAGTCGCTTCCTATGGCGACTTACTTTTTTGACGACCTACGCCCTACGGGGTGTTGTATGGTGCTGGGTGTTGACGGGCTCCTCCACTTGGGACGCCTGTTTACGTCATCCTCTGGGATGATGTGCGACGTAGGTCCGGGGCTGAGTCTGGACAGCCTTCGTTATGGCCCCGACTATAAGAAGATAAAAGAAGAACCCGCCTATTAGTATGGTTGGAGGAGGGAGGAGTGGATCAGCAGCACCTTTATTTTGTATACACCGATGTACTTTTGGAAGGAAAAATCTTCCCGCTGTTTTGGGAAGTACTTTTGTATAAAACTGTTTACATTGGTGACTTTATTCTGATATATGTATATGTGCTTGTGATGTTTAATTTGGGTTTTATTTTGTTAACCATGTGATGTGCGACAAGCGTAACGTTTTGTCGTTTATTTATGGCTTGACCTTTTTCCGCTGCGATATATATAAAAAAAAAAATTAAGGCTCTCCTAAGTAAAGATGAGGGGCGACTTCCTTGTGACGTTCGTCCCCGGCGTCGCATTTTGCGTACGAACCCAAGCGCAAGCTGGGGCGCCGACAATATAAATCATGAAACATATGAATCATACATTCCCAAATTATATCTCGTACATGTTAACATATGAATATAATTCCCTTTTTAATTTATTTTCTTTCTAACACGTCGTGCATATTCCAATGAGAAGATAATCAAATCAAATCACATCGAATCAAACCAACCTTGTGGTGAAGTCAAACCTAAACTTTTCTTCTCTTTTCTCTTTACCAAAACAAGCAACTTTTCTTGTTTTAGACGCAACTTATGGTGGAGTCAAACCTAAACTTTTCTTCTCTTTTCTCTTTACCAAAACAAGCATTTTTCCTTAAGGTTTTCTCAAAACCTAATAACCAAGTCATAACCAATCATTAGTCAACACATTTATATTGCTTATAAAGTTTTTCTCTTTAACAACATGCCATCATATGATATTTTCTCTAAACCCAAAAACTTCTCAAACAATACATCAAGAGAATCTAAGAGTACACTTTAATATTTCATCAAAAGACTCAAGTCATAACCATATATTAGCCATGAGTTAAAGTCTGATATTTTTCCAAAGAAGTATACCATGATTGAAACTTATGAACTCTCAAAAAATAAACTTTTCATTGTCCAACATGTTATGCCATTGTTCAATCCTTAGCCGAATTTTACTTAACTATACTTCTTAAGTTTCCTCATCAAATTTTTACCATATTCTTCCAAATATATCTTAAATTAAAATCCTAGTGTATCACCTTAATGAAACATAGAGAAAAAGTAATGGAATCATCCAAACAAACTATTATACCACCAACAAATACTAAAAAGTAACGAAATCATCAGACCAAACCATTATACCACCAATAATTAAAAGAGTAACAGAATCATCCAATCAAATCATTTTGTCACCAACAATTACTAAAGAGCAATGAAATTATCCGATTAAATCATTTTACCACCACCAACTTCTAAAGAGTAACGAAATCATCCGATCAAATCATTTTACCACTAACAACTTCTAAAGAGTAACGAAATCATCCGATCAAATCATTTTATCTCCAGCAATTACTAAAAAATAATGAAATCATCCGATCAAATCATTTTATCACCAACAATTACTAAAAAGTAATGAAATCATCCAATCAAACCATTATATTACCAACAATTACTAAAAAGTAACAGAGTCATCCAACCACATCATTATATAACCAACAATTAATATCCACACAAATATCCAATCACACTAAAATTAGTTCGGGATGATCCCATTCTCCGTTAAATGGCCTCAGGCCCAACCAACCTACTTCCGAATTATTTATCATTACTAGCTAATATTTCAAACTGACAAAAGAGGGGTTAGTACACAACCAAGAAATCAACCAAACAACAAACAAATGTTTGTCACTTACAGCACACAAACGAATGCCAATCAAATATCACGTCGTTCCACAATCCATAGTGGGTAAGTCACACATTATTCGTCTCTTGGCACGGCAAGTGATGGGTTGGGCTCGGGTACTCAATTTGACACCAAAATCTAGGAAAATACTCATTGGAGGATAGAGAATCTCATGGTGGTAATAGTGAAGCGGTGCCACCACCGAAAGACGGCAGATCTGGCTCAAAAGGGTGGAAACCCATTTTTCGATTTTTGCTTGTACAAGGGAGGTGGGCCCATGGATGGAAAAACTACTTTAGGGGTGTGGCAACCTGAGGTAGCGGAAGCTTTTGGTGGTGGAGGTGAGACTCAAGGTGGCCAGATGGCGGAACGGCAAAGGGAGGTCCATTTGGAGACCCATTTCGCTTTTATGGGAGGTGAGAGAAGGTGAGAGCTCCGTTGGGCTGGAATTTCTGGTGGTAGGTCATCGGTGGATGGCAGATCCAATGGTGGAGGTAGTGTAGTGATGCGGTGTCTCATGGCGGAGTTAGGGGTTGAGCAAGGTGGGGGCGTTGAGGAGAAAACTCATTTCGGGTTTAAGACTGCCAAGGGGAGGTGGGGCCGCCGTGGTTGACACTTCCGATGGGGTTGGACTCACCGGAGGTTGGCGGTTTTGGCGGTGCCAGGGGTGAGGCTTGGGATTCGGAGGTGGCGCCACCACGAGCTGGAAATCGATCAGCCCATTAGGGGGCTGTGCTGCGTGAGGGAGTGGGGAGAGAGAAGAGAGAGAAAAAGGAAAAAGGAAAAAGAAAAAAATGAAAAGTGAGGGGTCTAAGCCTTTTCAGGTTATTTATAGGCCTGACACTTCGCGGTCTTCAAACAGACAATAGATGAATTTAAAACATTGATCTGAAAGCGCATAACATCAATTTAACTTAAAATGCTCAAATTAATTAAATAAAATATTATTTTAACTTACTTTATTTCTCGACATAATATTTTTCTTCAATAATTAAAATGATGAAGCTTATTTAATTATTTAAAAGGAATAAAGGCATATATTTAAATCAAATATTTAAAGTACGTTTAAGATCTTGCAATATTTTAATTAACTAAAATCAAGGTAATAAAAGGAACCTGCATAATATAATATTTTTGGAACTCTTCAAAAGCTACCAAACTAAAATAAAATAAACATAATAAGACTTAATAATGTAATAATTTTAAAATCAATGAATCAGATAATGTCAAATAAAATAAAATAAATGCTCATTAAAGAAATACGACAAATCAAACCATACATTATGATAATTAAAACCAAGAACAATAAAGATAGCTGTCGACGCCCCAATCCAAGCTTGGAATCGCACGTGAATAGAAACGACGAGGATGAGCGATGCAAGGATTTTCACCCCTCGTCATATCATGTGGGTACGTTTTTTTTTTTTAAATGTCGAAGAAAGATTCTTGCAGCGAAAGAAAAAGGGTCAAGCCTTCTACAATATGCATCACATGGTTACACTATTGACCCCAAAACAAATATCATACATAGGCCAATTTCAAGTTACATAACTTTGTCCAGATAAACAAAAGAGCACTTCCCACAAGCGGGAAGGCTTTACAAAATACATAATTAGTGGGCTATACGAAATAGAGTGGGCATTACCACTGCCCATTAGGTTCAATATATAGGCTCCTTCTTTATCTTCTTAAGGCCTAGGCCCCAGCGAAGCCGATCCTGGTCTAGGCTAGGCCCTACCTCACAAATCACCCTAGAGGGCGACTCAAAAACACGTCCCAAGTGAAGGGACTCATCTACTCCTAACACTAGGAAACACCCCGTAAGGCGTAAAACAGTCAAACTGTACATCGCCATCTTCAGTGACTCCACCTCCCACTGGCCCGGAAGATTCAGAGTCACTGGCCCCTTAAGGGCGGACTCAATCGAGTCCCTGAGGGTCTGAGGTATCGTCACGGGAGTCGTACTCGGTTGAACCATCGTCACCTGCAATTACTTCTATCATTCCCAAGAGGGAATGATAGTAAAGACATAGAAAGGGGTGAGATTTCAGGAGAAATCTCAGCAAGTACATCAATATTTCAACAAAAGCATTTCAGGCATATGGTTAAGCGAATAACAAGCAATTACATACATATATAGTAAGATGAGACTCATGCTGGGACCGATGCACATGCTCGTGACAAAATTCATCTTTCTTGTCTTTTCTCAATTTCCAATGCATACTCATTCATAAAATTATATAGCAAAATTTTCTTAATTCATGTTCTCCAAAGAGACACTTTATTCAAAAAAATTTCGTCTTTTCTTGTCTTAGGCGCCACTTATCATATCATATACGGCCCAAAAGCCCTCTTTCTTTTTGTCATGACTTCTTATTTTGGACGTAAGCTCGAAAGCCCGAAAGCTCTACATGAGATCCAAGTATTACATGTAAATAACATATAAAAGCACCAATGAAGAAATATAAGTAAATTAATAAATATCAACAATTTCTCCAAAACAAAACCACTTCATAACAAAATTAGAATAGACTCAAATACTAAGTGAAACCCGTGTAATTCACGTAAATATCACACGAAAGCACAAAAAGAAAATTCTAATAAACAAATAAATATGTAAACAACAATTCAACAAAACAAGTCCACCTTACTTGTCAAAGACAATTTCACCAAAAGCTTTCATTAAAGAACAAGAAGGTTAAATTAAAATAAAAGAACTGAAGTGATATGGCAAATAGAAATTTGAAATTCACTTCAAAATCATCTCTAAAAAGTTTATTGTAGAAATCTCAAAGCATTAGAATTTCTTCTTCTTCTTCTTCTTCTTCTTCTTTTTTTTTTTTTTGAAATCTCAAAGCTTTAGAAATCTCAAAGTTTAAGAGAAAAGAACCATACTAAATAAATAAATAAATAAATAAATCTTAACAACTCAATAAAACAAGTCCACTCTTGTCAAAGACCACTCCAACAAAAGCTTATCCTTGAAAGGACAAGGATTGAATTAAAAAGAAATAAGTAGGAAAACGAAGTGACAAATAAAATCCTAAACTCACCTCAAAGCACATCTCGAAAAGGTTTATGAAAGTAATAGTGTCTTTAAAATCTTTCCCTCAAAGAAATTCAAATATTTAGAATTTTATAAAAGAAAAGAGTTATAGTAAGAATACGTGAACAACCAAATTACAAGGAGCTCATGGAATGAAATTCCGAACATGATACCACTAGAATAAGATACTCATTGAAACCAAATAAAACCCAACCATTGCATAACTATAAAATATAATACTTTAAACCAACCTACCAAAACTAAGATAAATTCGAAAATAATGAACAAAAGGCTCATTAAAACAATAGCACAATACAACGAAACAAATTTTTAAAACTTTTAAAATATAACTTGGTATAAATAAACTAGAGGGTGATAAAATAACATAAAATATGCAAACAATAAAACAAACAAACAAGTTTAAAACAAGAAAATTCTTTGGTACAGTTTTTAGGCAACATGTGGGTTTACCTAGAGCCAAACTGCTCTGATATCACCTATGACGTCCACGAATCCCCCCTGGAATTTAGAAGGACTCGCGACATCCGAACAATCATCATACAGATCAATCAACCGATTGATTAGTATTTCAAAAGTATGTAAAGCATGCATAAAGTATACAATAAAATATTCACAGCGGAAAAGTAAGTAAAAGTCAATCATTCTAGTACTAGAGACTTTTAAGAATTACAAATCAGTTTAAATCAATTTCTCCAATAGGAGATTATACAGTCTTTCAGAAGATAAAGATAAACAACACTACTTCCGAGATCATAATCTCGGTCTTCATTCTCTCAATAGATTTCTTTTCTTGTGGAATCTGTATCTCAGGCTAAATTTCATTCTCTGTAATCAATTACTACAATCCCATAAAAAGGGACCATAGGTGGGCACGATCCACCGGTGATATGTGAATTCCAGTAAGCCACAGACAGTATACAACCAATTCACATAACAAAATATCATTAACATATACAAGTAAACACAATGAGTGCATGTATCATGAATATGAGACTTGCGACATGACTTACGCACATGCACTTTCATATAAAGACTTCTATAAACCTTGACATTCTTCAAAACTTTGATTCATGTATGTGCTTTTCATAAAAATGCTTTCATATAACTTTGACTTCTTTAACATATATTCAAAACTTTTTCATAAACTTTTCAAGTCGATCATCTTTTTCTTATCTTAGGTGCCATTAACATATTCATAACATTCTTGGGGTTCGAAAGCTGTTCTTGTCATGACTTATTCTTATTGGACACCTCACGGCTCCCTTATGCACTGTGTGTTCCTCGCTAGTTACCGTAGCACCCGGCGACCAGCTCAAGCCTAAGTAACTACGTTACATGTTACTGCAACACCCTCAGACTACTCAAGTCAGGACGACTATATTATTCGCTCTTCATTACTTAGTGACTACTCAAACCGAGCAACTGCAACCTTATTCTTATAACGGTAAGACAAAAGCCAATACCGTCCATGGGCACCCACTAGCTTTAGCTGCAACCACGCTCTGGACACCTTTTAGAGCCATACATGGTCCGCCTACTGTTCTTCGTCGGTCCAGGGATTTTCACTCGACTTTAATCACTATTGAGTGAACAGAGAGTTCCATTAGGACACTACCCCGTCCTAGCTTTTGGGGTTCTTATAAAAACTTAATTCATTTTCTTTCGAAAACATGTAGACCCAAAGGACATGAAACTCATAACTTAAATGGACATGCATGCGACATGTGACTTCTCGTGCAAAATATATAAATCATGAAACATATGAATCATACATTCCCAAATCATATCTCGTATATGTTAACATATGAAAATAATTCCTTTTTTAATTTATTTTCTTTCCAACACGTCGTGCATATTCCAATGAGAAGATAATCAAATCAATTCACATCGAATCAAACCAACCTTGTCCTATAGGGGTTAAGGATGCAACTTGTGGTGGAGTCAAACCCAAACTTTTCTTCTATTTTCTCTTTGCCAAAACACGCATTTTTCCTTTAAGTTTTCTCAAAACCTAATAACCAAGTCATAACCAATCATTAGCCAACACATTTATATTGCTTATAGAGTTATTCTCTTCAACATCGTGCTATCATATGATATTTTCTCTAAACCCAAACACTTCTCAAACTATACATCAAGGGAATCTAAGAGTACACTTTAATATTTCATCCAAAGACTCAAGTCATAACCATACATTAGCCATGAGTTAAAGCCTAATGTTTTTCCAAAGAAGTATACCATGATTGAAACTTATGAATTCTCGAAAAAGAAACTTTTCATCGTCCAACATGTTATGCCATTGTTCAACTCTTAGCCGAATTTTACTTAACTATACTTCTTAAGTTCCCTCATCAAAGTTTTACCATATTCTTCCAAATATCTCTTAGATTAAAATCCTAGTGTATCACCTTAATGAAACATAGAGAAAAAGTAACGGAATCATCGAACCAAACCATTATACCACCAACAATTACTAAAGAGTAATAGAATCATCCAATTAAATCATTTTACCACCAATAATTACTAAAGAGTAACGACATCATACGATCAAATCATTTTATCACTAACAATTACTAAAAAGCAATGAAATCATCTTATCAAATCATTTTACCACAAACAACTTCTAAAGAATAACGAAATCATCCGATCAAATCATTTTATCACCAACAATTACTAAAAGTAATGGAATCATTCGATCAAACCATTATATCGCCAACAATTACTAAAAAGTAATAAAGTCATCCAACCAAGTCATTATATCACCAACAATTAATATCCACACAAATATCCAATCACAGTAAGATTAACTCAGGGTGATCTCATTCTCCGTTAAATGGCCTCAGGCCCAACCAACTTACTTCTAAATTATTTATCATTACTAGCTAATACTTTAAGCTGACAAAAGAGGGGTTAGTACACAATCAAGAAATTAACCACATAACAAACAAATATCTGTCACTTACAGTGCACAAACGAACACCAATCAAACATCGTGCCGATCCACGATCCATAGCGGGTAAGTCTTACATTATTCGTCTCTTGGCACGGCAAGTGACGGGTTGGGCTTGGGTACTTGGTTTGACACCAAAATCTAGAGGAATACTCATTGGAGGATGGGGAATCTCATGGTGGTGGTAGTGAGTTGGTGCAACCATCGGAAGGAAAAACTGCTTTAGGGGTGTGGCGACCTAAGGTAGGGGAAGGTTTTGGCGGTGGAGGTGAGACTCACGGCGGCCGGACAGCGGCGCGGCAAAGGGAGGTATATTTGGAGACCCATTTCGATTTTATGGGAGGTGAGAGAAGGTAAGAGCTCTGTTGGGGCTAGAATTTCTGGTTGTAGGTCACCAGTAGATGGCGGATCCAATGGCGGGGTAGGTGTTGTGGTGCGGTGTCTCATGGCCGAGCTAGGGGCTAAGCAAGGTGGGGGTGTTGAGGAGAAAACCCATTTTGGGTTTGGGGCTGCCGGCCGGAGGTGGGGCCGCCGACGGGAGGTGGGGCCGTCGTGGTTTACACCTCCAGTGGGGTTGGACTCGTCGGAGGCTGGCGGTTTAGGCGGGGCCAGAGGTGAGGCTTGGTAGTCGAAGGTGGTGCCACCACGAGCTGGAAACCGATCAACCCATTAGGGGGCTACGCTGCGTGGGGGTGAGGGGAGAGAGAAGAGAGAGAAAAAGGAAAAAGGGAAAAATGAAAAGTGAGGGGTCTAAGTCTTTTCAGGTTATTTATAGGCCCGACACTTCAGAGTCTTCAAACGGACAATAGATGAATTTAAAACATTGATCTGAAAGCGCGTAACATTAACTTAACTTAAAACACTTAAATTAATTAAATAGAATATTATTTTAACTTACTTTATTTCTCAACATAATACTTTTCATCAATAATTAAAATGATGAAGCTTATTTAATTATTTAAAAGGAATAAAGCCATTGATTTAAATCAGATATTTAAAGCACGTTTAAGATCTTGCAATATTTTAAATAACTAAAATAAAGGTAATAAAAGGATCTTGCATAATATAATATTTTTGGAGCTCGTCAAAAGCTGCCAAACCAAAATAGAATAAACATAATAAGACTTAATAATAAGTTTAAGATCAATGAATCAAATAATGTCAAATAAAATAAAATAAATACTCATTAAAGAAATACAACAAATCAAACCATACATTATGATAATTAAAACAAAAAATAATGAAGATAATATTTCAAATGGAAAGACCAGTAGTAACGATTAATTAAAATAACTAAAAGCACTATTACTCAAGAATCTCACAAAAGCGTGTAACAACAATAGAACCAAAACCACTAAATCAAAATAACTTTGATAACAATTCAAATGATAAAATCGATAATAATTATTAAATAACTAAGAGTATTAAAATCGTAGATTTACAAATAACTAATCACAATCGTAAATAAAGCGTGCCCGAAATAAAATAAGTGAGATAATAATTTAATTTATTAGAATATATTAAAACATCCAACAATAAAATATAAGCAAAATAAAGATAGGCAAAAACCCGGGGTCTCACAGTAAACTCATTATCTCCACTCTATATACTTCCCACACTCCTTCAATCTTAGCCCAGGAGCTTGACTGTAGCACCTCGAGTGAGATATGGTCTGCATTACATAGCATTTATACAGCTCAGTCTAATGCTCATATTATCCAAACTTAGTACCAGTTGGCTACCCTGAAAAATGGACCCAAGAGCATTACAGACTATTTCCATAAAACCACAACCCTAGCTGCCGCCGATGAACCCTTTTCAAACTCTCAATTCATTACGTATATAATTGGGGGTCGGTTTAGGTACTAAATACGAATCAATCGTTACATCCATTACCACTCGACCCAAGCCTCTATCTTCTCATCAGATTTTCAATTATCCCTTGAATCACGAGTCAAGGTTAACCCATCAGAATACCAATCTCCGCTCGGGTAGCTCTTTAGCAGCACTTGCTACTCTGCGCCCACCATCTAACTCACACACTAATTCTCAAGGTCGTGGTAACAAGCATGGAGGGAGACGTGGCTGTGGTTTTCAATCCACCCCTCCCCAACACTTATCTGTTCCCCCCTCTAATCGGCTAGTTTGTCAAGTTTGCTATAAGCCTGGTGCCACTACATGCTATTATTGCTTTGACCATGCTTATTAATCTCCCCCACCCCCCTTTCTTACGTCTAATTATAGTAACATACCAAATGTTCCAGCAAACTTCAGCCTCTCTCCTCCTCTCTCACATACTTGGTTTCCTGATACGGTGGCTACAAATCATTTTGCCTCAAATTCTACAAACCTAGACTTGGAGGCTACGCCTTATTATAGCCCTAAATAAGTTTGTATCCGAGATGATCTGTAACGCCCCGATTTTTTTTTTTTAAACTATTCATACACCTAAACTTACTAATTAAGTACAATGCAAAATGCAACAGAAAAGGATAAATCTTCAATACATGCAAAGAGATGTAACTCTTGCTAAATAGATCACATGGCATATTAAAACTATATCCTTCATAATTTTTCATTTATCATAACATATTGAATCCAGAACTTACATAACCCAGTTAGTTTTCTTCTAACAAATATCATCTCTTACTGCCATCCGATACTCTTGCTATTCCATTTGATCACATACGTGAGATCATTCTCTTAGGAGAGGAGTATTCTGTAGGACCTCGGGGCTCCTCAGAATTTCCTGTGATGTCTGAGTCTCATGATACTTTATTTACTCCTGCAACACCCTCTATCATTCCATAAGAAATGATAGATAAAATATAAAAGAGTGAGATTTCCAAAAAATCTCAGTAAGTACACAGTTAACGAAATAAGACATAGATAACATCAATAATCATCATACATAGCAATGATCACAGATATATAACTTATGAAAATACTTTATGGGACTTGTGCATGTCACTGACCATTCTTCCCATACCAACTTAGTTCTTACTTTGACCCATCATCATATACTTAAAAACTTATACTTTCGTCTTATTTCTTAATCTTGTGGGTCTTACTTATTTCTTATCCTCGATAGGCGTTACGTATCGCCATCCCATCGGGATCTTACTTATCGCATATCCTCGACAGGTGTTACGTATCGTCGTCCCTGTCGGGTCTTACTTATTTCTTATTCTCGATGGGCATTACATATCGTCGTCCCCATCGGGATCTTACTTCATATCCTCGATAGGCGTTACGTATTGTCATCCTTGTCGGGTCTTACTTATCACTTATCTTCGATGGACGTTACGTATCGCCGTCCCCATCGCATATAACTCATTAATCATCCGGGCGTTACTTCTCGCCGTCCTCGTTTTGATGAGACTCGTGTCAATCTTTCAGGCATTACGTATTGCCGTCCCCGCTAGGTATGTTCGTCCTACGAGCGTTACGTCTCGCCGTCCCCGTGGTGACATAACTCTTACTTATCCTCGATGGGCGTTACATATCGCCTTCCCCATCGTGGCGCAACTCTTACTTTTACGACAGGCATTACGTATCGCCATCCCTGTCGGCACTCAGTCATACGGGCGTTATGTCTCACCATCCCCCCCGTCACGACGTGACTAACTTATTCATATATCTTATTCTTAGTTGTTCCTTTCTTATTCTTAAGAATGTTTCTCCAGTACATGCCATGCCACTTTTTCTTAAAATTCATCATATACTAGAAATGCATGTACCCTTAAGCTTATCACATAATCATAACTATATGCTTGTAACATAAATCTTGCAACATATCTTACACAACTTATATGCTTAGGTAACACATATACTTCTCCTATATTACTACTTCAACATTTATTCCAGCCAAAACCTTGGATTTTAGCAAAATAGGGTATCTTGCTCGAGCGAAGTATTGAGCGAGAATCGAGCGAAGTCTAGGGTTGGAACTCGCTCGAGCAGAGTATCAAGCGAACATCAAACAAACTGGGTATCTCGCTCGAGCAAGGTATTGAGCGAGATTCAAGCGAGTTCTTGGGTTAGAACTCGCTCGAGCGTGACATCAAGCGAATATCGAGCGAAGTCTCGGATTGCACTTTGCTCGAGCCAAACATCTACCGAGAGTCGAGTGATGGTTCATGGTTGTTCTTTGCTCGATCCTTTGGTCGAGCGAAGGTTGAGCGAGATTACAGATCATGGGGTTTTTCAATCCAAAACACGCAATCTTTTCACATAAACCTTATTTTTACTTATTAAAACATAAATCTATGTTCTTATAATTATTAAAAGTTTAGAATATAAAAAGAACACCTTTTTGGAGTCCTCACATACTCTATTCTGCCATTCAATCCCAATTTTGCCCTCTATATAGTTTTTATCTTTTAAAGCCTAGAACACCAAAGTTGTAGAGCTCTATCTTAGCTTTTCATAGACTCTTGAATCATTCAATTCTGACATCACACTAATAAGTTATGACTAAATTATCATAAGATATTAAATCTGTCAACATAACCCCTCTTAAATCCGAAAGTTACTAGGGTTGATCTATCATTTTCTCCAAATTAAGACCTCATATTTTCACATAATCTTCTCTATATAACATCATAGAATATATTCCTAAGGTTAATCTTATAATTTTCCTAACATTTTATCATAGCAAAACCCACTCCAAAACTCAATAGGCTTCAATTTAACACATAAACTAAGATTAAGCTTAAATAAATATCAAACATGATCTAATAACCAAACCACTCATTATATACTAAGATTAAGTTAATATATGCACTTACAAGTTTCTAAAAAGCTTGAATGGATGATAGAACCAAGTTCTTGCAAGAATTCTTCAAGATCACATAATTAGCTCACTTAGGTGATATTTAGATGTTCAATGGTTTAGAGAGGCTTCTTCTTTGGTTTTCTCTCCAAGCGGGCGTGTGTTCTACCTTTCCAAAGAGGGTTATAAGACTTATCAACCCATAAATATAGGAGGGTGGTCGACCCTTTAGAAGAAAAGGAAAAGAAAGGATGGCTATAGGCAACCGGTTATGTCCTTGCTTGGGAGATGATGTGTCATACCTCCTAAAATCAAATGATTAACTCTAAGCATATAAAATATAAACTTGGTAGAAAATATCCTCATCCAATGGCTGATATTAAGTCACTTTAGTCAGCCAAAATTGATCAAAGGTTGAGAAGAGAGCTAAGGAAATAAGGCATGAGGTGGCACTCAGCTAACCATGTATGAATCAAGCCATTCTAGCCCTCATCTGGTATGCCATGCCCCCAGCCTCCTTATTACCACTTTTGGTAACTTGTTAAGCCTCCTAAGACTCCATTTGACATGTTCTAGAAGGCCATTTTGAGATTTGGTTGGGATAACTTTGGTTTGTAACTCACTTAGTTAGATATGAACAGATTCAGACAAATTTCTTCCTCTCATGTTACTTCATGTCTTTGGGTCAACTAAAGCTTCTAGATTACTTCTTATCCTCATGCCACATACTCCTACACATGTCAAGACCTCAAAAGAATTGATAGCCAATCACAATTTTCGTCACATGCCCCAATTTGATCCATTTCTTCTAACTCGAGTTCCATTTGAGCTTAACCTAGAACTGTCCACTTGTTTCCAGAATAAGTTATAGATCAGTCCAAATATTCACAAACTCGTAACATTTAAGTTTTAGATCTATCTTTTAGGATTCTACAAGAATTAGAATCACCTCATTTGGACCTCATATGACCAAGTTATGAGTTTTATACTAAAAGTCGACAGATAAGCCCGAGAATACCAATCCGGGCACACCAAGTGTTTGGTAGATATACCTTCTTGTTTCACACGAAATTTCCTAGATAAAATCTCCTCATGTTCCACATATATACACACTTTTCCATATATTATGCTAATTGAGAAAAATATCCAAAGACTTAATCTTATCTAAAGTCTTTAGTCAACTTCAAAGTCAATGCCTATCTATCTCCAATCTAGATCTTCCACTTCAATCTCAATTTAGTATTTTATTAAGTTTATATTTCTTAAACATCAGAACATAACAGTTGTATATATTCTTCTTAGCTTTCTATATCTTTTTAAATCACTCAAATCCGATATCACATGAGCAAGTTCTGGTCATTTTACCAAAATATATCAAATCTCTCCCTATATCTTGCTTGAGTCAGACATCAAGCGAGAGTCGAGCGAGATCTCGGGTTAGGCATTTTTTCCACATAAAACAAGCCACCATTGTACCTAATCCTACTCCTAACCTTCCAAAATACATTTATAAATCTTCTCTTTATTATACTTATTCCTTATTTGATCAACCTTTAATGATCATGCCACATATGAAAATTAAACGGATATTTAAAAAATCCGGCTTATGACATTTTCCCCCCCTAAAAATAAATTTTGTCCTCGAAATTTGGGAGTTCAACCTCAACACTAGAGTATCACTCAATGTATACTTAGAGAAATCATATAATCAATAATACCAATATAGCTACCAACACTACTCTTTCCTCTTGGCACATTCCGCTTAAAACTCCTAAAGCATATGAGTAATTTAAAACCCTGGCTTTTTCCAAGAATCTTAATACAACCTCCAATAAAATCCGAACATTTAGTAAACTAAACTGACCTTAGTCGATTTCTATGCTTTATCAACCAAATGTGCATTCATATTCTATCTTTTGTAACTTAAAAACCATCTTCTAAATTAATCACAAACAAAATTTTTCTCTTAGTAGAACTCCAAATTTCCACTGATTCCTTCAAATCGATGTAATTTAAGTCTCTGATCATAACCAACATCATATTTATGCTGTGTACTCTTATAAGTTACCACATAGATAACCTTAGCACATACAAATTTACCTCAAAATGACACCAAAAGTTACAGTTCTCAAGGCTATATACTTGCAGATATCAGGTGTTCTTAATCAAAATCAATATTTTGCCTATACACCAGTAGTTCATTTATACAATTTTCCTGAACTTATACCCTTAAAATTTATTTCCTAAATCATAAAAAAAATGCTAATCAAATCCATATTTTTCATCCCTAAGGAAGTATTTTCTTAAAAATTCTTATATTCATCATTCAACTCTACTCCATCTCAGCCTGATTATTGCAAACTCATCAATTTCCATCACAGATCATATTAACATATGAGGCCTGTGCCCAAAATTCAAATCTTATTACAAATCAAATCTCCAAAATTCTAAAATTTTACCTAATTTAGGAATCACTTTCCAGAATTTTATAAGATCGATAAACTTGTAACCTTTCACTCGTTAAACCATTGTGCAACTCTTCAGAATTTAGAACTTCAATTATCTCATTTTCCAAAGAGATCACTTATACTATGATGTTTTCTCCCAAACCTCAATATTACAACCACAGTCCGGGTTGATAAAATTCAAGCCTACCACTCTTAAACATTTAGGTCATTCTTGATCATAACACCTTTATACCAGAACTTAATCTTTAACTTGTTATAACTATGAAAATTAACTCAAATTCCATCAATAAAAAACTATCAAATTGATCGGTTAACCTCAAATTCACAACTCCGAAAGAGAAATTCTTTACCACTTGATAGCATCCATCAAATGTTTCGTCAAATATCACCATAAGGACATTAAGAATCCACATATACTTTACATCCCTATATACCACCATACAATAAACCTCATCATTCCAGAGTCAACAAAACAGGCATCACACTTTATCATCAACTTAACCTTGTCATTAATGATGTCGACGTCAACCACATTGTCAATTTCTACTTCTATCACATAATCTATCTTAAAAATTCTGATATTTGAAATCCAAGACATTCACAATTCCATAAGAGAAACCCACTTGACTAACTCTTTTCCAGGATTTAAACCTTTCTTAATCAAATCAAAGCTTATCCTGATACTATGTGATCATTTTTCCTAGGAAATTTATGGTTTACCCAGAGTCGTATTGCTCTGATGTCATTCTGTAATGACCCGATTTTTTTTTTTTTAAAAGTATGCATCTAAACTTACTAATTAAGTGCAATGCAAAACGCAACGGAAAGAGGTAAATCTTCAATACATACAAAGAGATCTAACTCTTGCATAAATAGATCACATGGAATATTAAAACTATATCCTTCATAATTTTTCATTTATCATAACATATCGAATTCAGAACTGACATAACCCAGTTAGTTTTCTTCTAACAAATATCATCTCTTACTGCCATCCAATGCTCTTGCTATTCCATTTGATCATGTACGTGAGATTATTCTCTTAGGAGATGAGTATTCTGTAGGATTCTCAGGGCTCCTCAGAATCTCCTATGATGTCTGAGTCTCATGACAATTTATTTATTCTTACA
Source organism: Platycarya longipes (assembly GCA_036559045.1). Classification (NCBI taxonomy): domain Eukaryota; kingdom Viridiplantae; phylum Streptophyta; class Magnoliopsida; order Fagales; family Juglandaceae; genus Platycarya; species Platycarya longipes. The sequence goes on along the minus strand of CM071793.1, from coordinate 23,340,735 downwards.
ATACCATCTATCATTCCATAAGGAATGATAGATAAAATATAAAATAGTGAGATTTCCAAGAAATCTCAGTAAGTACACAATCAATGAAATATGACATAGATGACATAAAAACTTATCATACATATCAATGCTCAGAGACATATATCTTATAAAAATGCTTTATGAGACTCATGCATGACTTAGACTTATGTACTTTATGAACCCACTCTATCATACTTAAACTCATATTTTTTTTCTTTCATAACATTGTAAGTCTTACTTATTTCGTATCATCGATAGGCGTCCCCATTGAATATTACTTATTTCGTTTCATCGACAGGCTTAGGTCCCTGCCGGCTTTCATATCCTCGACAGGCTTAGGTCCCTGCCGGCTTTCATATCCTCGACAGGCTTAGGTCCCTGCCGGTTTTCAAATCCTCGGCAGGTTTAGGTCCCTGCCGGTTTTCATATCCTCGACAGGCTTAGATCCATGCTGGTTTTCAAATACTCGGCAGGCTTAGATCCCTGCCGGTTTTCATATCCTCGACAGGCTTAGGTCCATGCGTCTTATCCTCTATTCTTACCCGTGGTCGAGCCATGTCTTATCCACTATTCTTACCTGTGGTTAGGCCATGTCTTATCCACTATTCTTACCCGTGGTTAGGCCATGCCACTATTATTACCCGTGGTTAGACCATGCCACTATTCTTACTAGTGGTTGGGCCATAATTCTTAAAATCTAGTCATTTCTTATCTTTAATGGGTGTTACGTACCACTGCCCCCTTATGACGTGACTAACTTATTCATATCACTTATTCTTAGTTGTTCTTTTTTATTCTTAGGAATGTTTCTCATGTGCATGCCATGTTACTTTCTCTTAAAATTCATAATATACTAGAAAATGCATGTACCCTTAAACTTAACACATAATCATAAATATATGCTGGTAACATAAATCTTGCAACGTATCTTACACAAGCTATATGCTTAGGTCACACATATATAATTCTCCTATAGTGCAACTTCAACTTTTATTCTAGTTAGAGCCCTGGATTTTAGCAAAACAGGGTATCTCGCTTGAGTCAGATATCGAGCGAGAATCCAGTGAAGTCTCGGGTTGGAATTCGCTTGAGCAGAGTATCAAGCGAACATTAAGCAAACTGGCTATCTCACTCGAGTAAGGTATCGAGCGAGATTCAAGCGAGTTCATGGAACTCGCTCGAGTAGGATATCGAGCGAGTATAGAGTAAAATCTCAAGTTACACTTCGCTCAAGCCAAACATCTAGCGAGAGTCAAGCGAGGGTTTACAGTTGTTTTTTGCTCGATCCATGGGTCGAGCGAGGGTCGAGCGAAATCACGGCTCAAAGGGTTTTTCAATCTAAAACATGTAATCTTTTCACATAAACTTTATTTTTACTTATTAAAACATAAATCTATGTTCTTATAATTTATTAAGAGTTTAGAATATAAGAAGAACACCTTTTTGAAGTCCTCACATACTCTGTTCTGCCATTAAATCCCAATTTCTCCCTCTATAGAGTTCTTATCATTTAAAGCTTAAAACACCAAAGTTGTAGATCTTTGTCTTATCTTTCCATAGACTCTTGAATAATTCAATTTTGATATCATACTAATAAATTATGACCAATTTACCATAAGATGCTAAAGCTGTCAACATAACCCCTCTTAAATCTGAAAGTTACTAGGGTTGATCTATCATTTTTCTTCCAAATCAAGACCTCATATTTTCACATACTCTTCTTCATATAACATCATAGAATATATTCCTAAGATCTCATAATTTTTATAGCATTTTATCGTAGCAAAAACCACTCCAAAACTCAATAGGCCTCAATTTAATACATAAACTAAGATTAAACTCAAATAAATATCAAACATGATCTAATAACCAAACCACTCATTATATGCTAATATTAAGTTAACTATCTAAACTTAAAAGTTTCTCAAAAGTTTGAATGGATGATAGAACCAAGCTCTTGCAAGAATTCCTCAAGATCACACCATTAGCTCACTTAGGTGATGTTTGGATGTTCAAAGGTTTAGAGAGGCTTCTTATTTTGTTTTCTCTCCAAGTGGGTGTGTTTTCTACCTTCCAAAGAGAGTTATAAGACTTAACAACACATATATATAGGAGGGTGGTCGACCCTTTAGAGGAAAAGGAAAAGAAGGAATAGCTAAGACAACCGGTTATGTCTTTGTTTGGGAGATGAGGTGTCATACATCCTAAAATTAAATGATTACCTCTAGTCCTCCAAGATCCTAAGCCTTGCAACAAATATCATCATCCAATGGTTAACAATGATATATTTTAGCAGTCAAAATTGATCAATGGTTGAGAAGAAAGCTTAGGAGATAAGGCATAAGGTGGCACTCACCTAACCATGCATGAACCAAGTCATTCCAGCCCTTATCTAGTATGCCACGCCTCTCAGCCCCTCTCCTATCCCATTTTGTCAAATGTTACACTTTCTAAGACCCCACTTGACATGTTCTAGAAGACCATTTTGAGATTTAGTTGGGATAACTTTGGTTTGTAACTCACTTAGTTAGATTTGGACAGATTCAGACAGATTTCTTCCTCTCATGTTACTTCATGTCTTTGGGTCAACTAAGCTTCTAGATTACTTCTTATTCTCATGCCAATCACAATTTTCTTCACATGGTCGAATATAGGACAATTCATCTAAGTTGGTTATCAATTGGACTCAACCCAGGGCCGTCCACGTCACACAAGATTTAGTCCTTGATCCGTTCTTTATCTTCGAAAATCCAAAATATAAAAGTTCTAGATATACTTCTTAAGGTTATAAAGGAATTAGAATCACTTCATTCTGCGCTTATATGATCAAGTTATGATTTTTCCACTAAAAGTCGATAGATAAGCCCGAGAATACCAATCCGGACACACCAAGTGTTTGGTAGATATTCCTTCTTGTTTCACACGAAATTCCCTAGATACAATCTCCTCATTTTCCACATATACACACACTTTTCCATATCTTAGGCTAATTGAGAAAAATATCCAAGGACTTAATCTTATCCAAAGTCTTTAGTCAACTTCAAAGTCAATGCCTATCTATCTCCAATCCAGATCTTCCACTTCAATCTCAATTTTGTATTTTCTTAATTCCATATCTCTTAAACCTCAAAACATAACAGTTATAAATATTCCTCTTAGATTTCTATAGTTTTTTTAATCACTCAAATCCGATATCATATGAGCAAGTTATGGCCGTTTTATCAAAAGACATCAAATCTCTCCATGCATCTCGCTCGAGCCAAACATCAAGCGAGAGTCGAGCGAGATCTCGAGTTAGACACTTTTTCCACATAAAATAAGCCACCATTGTACCCAATCCTACTCCTAACCTTCCAACATACATTTATAAATCTTTTGTTTATTATACTTATTCCTTTTTTGATCAACCTTCAATGATCATGTCACATATGAAAATTAAACGGATATTTAAAAAATCGGGCTTATGACACTCACCTTGTGGCCAAAGGGTACCATCAGTAGCCTGGTCTCAACTACACCAAAACTTTCAACCCTATAATCAAGCCTGTCACTATACGGTTGATCCTCTCCCTTGCTGTGTCTTGCGGGTGGCCTTTACATCAATAAGACATACATAACATGTTTTTGCATGGAGACCTCGAAGAAGACGTGTACATGTAGCAGCCTCCCGAGTTTTTTAATCTGGATTTCCCCACCATGTTTGTAAGTTAGAGAAATCACTCTATGGGTTGAAGCAAGCCCCTCGGGTTTGGTTCGCTAAACTCATAGATCAATTACTCACTCTTGGCTTTCATAACTCTCGGTCAAATACATCTCTTTTTATCTTGCACCATAAATCTAATTGCATAAGTGTTCATCTATGTTGATGACATCGTTGTGACTGGTTCAAGCCCAGTATTAATCATTGAGTTTATTTCTACTTTGAGTTCCTTTTTCCCTGTCAAAGACCTCGACCCTTTACAGTATTTTTTGGGCATTGAAGTGTCCCATGATTCCTCTGGGTTTTTTTTATTTTTTATCTCAGTCCAAATACATTTTAGACTTACTAATTCGCACTAAAATGAATGACTCCAAACCTGTTTCGACTCCATTCTCAGCCTCTATTAAACTCACGACTTTAAATGGACCTTCCTTTGAAGATCCCCATCTCTACCGTAGAATAGTTGGAAGCCACCAATACCTTGCATTTACCCATCTTGATCTCACCTTTATTGCCAATCGGGGTATGTTAGTTTATGCACCATTCGAGATAACAACATAGGCAGGCTGTCAAATGCATTTTGCGTTACCAAAAATTTTGGGCTGTTCCTTTCCGCCTCATCCCCTATTCAGTTGTCAGCCTTCTTCAATGCTAATTGAGTAGGTTGCCCGGATGACCATAAGTCTACTGGTGGATTTTGCATTTACTTTGGTAAGCACCTTCTTTCTTGGGGCTCTAAGAAGCAACTTATTGTGGCTCGATCTTCTATGGAAGCCAAATACAAGGATGTGGCGAATACTACTTATGAAATTATTTGCTTACAATCACTCCTTCAAGAACTTGGCATTTTTCTTTCTCAACTGCAAACCTTGTGGTGTCATAACTTAGAAGCTACATATCTCACTGCTAATCCTGTTCTACACTCTTGAACTAAGGATGTTGAATTGGATTTTCATTTTATTAAGGATCGTGTGGCAATAAAGACTCTTTAAGTTTCTTTTAATTATAGTAAAGACCAATTGGATGACATCTTCACCAAGCCTTTGTCTTCATCTCGATTCTCACAGCTCCGATCAAGCCTCACAGTATGTTCAGTCGTGCTTGACTCGCGAGGGGGATATCAAGGCAAGAGATCAAGCTAATCCAAAACAGAGCAACACCAACACCTTAGTTGCTGTAACAAACATGATGGCAAGGATCATGAAAAACCCTCACGAAAAACCTAGGAAAGTGGCTTGGATCATGCGCACAATATACCTACTGAATATTCTCACAAGAATTAGAAGACTTTAGAATAAATATGCAATTTACGTGTACCAGTCATTTCTCTTGGGTTGTTGTTCTGATTCTCTGTATAAATATGTACAAAGCTGGATTGAGATGTAAGAAGGGAAAATATACGAAACAATGATTTGTCAATAAAGAGGGAATTCATTTTGGCAATTTGTCAAGTAGTGTCTCTACCTTCTTCATTTCTCATTATATATTAATTTTTGAATATTGCAATTCACCATCTTTATTCATCATCTTTTCATCAGACAATGAATAATAGTAAATTATTAAAAATTATTTGTCATATATGTTTCACTTGTAAATTAATTATTTGATGTCAAAGTAAGAGAGATTGAGAGAATTATAGAATTTTTGGGGCTGTGTGTGTGTGTCTCTCTCTATATATATATGGAAAATGATATATACATAACACAATTACACAACACAATTTCACAATATATAAATATATATATATATAGCTTGGAACATGATCTTGTTGATGACTTGGGTAATCTCTGGCTTACATTCAATTCTAGTGCATAGGATTGGACGTGTTAATTAAGTTTGGTTTGGATTAGGAGATGTAATGAATTTAATTTATTTTTTAATATTATTATTATTTTAAAATTTGAAAAAAATTGAATTAGAATTTAAGAAATGTTTATTTTGAATTTGAAAAAGTTGTATTGAAATTTATGTTTTTTATAAAAATTTAAAAAAATATAATAATAAGTTTTAAAGAAGTTGAGACGGATTATTGGCCCTAAATATTTGTCCTAACAAAACACGTAGTAGGTGATGCTAATTCAACGGATCCAATTGGAAGCAAGCTGAGATCAAAGAAACGTATTCAAAATGTTGACAAAATATAGCCGTAGACAATGTCTACTAGACATGGTAAGCCAAATGATGAGGCTAGTTTGTCAAAGTTGTTGAAGTTGAATTCTCCTTCTTAGAATTTGAATCGTTCGTTCCCCCCACTCACCCCACTCATTCAATAGGAATTTCTTTTAAAAAGATGGATGCGTTTGACAAAACCTCCACTGTGATCTGTTCTATTCATTCTTCGGTACTAACCGCAAGTCATGAAACACAAGATGAATATATACTCACTTTTGGCGGCCTGTTTGGCTGTTTGGCTCGATATTAAGAAAAATTAAAAAAATTAAAAATAAAAACCCATATATTAATATCGATGCCGGAAAACGAATAAAAAAAAAAGAATATCATCTTTCTCTTTTCTTATAAAAAAAAATATTCTACTTATATTCCTTCACTACACACCATACTTTATCTTTACTTTTTTATTTTTTTCTTTTAACAAATGTGTGTATATAGATGATAAATAGATCAGAGAAATCGAGTTTTTATTTATTGCTTTTAGAATGGGTTTTGGAATGCATTTTTTATTCTTAGTCCATATTTGAAATTAATTTATAATTTTAGATGATTCTTTTTGCTTTTCAAATATTAATATTCTCAAGTGGTAAAGGCCAGCTTCCTGATTTTTGAGGTATGCTCCCTTTAAATCTGATTTTTAAATTATTTTAAGTGTAAATAATCTTTAAAAGTTATCGAATTAAAATATTTTTTTATTGAATTATTTAATATATAAGAAATTCGCTGTCGGGAATTTGTGTAACTCTAAAATTAGTTCTATTCTCGAACACCCGTTGCTAATAAAAAAGGCATGTCATGTTGACATTTCATAAGAGCAGTAAACGAAAATTGAGCTACAGACCTAATTTATAAAACTCTCAAACCTAGAAATTAAAACGATAACATTGAAAATCTGAAAGAAAAAAAAAAATATATATATATATATATGTATAAACCCTAAAACTATTTTAACACTAAAAGAATGCGCAACTAGTTTGATATGGAGAAATTAAGGCTGTATTTGTTGGTAACTTGAGAAAAGCACGAGAAAAAACAAAGATTTCTGTCGGAGCGAAGGCCCTAGGATTGAACGGAAATTTCTAGAACCTTCTAGTCGTTGGCCAGGAATAAATTCCCTTCGCTCTAAGTTTTTATTCATTGAAAAGATAATAAATAAACATAGCTTGGTTGGTACCGTTCTAGCCTTCCTATTCATTTCGTCCAAAAAGGGAATTGGGTTTATTTCTCAACTTTTCCGTGCGTGTAGCGTGCTCGGTACGGTTCAACTTTCCCTTCTATGAAACCAGATAACCGCACAGAATTGTGTAATTCCGTGGGTGCCCAAAGACGGACACCAACAACTGCGTGAGATGTAAATAGATAAAAAGGAACACTCCAATCCATACATATAAATTATAATATATACTAGCAGTTGAAAAAATATAAAATATAAAATATAAAATATAAAAATAGTACTAAATATTGAAAAATGAGAAGCTAAGTAAGTAAAAAAAATATTTAAAAATAAAATAAAATAAAACTTAAAACATATCATCAATTTACAGAGGTTAAATAAACCTAATATGAGATATGAATAAATAGAATAAACATTAGAAAATAAATACAGTAAGCATTTTTAATATGAGAAAGAAAAGAATGTACCAAAAATAAATGACAAATAAAAGATAAAATACAGAAAATGAACAAGCAGGATAAAAAATAGCGAAATAAGGACAAAAGCAGGCATATCCATTCCAAAGAAATACAGCAAAAGAACAGAACATAATAATTGTAAAATTATATTTGTTTAATAAGATTGTATTAATTAACATATTAACAATATTAATAGATACAACAAATAAAGTGAATATTTATAAAATAAAAAAATTACACAAAATACAACAGGAAGTGTAATTTTTTTATTAATGTTATTAATAACAATATTAAAAGTGTTATCAAAATCAGATTTCTTACTAATATAAATTTAATAATAAGTAATTAATATTAGATTTTGAAAATATTAAACTTATTTATTAATAAAATATATCTTCTTATGTTATGAAAATTTATAACTATATTAATAATATTCTTATTGTTAGTTTTATTAATAAAGGTTTTCAAATATTGTTACTACATTTCAATGTCTTATTAGGGAAAAAAATGCCGCAAAATTAAAGGGAATGAAATCTTGAAAAAAATTAAAATTTAATTTTTTAATATTTTTTTTTTTTATTAAAATTTAAGAAGCAATTGGCATATTAATTAAGAAAAAAGTAAACAGACTAAAGGGTTTCTTTGGGAGTAAAAAGTGGGAATTGAAGGACAAAAGCAGGGAGAGAACTAGAAAGAGAATTTGTCGACCAAATTACTGCTCATCATCCATTGGCACTTATTATATATAAAATATATATACATATATATAAATTTTAAGAAACAAAAACAAAATCTGTAGACTCCAGCTTACGTTTAAAATTATTACTCTTAATATTTTTATTTTATAAAATGCACACACTGTTCAGTCTTTATTTTCTCTCAAATTATAAAAAGAGAAATGATACCTACATAATACATTTTATAACTATATTTTGAAATAAGAATATTTTTATAAAGTAATTTTATTTTTATGAGATGATTTATAAAAATATTTTTAATTTAAAAATATAATTATATATAATGTAGTAAAAAGTATTATAAGGACCTGGATATAGAAGTCGATTTCAATTCATTTCAGCTTAATAATTTTAGTATTATTTACAAATTATTTTTATTTATTTCTCTCACCATGGACTTAAGTCTATCTTGTTTATAAAAAGTACTGTGGGATGTTCGTACCCGATTCGCGCTTTGGAATTTCTAGGACGACTGGTTGACGCGTTCACATTTTGGATTACCAAAGCATAGCACGCTGCCTGCCTTGGATTGTTATATTTTACATTTGACTGTGTTCTTGCTTTCCATTTGAAATATTCTGGTTTCTCTTGCTATATATACATCACCATTCTTCCTCCTGTTTTCTCATCCCTTCCACTTTTCTCTCTCTCTCTCTCTCTAGTTGTTTGTTCCCCATCATACAACCATGGTGTTCTCGAGACCATCTTCCGACTCCGATCTCTCTGTTATTTCAACCTCCGGCTCTCTCTATTTCCGCGATTCACTCCCTAAGTACGTGCAACTATTATTAGCTATCCATGCATAATCATTTTTCTTTCTTTTTCTTTTTCTTTTTCTTCTCTCTCTGCTTCTGGTAATTTTAGTATTAAAAGTTAGCTAGGCTGAGTGCTGAAAGACTTAGGGTGGGATTGATTCAGGTATAAGATGCAGGAGAATTCGATACCAAAGGAGGCTGCATACCAAATAATACACGACGAGTTGCTGCTTGATTTCAAGCCAAAGCTGAACTTGGCTTCCTTCGTCACCACGTTGATGGAGCCTGAATGTGACAAACTTATCATGGAGTCCATCAACAAGAATTACGTTGACATGGATGAATACCCTGTTACCACCGAACTTCATGTATCTATTCATCTCTCTCTCTCTCTCTCCCCAATGAAACACGCACATCTCATGGGCACAGACACTATTGCTCGTTGCGGGTTGACTGTTTCTTTTATATATGTTGGTGTGGAACTAATCAAAATAAAAGAAGACTTATCTTCGACCCGGAAGTCAAAATTTCTGTCAACACTATTCACGTTATATTTTTATAAGCCAAATTGTCAAAACATGTTGTCAAATGTAATAGTTTTACTTAATTCTCTCTGTTTACACGTCTTCTCTGTTTCCAAAATAACATAAATTAATTATTAATTTCATTTTCAGATATTTCTTTCTTAATTTTAGCATATAGTTGGATCAAATTGGATGGAGCTGCTATAACTTTCACCTTTCTGGTGCGAGCAATATATATAGATCATGATGGGAAATCTAAAAGATAATTGCTGACATGTCCATTAAGGCACTAAATTTGCATCTCAAGCATTGTTGGTTGGATTTTCGTTTTACTCAAAGTTTACTACTGATATTTCCTTGCATTGAACACACAAACACACATACACACACACACATATATATATATATGTAAATGCCGTGTATTAATTCGATTTTTTTTTTTTTTTTTTGGATATATAGAATCGTTGTGTCAACATGATAGCACATCTATTCAATGCTCCACTAGGAGACTCGGAGGATGCGATTGGAGTTGGAACAGTGGGGTCATCTGAGGCAATAATGCTGGCTGGCCTTGCATTCAAGAGAAAGTGGCAGAACAAGCGCAAGGTTGAAGGGAAACCTTACGACAGGCCCAACATTGTCACTGGTGCCAATGTTCAGGTACAGATCATCGAGTGCTATACCATACCTGCAGCATTGATCCGAATTTATAATATAATTTCTGATCCTCTATGCATCTGTGTGTATATATATTTATATATAGGTATGTTGGGAAAAATTTGCGAGGTACTTTGAGGTGGAGTTGAAGGAAGTTAAGGTGAGAGAAGGGTACTACGTGATGGATCCTGTCAAAGCTGTGGAAATGGTGGACGAAAACACCATTTGTGTTGCTGCTATCTTGGGCTCCACCTATAATGGAGAATTCGAGGATGTCAAGCTCTTAAACGACCTTTTGCTAGAAAAGAACAAGCAAACTGGGTATCTATCTATCTATCTATCTATAATATATGTACCGCTTTAATTAATTCATCAGCAGGTCAAGATCAGCTTCAAGAGTTTGAAATATTGTTATCATGTGCTAATTATGTGATGAATTTATTTGCATGTCTGATATTTTGCAGATGGGAAACTCCTATTCATGTAGACGCAGCAAGTGGTGGATTCATTGCGCCATTCATTTATCCAGAGCTGGAGTGGGATTTCCGTCTTCCAATGGTAAAGAGCATTAATGTTAGCGGCCATAAGTACGGGCTTGTGTATGCCGGAATTGGTTGGGTTATCTGGAGGAGCAAAGATGACCTCCCTCAAGATCTTGTCTTCCACATCAAGTACCTCGGAGCAGACCAATCCACCTTCACGCTTAACTTTTCTAAAGGTAATTATAATTAGCTGATAACCAATGAAAACAGACATATTTTAGTTAACTACTAAAATTATATATGACACATTCTAAAGGTGAGAACATTCTGGTTCTTCCTTCTTCTTGAAAACCTATCGACACACTCTAAGTATCTTTCACCTACCATATCTGTGCAGGTTCTAGTCAAATTATTGCTCAGTATTATCAATTAGTCCGCTTGGGCCAGGAGGTAAATGACTAAGTCTTTGACAATTAAGAATAATACTATTCATTTTAAGTAAATTTATATATCAAATTAATGAGAATTCACTTAATTAAGATTTATGAACAACATGAGCCTTTTAAATACTTAATCAAAAAGTTGTCTTTATTAATAGGGTTACCGTCATATAATGGAGAATTGCCACGAAAATGCTTTGGTGCTGAAGGCGGGGTTGGAGAAGACAGGGCGGTTTAACATTGTGTCAAAGGAAGATGGGGTTCCAGTGGTGGCGTTTTCTCTAAAGGAAAAGAAAGGAGGTCACGATGAGTTTGAAATCTCTGAGATGTTGCGGCGCTTTGGTTGGATCGTGCCTGCGTATCCAATGCCACCGGATGCTGAGCATGTGATCGTGCTACGTGTCGTCATCAGGGCTGAGTTCTCCAGAACCCTGGCAGAGCGCCTCGTGCACGACATCTCCATTGTTCTGCATGAGCTCGACAAGCTTCCCCCAAAACTCTCAACCCAAGCCCAAGGGAAGGAAGGGGCGCCTCTCGTCACTGCTGCTGCTCAAGAGAATTATGGAGATATCGACGACGGTGCTGTACTGCACATGAAGAGAAAGAGTGACTTGGAAACACAGAGGGAAATCACTACGTACTGGAAGAAGTATGTCATTGCTCAGAAAACTATCAAGCGCCAAAAAGTTATGGCCTCCTAATTATCAAACATCTGCAGTGCTCTCCTACTACTATTAATACTGATTATCAGGATATTATGGGTCCTTAAACCTCAAATTAGGAGCCTAATTTTCCGGCCATTTACGTCCATTTAAACCAATTAACATTTTTCAAAACTTAAACCACATTTGTGATCTTTTTCAGTGTTTATGAGGTTTACTCATAAAAGTTTTGTTTTTTTTTTTTTTTTGTTCCTTTCTAGTAATTGGTATGTAGCATTTAGTTAATTAAGCCCAGGTGAAATCGGTACTTATAATTGGCCTTTAATATCATGACGACCGGCCCTTTTCGTTTTATTTTTTGTTTTAATCTTTTTATTTTTTTTAAATAAAAAAATGAGCTTCGATACTAGAACGTGCGATGGAATTTTATAGGGGATGAAATTAGAACAACAAATTGGGTTTATCTATATACATTTATCTTTCAACGACCAGTTACTTCGATGCTAAAACTCCATTACGTGCAATTATAGTTCGTATGAACCCGTTCCCCAATGACTGATCGATCATGTGGTACCATCGACTAGCCATGCAGTTGCAGTAGTTATGCCTTTTAAGAATGAAAAGACTCACTCAAAACATAACATAAAATAAAATACATTATCTTTAATTTTTTGGGGCCTTCTACTAGGGCTGAACAAAATGTTCGAGATCCGACCCGACTCGTTATACCGAATGACTCTGACCCATTTTTCCCGACCCACTTTTGACTAATCGGGTACCGATTTTAACTTTTTCAAACCCACTTTTTTCTGAAAAATGCCTCCCTCTTGGCTTCAGATTTCATTTTTCTCTCATCTTTCTTCTCTCGATCTCTCTCTTATCTTTCTTCTCTCGATCTCCTCTTTCTTCGTTTGTTGATATTTCCACAGCTAAATCGCGAGTTGTAGCAGTGAGAGAAGAGATCTTCGTAGCATAGAGATAGAGGAATAATCATGGCCAAAATCACGAATAAACAGAAAGATAAAGAAACAAGGGAAGAAGATGACGAGAGAAGATTGGCTTATGCTCGTCCTCCCGCTTCCAATTCGACCCTGTCATTCACATCACCTAGAACGTCACTTAAAAGTATCGTTTAGAGATAATGTTCTGGAGTTTGAAGGTATAGAAAGGTGGGTTTCCTTTTGAGATTTATTTTTATTTTCTTCTCAAAAGCTCTTATTTTGAGGTCTTTGAGCTATAAAATATATGTTTGGCTATCGAGAAAACGAAGGAATATGAAGGGATTATAATTTGAAGCAGTTGGATTTTTCTTTGTTAAGGGTTTCAATTTTTCTGATTTCTATTTCGATTTTTTTTCAATTTTCTGTTTGATAATTGAATATTTTAAACGATCGATTAGATGCTTGGATATTTTAAACAATCGATTATAAAATGCCTGTTTGGCTACCGAGAAAGGGAAGTGGTTGGCAAAATAATCGATTAGATATTTTAAACAAAGAAAAAAAAATCAAATTGGGAAATCGGTAGCTTATCGATAACAGGTAATAGACATGGGAAGTTATCAGTCGGGTCGGAAATTGCTACTATCGAGTTGGGTCGGGTCGGGTGAACAATCTTACCTTCTACTCATCATTTCTCTATATATACCACAAACCATATTTGGTCTTTTATTTTAATAATTTGGTAGACATGTAAACGGTATAACTGTAAATATCCTTTTTTATTTTACAATTCTACATGAAATAGAGAGTAGTTTTATAATATTGAAATTTTTTATTTTTAATAGTGACAATATTATTGAATTCGTCGATTTAAAATGGTTTGTAAAATAACTATAGGTGTATTATTATTCTTTAATTATTCGGACACAACTACTCGTTTTTTGTTAATTTGTCGTAGGAGGTTTGATTGGAAAAAGATATATAGCCTCAAATTTTCCTTTAAATTTAAAGGTTTTAAAGTTTAATATATAATAACTAACTAAGTTACTAATGGACATTTAACTCTAGTACTCTACTAAAAAAATATACTAAAAGCAAGGACTGATGTAGGACACATTTCTAATTATGAAGTCCTCAAATTCGATTAAAAACTGATTTCGGTCTTTTGTTGGCGGGCTGCTAGAGTAATTATAACGGGCAGTATCCACAAGTACGTATGTTGATTAGAGCATGAGCATCATCTTAATTCCTACGAGCATATAATCCACACAATACGCAAACCTTTATTTATATTGAATACTACAATAAGATTCTATATTGTTTTTTCTTGTATTTTATATACATTATTTATTAATTAATATTAATTCCTTTATTTTAAATTAATTATATTATTGAATCTCTCATTTTAAGTCTATTGTTATTTTGGTTATAATATTTTATTTTATTATGTTGTGTGATTTATTTTAATGTGTTTTGGTTTTTATTTTTATTTTTTTTCTCTAATTTTCGAACTGGGATTTGTGGTATGGGTGTTTTAACTTCTAATTGGGCCTTTGTATTTGTGTGTATTATGTATTTTTTTGTGGGCCGTGTGAGTGTGTTATTAAGGAAAGGCCCAGCCCGTGTCTTGAAGCCTAGCTCTTACGACGATGATGAAGGATATAATGAGAAAGGTGAAGGCACCGCGCTTGACAAAGATAATGATCAAAAGAATTCTCCATCAAGCAAAGAACCGTCTATATTCGAGCATCCAGATGATGATGATCATGATGATGGTAATTGGCAATTTTTATTTTGGGTGTATCGGAACATTGTAAGCACTTTGTTCTCGCTCGCTATTTTTATTCGTTGAATAAATGAATCAATGATAGTAATTACCGTACGAAGCGGTAGCTGGAAGTCACAAAGTCGTCCTGTAGGCTGCCAGCAACGAGAATTGCGGTGGTAATGCTAGGATTTTAAAATTTGGCTTTATATATATATATATATATAGTAATAGATGAATGTAATAAATATACTAAAAGAAATGGGCGAGTTAATGATTATGGCAAATTCCACCAAATGTTTCGTACACCACTCGCATGATAAAAGAAAATTATGTTGATCTTAATGCTATGTATGCTGCTTGAATCCTCATGAATATAATCAAATGCATACATATATATATATATATATATATATTAAGATATTTTATAATATATATTATAAAAAGTAATGCTAGATAGTGGAGTGCAAAAGTGTTGTACAATCGTTTCAAAAAAGAATTAAATTCACTATTAAAAAAATTAAAAATTCTCTTGTAAATTTCGTATTTACTCATTTTAAAAAGAATGTACGACTGCAAATTTCATTTATCAATTATAAATAATTTACGTTTGTCAAATTATGTAGGTTTGGAATGAGCTCAAGCTTTTCTAATTCTAGTTATTAGTGAATGTAAAATATAAGTGGATGGTAAGTTTGAGGCAAACTTATTTTCGAATAAAAAGAGAATGAATATAAAAAGACTCGAAATCCCTGATCTCCAGAATAGACAATCACTAGTGTAGAAATTTTATACAATCCCATGATTAAACACTTAAACTGCTATTATTTATACAAGAGATGGCTTAACAAGGACAGCCCATTGTTATCCGAGAAGTCTTAGCTTTTACCATTGTTACATCATTGGCACATTCGGCCCATATTCCAACCTTGATATTACACCCCCATGACATTTCTCGCGCCTGCAAAACACCAAGGTGCAACTAAATTGAAGCCATGGAACGCTATTCTTCCACAATCCACCAGAGAAATCCAATCTCTTCTTGCTTATCGTAATTGCAAAGCCCAAGGACGCCAAATATAAGTAAATCCACAAGGGCAGCATGATCACTACTCACTAGGGTGGCCATAAACATCAATAATGGCCAACTTAGTAGCAATGGTGTTCAATATTTCAATCGTAGCCACTATCATACCAGATAAGGGAACGAGCCTAAACTTAAATAAATAAATAAATAGACCCAATTAAAATGGAAAAAATTGAAATTAATGAGGACAGAAAAAAATAAATATAACAAAGGCATTAACGGGGCACGCAAACACTGGTGTATTTAGAAGAGAGGAATCACTATTAATTGCTTGGCCTATAAACACGAATTGATTAGGTAGCGCCATCCCCAATTCACTAAATAAAATATTCATCCCGTCCCTCTTGGGTGGTTGCCTACTCCCAGTGGATTGGACCTCAGGTCATTGACCCATTGCCAAAGTTGTGACACATGGCCAACATGAGAGAGAGAGAGAGACAGAGAGCAACATCAAGAGGATGAGATCAAGAAAGTGAGGAAAGAACCACAACGGGGAAGGTTAAAGTAAGAATCTAAAAACGATGTCGTTTTACAAGAATTGTTTTTTGAATATATGTAGGGCTGTAAATTAATCAGGTTATTTGACAACCCGCTTAGTACTCACTCGGTTAAATTTGAATTGAACTCAATTCGTGAAAAAAATATATATATATATTCGCTCGAAAAAACAGATACCTGCTCGATTAATAAATGATACATACCGGACAATATTCGACTCGACTCAACTAAGGTTCGCTCATTTATGCTTGAATTGACTCGTTAGCTCAACTCAATTAAAGTTTATTCATATATTGATAAATATATATACATATATATGTTATATATATGTATTACTAGCAATATAAGTATGATACTTTTTTAATTAAATATGTAATATGTAATCTAATTACTTATGTTTATATAATGAATATATTTCATAACCATATTTTATCATTTATATAATAACTAATCTATAAATTTTAATAATTTTGTATATTTGTACATAGGAACCATGTATAAAATACATATATATTATCATATTAAGTGTATTTATTAATAATATATGTAAGTATATAACATATTGTTATGATGAATAAATTTTAACTAGTTAGATATTAATTATTAATTTTTATTAGATTTCTATTTATTTATTTATTTTAGATTTTATTCGAAAAACTAAAAAAAAATAGCTCAAGCTCGAACTTGAGCTCGGCTCGACTCAACTCGATTTCGTTTATGGGACGAGCTCGAACTCGAGCTCGAATTAGAAGTTTAGTTTATTGAGTTAAGCTTGAACAAATAATAAATAAAAATTTTGAACTAAGGTCCAAGCTTGAACTCGAATATTTTGAGTTGAGTCGAACTCGGCTCATCAAAACTCGGCTCAATTATAACCCGAAATATATGTAATATAGATATATATTGAGTCAGACGAACAAATAAAATCTGGATGGGCCCAAGGCCCAGCCCAACCCAACTACACCTATGTAACACCCTACCTAGTTACCCATTAGGGTTAGTCTTTAAGTGTCCTTAGATTAAGTTTATGGTTTTTGGCATTTATATATATATATATATATATATGTAAATATATATTCTTTTTCTCTTACTCTATTTTAGTTAGATTTATTAAAACTATGTCATTTAGAGTAATTATTTATTAAGCTTAAAGAGTTATTACAACAAGCTCATTAGTAATCTTAGTAAGACCCTTTGAACTTTAGAATATAAATAGGCCAAACTTTTGAAGCCTTGGACCAAACCTCTTAAGAAGTGCAAACCTTGATAGGTTAAAAGTTAGCCCAAATTTAAGAAGAATGTCTTTTGGACCTAACTTAGTATAGATTTAACCATTGATCCAATTAGGTCAATGTAAGCTTTTTAAGCCTCATCTTTGTGGATCTTAAAGCCTTATATTTTCTCTCAAAATCTAGAAATAAAAGCCTCTCATCAAATCACACTCAAAGTCTATAAAACTCTTACTTATACTTATGACCCTTTTAAGCCCAATAAGGCCCAAAGCCTTTATTATTATTTTTTTTTTCACTCTTCAATTTGAAGTCTAATACATCATACCATGAGTTTCCTCAAGCCTATAGCATATACTAAATACCCAAATTAAGTTTTAAAAATTGTTTAATACCTTTAGTCAACTTACCCATAATTAGTGATCTTTAAATCTTGTTTTGAGCTTAATTTTTTTTCTTAATCTTTATAGCCTTTTTTATCTAAGATTTTCTTATTCAAATATTTAAATACCTCATTCTAAGATCATACTAGGACCCTACATAATTATCCACACATGTCATTAAGGGAAATGACATAGCAAACTCCAAACTATACTAATCGGCACACATATATGTCTTTTGTGTGCATTGGACTGGTTTTTCCTTAAGCCCAATACGCTTGTGCCTTTTCCTCAATGTTATTATGATCCTTAAACACCCCATGAGACTTCTTTAAACTTAGACTAAGCCTTGGACAAACTTGGTTTCAAGAACCAAAACAAATCAGCAAAATCAATTGCACCTTGGGTGTTAGTTGGATGGAAACTAAGTTGGTTAAGTTCCAACCTCCCATCTTCCCCTGGCTGAGCCACCACCCCATGCCATCTCCTTAACCACCCTAATCCTCAAGAGTTCCTCATGGTCATCATGAGCTTCGAACTCGTTCTTTTCAGCCAATGAAAATCCAAAACTGAAATCAGCCCAAGAGAAAACCATCATTGAACCTATTTGCTTTGTGTATGATGTTTTGTATCTTTTTTTTTTCTGCACCAGGACCAGACCAGCTCTTTTTAGGTTCAATATAGCACTTGAATTCATGAATTCATGGTGAGTTTAGGTCATTATTCCACCAACACAAGATGACACAAGATAATAGAGGCAATCTGGAAAATTTCAGCTTCTTACACCACCATCCAAACCAACTAATGCCCAAAGGTTAAGACCAATGTCCCCTTCCCCATTGCTGCCTATAAAAGGCCTCCTCACTCTCCCATTTCCTCCACACCTCTCCTCCAAGTATTCTCTTGAGTCTCGAGCGCATTTTTTCCCCTTAGTGAGCAATAGATTGAAACTGAGTGAAGTTCTTGAGAGTTCTTGGTATTCTTGTGTTGGAAGCTTGAGTGGGCCACGAAATTTGAGTTTTCTTACCCTAGATCTTAGTTTTCATGTCAAGTCTTATTTCCTAGTGTTAGAATAAATCTTAGTTAAAGTTAGATAAGGTTACCATGCTTGAATTCAAAATCGGGTTCATTAAGAATGGTCTAAGAGTCTAAATTATTTTTAGTAGAAATTTCAGTTATGGCATGTCTTAGCACTTTATGATATGATTTATTAATATCTTAGGATGATTAAGGAAGGTTTGATCTTGAGATTATAAGGATTTCCTGATAAATTTTGATTCTACCTTGTATTGATCATCAAGCATGCATGGTTTTTAATTAAGTTATGATTAAGGTATGAAGGTTTAATTTATTCAACTAGGATTGATCATTAAGCATCTAGAAAGCCTTGTGACTAGTATAAGAATGAAAATGAATATTTTAAGTGAATTTAAAAGGCATGCCTCTATGATTTAAGTTAAGAGCATCATACTTGATTAATGAATTATGAGTGAAAATTAAAGTTCTCAGGAATGATTAAGTGTTGAGATGAACTTCTTCATCCAATATATTGTTCATACAATGACATTAAGGGCCTTAATAGATATTTGTGATTGAAAAAAATGACATAAGCATATATTCATATGGATCAATAGCTGAAAACACACACAGGCATCAACTAGAGTGCATGCCACGAGTTGAATTTGTTTGAGCTAGTTCCACTTTGAATTTTACAAATCCAATAGTATATATGATTTTACAATATGACAAATATGAGGTCCATAAAGTTTGGTTAAATTTGAGGTTCATTAGCAAATAGTGTATAGAGCCTAAATGGCATTTTTGAGAGTTTAGGAGTATTTTGGTAAATACCCATTGTTTTGAAGCATTTTTTTTTATGAATGTTTTCTGTAGTAGTACAAATCCTAACTTAGTACGAGTCTTATTACAGTCGCTACGATCCTTCAAACTCAAGAAGTTTGTAAGTTAGCATCTAACTTACACCTTGATAAATTATTTATGATTTATTGATAAATGCACATTCATGTTATAACTGCCATTTTGAGCATTAAATATCATGTCATATGATACATCGAGTGCATACTTACATGACATGTGATATTTTCAACATTTTAGCATATTGCATCTACAAATGTCATTTTTACATGAAATTTGTTACATATGCACATGTCATGAAATAATTTTTTTTTTATATAGCATGAAAAAGAAATTTTGTCATGACCTCAAAGGCTAGGATGGGGAATTATCCTGGTGGAATTCCTTTTGTCTACTCTAGAGTGTTTAAAAGTAGAGTGATAACTCTTGAGTTAACGAAAAACAATCAATGTGTTCTTTTTAAAGAATGCGGAGCGAAGTCAAATGTTATAACACCTAAAGCTGTTGGGTGTACATGTTATGATGTTATGTTATGTTATCAATGCATTTAAAACGATTCTGCAGACAACGTAGTTTCAACGTGAATTGTATTATGGTCACCAGTAGATACTCACAGTGCATATGGGGAAACTGTGATGATACCACATGTTATGATATTACGATTAAATATCAATTGCTAATAATGATGAAATGTCATGCTCAATTTTTTACCAGTAAAGTGAAAAATATTCTCTGTAAGACCATGTGTGTCTCAATTTTTATGAAAATGTTGAAGAATCTGGATATGAGACATACACTGATTTTTCTGCATTCCATGCATTTCATTTATTCATCATGTATAATTTATCATTGTGCATGTTAGTTGTTTAACTTAATAAGATTTCAAAACTCACCTTTTATGGACCCACTATCATTCCACTCGGAATGATAAAAGTTGTATCAGGACTCAAGAAGAATGGATTGCATGAAGCAGTGAATCCAACTAATTGAAGGGGGAGCCAGATCTCGAGAAAAGACTCAACGTTATCCTAATGTTTATAGCAATAACCCTTCATGCTCTAGAACGCATGAAGTAGTTGATCTAGTTTTGGAGACATTTGTTTTATGATGATTAGCTATATTGAGATTATGCTACTTTGTAGTTTGAACTCATGGTAATTATTAATGAAATGGAATTTTTCTAGTTATTCTAGTATAAGTTTCACTTTATCACCCTTAATCCGCTGCGAATATTACATTTTGCTAGTTGCACTTATAGGATATATTGCATATTAATTTTCATGTACAAGAGTATGTAATTTTGTGTTCTATATCCTGACGCTTTAATTCTCTGTTCAATCCCAAGCGAAAGTTGGAGGTGTCACAACCTAGCATTTGAAATGGGCTTCCACCAATTTGTCTGCCCCAAGTGGGGAAGGATGCAAAATGCCGCCCTAGAATCAGTCTACTTGTCATTCATTGTTATGAAAATTTTTTCCACAATAATCTCAGCATGAGAAAATTTGGAGACCGGTTAGGCTAATAACTCATAAAAAAAATCCCTTCAATAATAAATTGCCACATAGACTTCACATGTTAGTTTTTGTGTGAGTGCGCACTTCATAAGGATTCTCCCTTCTTCTTCTTCTTCTTCTTCCATTAGTTTTTGTTTTTGGAGTCCCTCAAGTTGTCTCTGATATGGGTTCTCTGACAAAGTCTGATTTAGCTTTGAAATAGTTCTTGAATGTGGACTTCCTTTGGAGCAGAACTTTTGGATATGTCCCACTTGGGTAACCAGCAATATAAAGTACTGTTTAATCCAGCTTGTTTCGACGTAATCTTTTTTTGTCAAACTCAATTTTGGGAAGCTTTGTCTCATAACTTGGAGAAGCCTTTCAGCACCACCAAGAAACAGAGCATTTTACAAAGTTGTTATTCTCATCAATGTTGCTGCAACCTGTTGCCATTTTTACAGGATTTTTGTTCCTCCATGTTCTAAGTTCTTGGTGACAGTGAAAACTGTCGATGAGGGAACAGAAACCAGCTTTATCTTCCACCACAGAATGATTCCAAAGCTTGCTCCTCCCCCACCTCTATTAGCCCATAAATGATCTTCTCCCATGGCTTTATGATCGAGATGAAATGGTCTCGCAGTGGTGAGATGTGTTCCGAAAGGGAGGGGCATGACCTAGCTTTTTGATTGTGCGTCTTGCGTCTATTCTTTATTTTGTGTATTTTTGACGTGGAAGATGATCGTAGGAGGGCTGATTCTTTATAATAAACAGCTGAACCATTTAGCAGCCTCTCTCTTTCAACATTTATTGCTATTAATTATGAACAATTATACACATCATGCCTACACCACCCGTTAAACATGATTTTTTTGCCATTACCAAATGTGGGGATCTATGTAAGATGGGTAGAAGAATTCTTTTAGTTTAGCAAAATAAAATAAAATAAAAAGATAAATAAATTAAAAAATCAAATGTGGTGCATGACGTAGAAATAATAATTAGAAGGGCTCATTAATTATTGAAAAAAATCTGAGTATAAGTTTGATTTGTACAAGTCCCATCTACATAAACAGTATTTTCACTGTTTATGTAAGACTTGTACAAATCAAACTTGCACCCAGCAATATTCTTAATTATTTGCAAGTTCTTTTTGGGTGCATAATCGTGGGAAGGGCATTGTTAGGGCTATTGAGTACAGGTCCCAACACTGCCCATCGGGCCATTTCCTTTTTTCATATATTTTTTCAATACCCTTAAATATTTTAAAAAAATTACAACATCATTAAAAAATATTTACTCAATCATTAAATAAAAAGAGATAAATAAAAAGAAGCAGGACCATTGTCTAGATCCATTATGGGGAGGAACCATGCTACACAACCTCTCTAACTTTCATACACCTCTTTTTTTAATTGTTTTAATTTTTGAAATTTTTTAAAATATTTTTGCATGATTCTTTTTGAACTAATTAATTTTTTTATTTATTATTATATATCAAATACTTGATGATATATAATAAATATTAAAAAAAAAATGTAGTGGATAAAAATTGAAAAAAAAGTTTTAACTTTTTTCTATGGGAAGAAGAAGCATTTTCCTTGCGAGGAAGTTGTTCTTGCAAGTCACGTGGCTTCAACTTCACTTCAGTCAAATAGTCAACAAAATGAAAGTTTAAAAGCTAAGAATTTTGGAAAAATATCTGATGTATTATGCTTTATTTGTATTATTATTATTGGATAATGGGTTGAATTTACCATTAAAATACTAAAAAGATAAGACAGGATACCAATCAAATAAAAAAAAGCTAAGAGAGGATATTTTATTCTGTCCCCAACACTTGCAAACAATAATGTGCATGTGTGAATCAGGCTGTTCATGGGCCAAATTTTCAGTAAGATTTTCATGGACTTCGAGTCCACACCTTTTGAATCTGCATGTTCAGGCCCGGCCCGTACTCACGCTGCCTCCTCTCGGCTAAGAAAGCAATCATCTTCGGCACAAAACACCATACAAATGAATCGCACCAAACAAACTTGCTAAATGCCGTTGATTGTACATCAATTATTAATATCCCACACGAAATACAATGTGGTTGACACCTGTGTAAACAAAACTTGGACCATTCAAAGCCCATGATCGAAAAAAAAAAAAAAGGTGGTCCCACACACCAACCACATGTATTTCTTTCTTCTTCCATGCTTCATGCTTACTTACCCCTCGGTCCCACCAGCATGCCCATTTACTGGGCCCACTTCCTATACGACACCCATCACAGGGAGACGGTTGGAAAACAAAAGAAAGTAAGAAAAAAAAAAAAAGAAAAGGAAAAGCTGAAATTTGAATTGTGCCTTTAGGGACATGTCTTTGCCTCAAATATATATGAATGACTCTTCCACTTTACATGCAGCAAACATAATATGATATCCATTGCAATTATTAAGTCCCCCACACTATAGAAAACCAAGGAAAGTAAAAGGTCACCCCATTTCACGAATCCCAAGAAACACCCACTATTAATTTCTTTCTTCCCAACCGTTGACTGCTGCTGCAGTGCTGCTTCTGAAATCATCTAATTCTCTTCACTTTTTCTGCTTTTTTGGCACAACTTGCACATAAATAGAGCCATTTCTCATCATGTAATGGCTCATTAAGACACACACAAAACATCCCCTCCCAACAAAATGGGTGAGCTTCATTCCCTGGCTTACACTGCTGCTGGCAGCCTCCATAGCTCTTCCCTAGGTTGGGATTTTCACAACCTTGGAGTTCTCAACCAAGACACTATGTGTTTAGGTACCCAATTTTCTTTCCTCCACTTATTTTTGTCTCAATTAATTCTTCCTCTTCTTGGAGTGCCAAATTTCTTATATAAATACAAAATGACTTTTGATTGTGAATATTGACTTTTTTTGTTGTCATGGATGGAAATGCCTCACCGTTCACTTCGCCTCCAGAGTCTGATTTTTCCAGCGGCTATTTGGAAGACGCTTTGGTTGAATTTAGGGACCGAACCAAACGAAGACGCATGCTTTCCTATACAGATGATCATACTGATGATTATGGTTTCAAAGATCTTGAGCAGGTATTTCTTTTTTCTATATTTTCCACACTGGCCTTTTTTTTTTTTTTTAACTAGTTCACAGAGATTAAGGATTACTGTTTTTAACCACATACAGAGTCACTGGAATTCAAACAGCTCATGGGGAATGTCCGAGAATATTTATTCATTGAGCCAGATTAACAATACCGACGGATTCTCAGGTATTTGTGTCAGATTGATCAATCTTCGCCCAAGTTTGAGGTTTTTCTTGTAGTGCATGCTGTGGTCTTAATTAACGTTACTTTCACAAAATGGTGTAACATTTGTATATAGATGAGCCAATAATTATGAGCAGAATCAGCGAGGACGCAAGCCTTATCACAGACGTACAAACCCCAGAAGATCAGGCCCCTGAAACTACAGATTCTTCTTCTTCTTCTTACAAGCAACAACCTAGCACCATGTCTTCCGACAAAGAAACCCTCTTCTCCACAGATCCTGCCGGTACATGATCTTCCTCTCTCTTTCTCTATTTAGAAGAGAATTGCTTATTTATAGTAAGTTATTTCCGGTGAAAATGAATTTTTTTTTTTTAAATGAATCTGTTTTTGTCTCCTTCTCGTCGAAAATGTTAGTTTTCTTGTGTAGTCTCTCTCCTTTTCTGGGTGTTTAAGCAGGAGGCAGAGAGGCTTTTCTTGTGCCTATTACATATATGTATTTGTGTTTTATTCAGGAGATTCTGTTAAGAGTGCGAAGAAAGTGATAACAAGGGTGGTGTATCCATTTGCATTGGTGAAACCAGGAGGAGTTGAAGGGGACATAACCTTAAACGACATAAACGAGAGGATACTAATGCCGCCAACAAGGCCGGTGAGGCATCCGGTGGGGGACTTTGCATGTCGGCCATGTGTGTCTCCTGATGGTCCTGGGCTTTCTGGGAAAGCTGTCGTCGCCCTTACAAGAATCCACACACAAGGAAGAGGAACAATCACCATTATCAGAACTAAAGGCTAAGAATTAATATTTGTGTCTATACTTTTTTTATTTAGCGGCTGTTGGGTTCTTTAAGACATGCTTGTTTCAAAATGAGTTGTATAGATAGAGATTATTGAGTTATTTGATCAGTTTTCGTACATAATAGTTACCCAAATCAAAGCTACTTACTTCTTGTGCTCAGAGATTAATTATGTCCAGCACCTTGATCTCAACTCAAAATGGTGTACTACGTACGGGGAAAATTAAAAGGAAAAGGGAAAATAATAAATAAAAAAAGGACAGAAGTGGGAAGGAAAAGAAAAAGAAAAAGGGAAGCTCTTTACAAGCCGAAGTTTGGCACCCTGTTTGGCAACGTCCGGATTATTTAGAATCGAAGTTTGCTTGTTGGGCATGCGAACTCAAAATTAGCGTAATATTGAACGAATATTTGAGCTGCTTAGTGCTCATGATTTGAGCAAGTTAGGCTCGTATAAATCTGACTCCAAATTGATTTGTTTTATTAACTAATAATCTAGGATTAATCTTTTTGACTTTTCTGATAAGTAGTCATGATGATAAGATATTATCTAAGAAAATCTATTTTGTAATAAAAGTGATGTGGTTTATTTCAATTGATACAATGTTGGCCAATTTGATAATTATAATTAAGTTCATAAATAAATAACTTGAATAGTACATTTAATTAAGTTAGTTAAATAACTTATAAGGAGAGGGTTGGATATAGAAAGTCCTTTTAATTCATTTTATCTAACCAGTAGAATTTTATTAAATTTTTATATAAATTATAATAAATAATTTAATTTAATTTTTTAATTTTAAAATAATAATAATTAATTTAAAAAATAATATTTTTATAAAATTTAATTAATTTTTATTTTAACTCATTTCAAATTAATTTAATGACAAACTTTATCCTAAAGCTTTTTTAAAAGAAGAAAATATAATATATATATATATATATATATATATATATATTTAACAGGAGATTCAGTACTGATCATTTCATTTACAGCGTTTATAGGGCAAGCCTTGCAAGCTAGTAGCTGCGCGTGATCTCCCGCCCTTAACACAAGACTCGCCATTTCTCGGATTTAAGTAGTTGTACTGTGGTTAGACGTTTAATTAGGTTGAACTAAAAACAAGAACGTCATTTCGTGACTGAAGTGTGCGCGTGTGTATATATATATATATACATATACATACATATATATATACACACCAAATCAACATGAATAATGGCAGGAGGCCAGTCAACTTCGGTTGAATTAGGTGATGAAGTTTGGAAATTTACAGCAATTTGTTTTTTAATAAAAAATATAGTCAAGGCGCAATTAATAATCTTTCGCATTCATGAGGACTTAGTTACAAATTATGATTATATTTTATTATATCTACTTTAATTACCTGCCAATTAATTAATTAAGCAGTCGGTACTCAGCAACGTACCATTCATGCAACCAGATTTGTTTCCAGCTTGAGAACTATTAATATATATTCTCAACATTAGCGTGTAATTAGTTAGCAAGATCTCATCATGACATGCATCGGCTTGTTAAATTAAAATATATATATATATATATATCATGTCACGTACAGCAGCTTGCAGTACTTGTCAATATAGCTCTTGATTCCCGATTTTCAAACTCTGATCCAAATACTTTTGTATATCATGTGTAGGACTGGCACCCATCATCACGACCAATTAAGCAATTACGACCTATAATTGAACACACCCACTGCAAGCTGCTAGCTCGCTCATGGGAATCGGATTTTAAGTAGTCAACCTTCAGAAGGGAAGTTGGTTTATAAATTCACACAAATTACTTAAAGTTTCATTTCAAACCCAACGGCCAAGAACTAATTCATTCGGCCCGGCCCGGCCCCACCCCGGCCACAAAGCATTCTGCCAGTTCCCTTTTCTATAACGTCTTAGCGGCGGTCGGTATAGCTTGACTATATATAAATAAATCCTAAATCCTAATAATTGCTTAATTTGTATTAGAATTCGTAATGATCAAATTAAATAACAATCAGTACTACTGCTACTCGAGAAATTAATTATATATACATGTAATTAAAAAATTGAATCTTGAAAACCCGGCCTCCCTGATCCTGATCCTGATCATGGTACTACTTAAGGTCTTCTCCAGCGTCTAATTCCTCCTCTCCTAATTGATGGCTTCGATCTAACAAGAATTCCGGACGTGGGTACGCGGCTTTTGTGAAAACAGTGGTTGCAGTCTAGTCCGCTTATGAATGAGGTACATATTAATTGTACATCATGTGGGAAGCCGGCTCCACAAAATATAGGTCAAACACATAGCATTTTCAAAACCTCCATCCCAAAATTTCAAGATGTAGGGCCCCCAACTGTTTTTGCCTCCCTTCTCTGTCTCAACATCTGCATCCACTCTTGATCCCTTCAACATTTGATTTGAACATTCTTTTCCATAAGTGATCATGCTGCAATGCCTGCAATTATTTTTTTATTCTTTTTTTCACATATAATATATATTATAAAAAATCTAATTATTCATAATCAGTTATTTTCTATTAAAATAATTATTTTTTATTAAAATAAGTTTATCTTCCTAATAAATAATTATTTTTATTATAAATAGTCTGTTATAAATATAGACTCAAATTTTTTTTTTTTTTTTTATGTTATGATCAAGTACTGAGCTAGCTGCTTAGCATTGGCAAGCCTGGGTAGACCAATTAAACTGATCGGTAGTCAGTACCGTGGGTATTAAGAAACTGATGCATGCATATGTATATGCATCACAGCTGGATGATGGCAAAGCTTGTTGCTAATGCTAGCTACCTAGCTAGCATGTGCGGTAGACGTACTCTTTACCTTTGGTGGTTGAAAACTTTGAAAATTAATAAATTAATGGTGGTGGGGGATGATTAGGAGTGATTTAGTAGTGGATTAATGTCAATCATTATCTTTGCTTAGGTGATTTAGCTTTTGACCTTTGTAGACCATATCTATCTGTGTTCCTTTTTAAAAAAAAAAATATTAGTTAATATTAATAGTGGATGATCAGGAAGCCCAATTGGGAGACTTTGTCCTTCTCTGTTTCTATTTTTTATTTATTTTTTTATAATAATACTATTACACCTTTTTTTTTTTTTTTACTATCTATTTTTTTTTTCTCTTTTTTTAGTCTGTTACTAAAATTTCTAAAATATGCCCTTCTTGCATAATTTTTTTTTTTAAAAAAATCAATCAACCAAAGTAGTAAATAAGCCTCTTTCTTTTAAACAATATTTTAAAAACGGAGAGTAAAAAAAGGTAAGTTTTTTACTGAATACGTGTATGACTAAAGTGAGTGGCGTGACCACACGTACCTGTCCACAATATTATCACAGAGCAATGAGCATCGGTGGTGACTACACAGCCAATGAATCTAGTTATTTCGAAATACTTATCTCAAAGGAAACTCAAAAGGTGAATATGTATATATGTATGTATGTATAGCATTAACAGGCTATTTCGTTTTGCGGAGTACAAGCTAGTACTACTGTACTAGTACAATGGTAGATACAGTTATACTTATCATATAGTGCTAGCTAGCTAAAGTCCAATGCTCAAAATATTTAGGAGTGGTTTGTTTTTTAAATTCAGTTTTACTATTAACAATTTATTTAAACTCATTTTAACTAATTTGAATTCTATTATTTACAATTCATCTCATCTTATCTCTGAATCTAAACAGTTCCTTAATATTGGATCCATATATACCAATTTGAAGATGCTTTCTTGTGCCAAAGATCTTGAGATCAATTATTTTAATGTTGTTAATTATGATAATTTAGTAGTTACATTGAGTTGATGGGAGTATCCACCGCCTGGTATGTTTAAATTAAACGTCGTTGGAGCCTTTTCACAAGTTGGAATTATGGCTGCTGTTGGATTTGTGGTTCGGGACTCAAACGGTGAAGTCATTATGTCTGTAGCAAAACGTGAATATGTTCCAATGAATGTTCTTGAAATTGAAGGACTTGCTATACTCGGGACTCCACCTAAGTATGCACCTTGGGCACCTGGGGATCCATCATTTGATCATTGAATCAAATTTCTTATTGGTTGTCAATGACTTTAATAAGGCAGGCGATTCAACTGCTATTTTTTGAAAATGTAATAAGTAGGACTCTACAAAAAATCTGTAATCTGACCTGACCCGCTATTCTGTTTAATACTGACCCGCTATTACTAATAAGTGAGGTAAAGAGACTAATGACAAGCTACCAATCATGTGTTTTGCAACATGTAAACCGAAGCGGTAATTCAACGGCTCATTTTCTAGCAAAGTTTGGCTTGAATGTTCTGGAAATTAGTTTATGATAGAGTTCTTACCACGGTGTAATTGCTAATTTCCTTTGTTTTAACTCTTAAGTTGTAATTTGTTTGGATTTTATGAATAAAAGCGATACGAGTTTTTGCCATAAAAAAAAAAAAAAGTAGTTACATTGAGTTTTGTGACTGATTAATTTAAAGGCTCAGTGCTACATTCTCCAAAAACAGAACTAGAAAAAAGGAGTAGTGTTGATAAAAAAAGACAAAAGGAAAAAGGTAATAGTGACTCTACAGTGAGATCCCCCAATGGGCTCTACCGGAGGCTTTTTTTTTTTTTTGTATAATTCATATAATTAAAAAATACTTTATTAATTACTAAATAAATATAGAGTTGTGACTTTAGCATTTCTGAGAAGAGAATTATGAAGATCCATTATAACATGAATAAAGCGAGATTTTAAATATATTCAAATAAAGATTAATATTGCCAAGTAAAACAATTAATAAAGATTAATGTCAAGCTATGTTTTACATTGATCTACAGAGAAACGGCTTCTTGATCCCTTGCCGTATCGCCACCCATTTCATTACCCATCTTAGATTATAGGGACTAATATATAAATTTTCCATGAATTTTTCACTCTCTTCCAATACAAGAAACAAAAAAATTATCGGCCTACATTTACATTGTTTTATCTATATTTCTCTCTAGAAATATAGCTAATTAAAACTTCTTTTTGGTATTTTAATTAACCACTTTAATCCAACAATTTATTCAAAATTTCTCTCTATTTCATCCAAGAACAAAAACATAAAGTGATATTATTATGGGAAAATCTTATAACTAGCCTTGTTGTGCTTAGGGGAAAACCAACTCACCAATAGAGGTGCGACACGTTAGTTTAATAGCCCATCTATTTTCAGACTACCATGCACCCAACCATAGCCTCCCCCCCTCACCCACAAAAAAACCCCTTTTTGGAACGCTAGGGACCTAAGTCAAGAAATAGCAAGTCGACACTGTCACTAGACCCGAAACCAGGGTTGAGCTTGATGCCGCCATTGAGACCCGAAACTACTGCACTAGTCGACGCCTCTGCAACTGAGACCCGAATGTGGACTGCACATCACCATTGCCATTCTTCCTATCTGAACACGATGTGTTGGTACTTTCTCAACAATTCCTTCCTATCTGCACATCGCCAGGCCTTATATTGGACCTCGTGGTGGCGAGAAGGCAGCTCTGTGACGTGAGATAGGTCATCGTTTATGTGCTACGGCATTGCTGGGCGTCGCGGGCCAGGCAGAGTAGTTTGGATCCGGCCAAAAACTGCCGCCGCGAGGCTTTAGGCCATGGGACTCTAGCGCCTTCTGGCATGTCCCGAGTCCTTGTGTGTGCACATCCAGTGCATGCACAATGGACGTGTGTTGTGTTTTTAAGTGTACTGTGCACTTAAGTGCACAATACCGTCCCAAGTACCTTTTTCTTGCCTTAGGCTACACAATGATTGTGTACCCAAGTGTCATGCATATGTTCTAATGAGTGAGTACTGCCTTTAAACTGGGGGGCACTGCTTGCAAGTTTGGCAATTTATTTAGTGCGCCGGTAAATCATCATTATCTCTCCTCCAGCTCAGAAAGTATTCAGATCCCATTGACGGCACCATTATTGATGTCGAAAAAAATTAGTCAATAAGCTAAGGCAGGAGAAAGAATCATTCCCGACCTACTGGTACGATTTTGGCTTCATTCAAAATTGTTTAGGACTCCCAGCAAAATTCCGACACAGGTGGCGTATACATTGTTAACAGACAAAATAAATGGACATAGACACCAAATTTATGTGGTTCGACATAAGGCTTACGTCCACAGGCATTTGAGGAGGGAAATCCATTATAATGAGTATTTTTACAGTCTCTCATATTTCATTGTACAAGGAAAAATATAGATATCAATGGAAGAAATTCCTCTAGTTGGAGCTCCCAAATGCTTTCCAAAAAGAAGGAAAATTTGAAGGAGAGGTGCTACCAGGGAGAGAGAGAGTCGATCCTCTCCTGCTTTCATCTGTCCAAGGCTTTTTATAGGGTTCTGGCTTGGCGCGATGTGATCTTTCTCTTGCGTATGTCAGTCACCTTCATTTTCCTCTTTTCCATTGTTTCCCTGCTTTTTTGCTTTGTACGTTACTTGTCCTCTGCACCCTCCCTTATTTCCTTGACAACCCCCCATCAGTCCTCAGTCCAATCTTGTCTACTCTTGTCCCCTAGTGTAATGAGTAGTTGGCTGAGACCCACTGCTATTTCCTCCCTCACACGCCTTGTCATCAATCTTGTCTTTATTAGTTTTAGGAGAAGTCGTATTACTAGATACAAAATATTGAAAGGTTATGCCACATAGACTTCATTTATAGTAGTTATTAAAACTTTCATTTATAGTGAATTTAAATCTAACAAGTTAATGAACATTTGCTCAGGAAACCCCCAAAGATGCTTTGTTTAGATTTAAATTAGACTTTGACCATTGTTTAGAAAAACAAAATTACTTGCCCCAGAAAAGCAGAATGCATTGATTATTAAGATTCACCATAATTTAATGTGAGGTGATTAAGACCAGATAATTGGTTACTTGTAGCTAAGCTAAATTCATAACTTTTAGTTAATTGCATGGTGTTGGAAAGCTTTGCTCCTGTTATTTTGGACAAAATATAGAATGGTGCTAGGTAGACTCTGAATGCTTTTGAAGTTAGATTATATCATTATTTGAGCTCTGAAGTTAACTTAATTATTAGGCGAATTGGTATTAAAATACTTTAGATTTGAGTTTTTGTCCTAGATATGCTTACTTTCTTCCATATTTTCCAGTGAATGGCAAGTTCAAGTGCTCATATCAGTTCAAGTTCATGGACTTCAAGAGGTGAAGACAAAGCATGTTTGGACAGGCCACTTTGCTATTGTGGCATTCCATCAAAACTCCGAATCGCTAGAAAGGAAAATAATTTTGGTAGAAAATTTTACAATTGTCCAAACTATAAAATCAATAAAGAATGTTGATTTTTTTTTTTTTATGGATTGATCTTGGAAGTGATCAAAACTCATGAACATCAGTTGCTCAATGACAGAATGAAAGGTTATTTCGTGAACATCAATTGCTCGAACAAGCTAAATATAAAGCAATGGAGAAGAAGTATAAGGGAACCTTGAAGTTGTTGACATCGTGATTTTTTTTATCGCAATTTTTTCTATAATTATTATGTATCCCAATTAAAATTACTAATGTAAGCTTACTTAGCTTTTTAGCTTTGGATAACTTATTTGTGATGAACTTGTGATGTAATGAACATATAAGCTGTGATTTTATTGTTTTGCTTACACTTTTCCTGTATTGAAAAAGTACTTGCACAACATGCTTGCTACTCAAATAGTAGATCAAATATTTTTCTGATCAACTTGTATAACTTGAAACAAAGAAAGACATGCATGCCTTTAAAAAGGAATCCTTGATAAGATCAATGACTGAAATTATAGAGTCAAATATTCATTATTACATAAATACATAACAATTAGTGCCAAATACATAAGATAAAAAAGAAAGTTCCAGGATCGGCATTATACAAAATTCTAAAAAACATTGAGCTTCAATCCACAAAAGTTCGACGAGGGATCAAAATGCTTCTCTTTAGAACCTTGAAATGCTTTACAACCCTCATGTCACATTAATCATAAAATCATCAATTATATAACACTTAAATTGTTAAAAAATCATTTCACATTCAAGGACTTATCTCCAAAATATAAAAAATCAGATTCGTAACATAAGTAAATTTGATTAAGAATCCAAGTTAATGTGCTCGACCTCAGATGTATGCCCAATATTCCTTCAAAAACAAGAACAAACACAATATAAAAAAATTAAAACAGAGATTAAAAAACCAATAAATTAAAAACTTGAAAAAATATGTCAATACCTGGCCAAAGGACAAATTTTCCTTGCATGTCGCTCTTTTTTACAAATGTCACAATACTTTTTCTTGGTTAGTTGACTCTCTTTTGGGTTCTTTGATCTCAAAAACTTTTAACGCCCTTTCGTGAGCATCCATGGAGGATCTTGCACCGTTTATGAAGAATTTGAGACAACTTGACATCTTAGGATTTTTTTTTATTTTTTTTTATAAATATTAAAAAAATTTAGTCCATGTATATAGACATGGTAAACTTCACATAAAATCATACAAGTAAGTATATCTAGGCAATCTATATATTCAATATCGCCATGATCTTCTATCAAAAGTGTCTCTTTATGGGCCTTGTCTAAGGCAAGGGAGAGGTGGTCCAATTTTTGTATAGTCGTCCCAAGTTTCGAAATGGTGTAAAATTACATCATCAACTTGCTTTTTTTCATTGCTAGCTCATCTTGTCGCGTTACATGCTCTTCGAGAATAGGTATATCAACGATAGGTTGACTCTTAACATTGATAGTCCATCTCTATAGAATATAGTGTTGTGGCAAACTATATAATTTATCATTCTTGCGAAGTACACTCATAATATGCCTACAGAGAATTCTCATAAACTCAAACATATGACATGTACAAATGCCCTTATCTCCTCCACTTTCCAAGGTCATAACATAAAGAGGGGTGTCTTTTTCATGAGGCATCACTACATAAGTCTTATTGTCATCGTCTTTGCACTATTCGGTTGACTTGTAGCATGGCATATTGAAAAGCTCACTTTAAAAAATCATAAAAGATTTTCTTGTGTACACTATAGCAGCTTGTTCTTCGATTTTGTGAGTTGTTTTCAATATGGCCGGTGTAGATTTTGTTCACACATATATTTCTTTTTCTTTAATATATCGTGCATCTAATGCTTTCTCATATTAATGCACAAAATCATTGATCATAGTGCTAGAATGAACATAATCTTTGAAAAACTTATTCATACTTTCACTTTTTTGAGTTGTTGATTTACTGGCACAAAATAATGAATGCAAGTAAGCCAAAACTCACTTTTCCTATCGATTATAAAGATTTTGCAGTCATGTATTATCACTTAGCTCATACTTCACTAATATAATAGCCAATTCCAACTCAAACTCAACAAATACAATTGTCTTATGAATACAATGTTGGAAATCATTTTGAAAGTTTGGAAATCTATTATATACATGGCCAGATATTTGAATTTTTTTTTTTTTTTGGTAGAATATGCCACAAACACAACCTATGAGTACTATTCGGGAGTAGTTCTACAATGGCTTTCACCATAGCCTTATCATCATCAATAATTATGGTACCAGAGGGGCACGTCCAAGCATTACCTCTTACCATATTCTCAATAACCACGTATATGATTTAGTTGTTTCTTTAATCAATAAGGCACTACCGAACAATATGGTTTGGTGATAATGGTTAATTCCAAAAAATGGGACAAAGGGCATCTTATAAATATTTGTCAAATATGTAGCATCGAATGTTATAACATCTCCAAATTATTGGTATGCAATCCTTGATCGAGTATCGACTCAAAAACAATTTCTTATAAACTCATTCTACTTTCATGGAGTACACAAATCCAGGCTCTTTGCATTGAAGATCAAGAAAATACGTATATAACCTTTGTACATCTCCCTCTTGGAGTAATTTTTCCCCTTAGTTCCCCAAGTAATTTTTCACATCTTTGCCAATACACCCAATGTTAAAGTCATCCCTTGCTCCTTTACTCAACACTAATATTAACTTTCTTGTCGGTACACTGTACTCATTCAAAGTCATGATAAATTTCTTTTGGACTTTTATAACTTTCCTATATCCACGAAGCAAACTAGTAATTTTCGATGAAAGTAGATCGTGATTATATTAAAGCACAAACTTACATACTATCAACTTTTCACCCTCTTTTTTTATCCCCATCAATGCTTTACAACCAATCTTTATCTTAGCGTATTATGGAATTATTTGTTCTTTTTTTTTTCCCCTCTTTTGTCAAAATCCTTCTATTGCGTAAACGTAGTCTATAACACATAATTTCTTCTCCTCTTTTGACAATTGAGTATGTTGGGGCCGAGTGGCAAAACCATTTCTTCTTCCATACACCTTGAAAATTGCTTGGGCGTTTTCTACCTCATCAAATGTCATATCGATGAATGGCTCGTTCCGGCCACTACTCGAACAAGGTCTCAAATTCACTCTATCTTCCATATTGACTACATTTTCTACATTCACATCATTACTCATACGAACTTCATCTTCTAAATTCAAAACATCTTCTACATTCAAAACATCTTCTACATTCAAAGCTTCTACATCTACACCTTCTACACATGTGTGATCCGTCGTTATGTCAACGAGTCTATAACCCGCGTAATGCGCGGGCAGTATTTATACTAAATTTTATAACTCTAAATAGTTCATTATACATAATTACCATTATAACTATTAAAAAATATCAAATATATATAAATAGAACATGCATATATAGATGACTTCACTTACTAATAAATATTTCATAATCAATTTACAATGTGAAAAATCATTATTAAGAACAAATTATGACTATGAACAGAAATGGTCCTCCAAAACAAAGGAAATATCGAATTTAACAATAATAGAATATGTTTCATAATATGGAATTGTAATAATCTAACCATAATAGTATTATACATAATAGTTTCTAGAATGTTTTAGGGTGAATGTTTTGCTTAATTTTTACTATAAATTGGCAAATAACATAGACCCTAAAAACCTAAAACCAGATCTCCGGGCTTTCCAAGGAGTACCTCATTGTGTTTTTCTTATAATGAAGCCTAGAAGAACATTCAGACATTTTTTTTTCTTTTTTTACTAACTCCAAAGCAGAAATCGATATTTTAAAAAGACAAATGAGAGGAAAGGAAAAACTCATTTCCTCCCACCTAATATCATCCATGTCTCAGAACCATAAAAGAACTAAATGAACACCACCAAGAAAAACAATTGAAGGGCCTACAAGATTTTCAAACAAAGAAAAAAGATAAATTACTGCAAGACTCCGTAGCCACTTAATGAAGTTCTCAAACTCGGTGTAATCACTATCCAATATCATTGTCTGGTACCATACTTTCCCTGCAGCCCTAATTGCAAAAGCCTCGTCCTTAGTGATTTGCTCTCTTCTTGTCAAGCTTCTCCTTCTTGGCCTTCACGCGTTCTGACTCGACCAAAAGAGCCATCCTCCTAGTCCTGGCAGTCTTGGCGTAGGGGTTTAGCTTCAGCAAGGATTTGAGATTCAGACAGCTTGTAGATATAATTGAAGAACTTATATTGACCTATAAAACAAATCAATATTGTCGTTGTTCTTAAGGTCAAGTATCAAAATAAGAGCTGATGGTGTTTTATATCAATTTCTTTATCACCTTTGCACAAACTTATTACAGAAAAATAAAATGATGGGAAAACAAATAAATGAATTTTCCCAATTAGAGTTTGAAGGAAAAATAGGCCTACAAAGTAAGGGCCATAGAAGGCCAGAACTGCGTTGCTCTCATAGGCAACCACACAAATAACTGGAGCACAAATATTCTAACGGCGTAAAACACAAACCAGCAGCGAGAAGAGCGCGTTCACCCAAGTCAGCATCACAGACGACGGCGTATGAACAATGTTGGCAATTGAGTTCGTTCTCCCCCGCCCCCAACAAAAAAACCCAAAGAACACTTGCAAAAATAAAAATAAAAAAATCAATTGATGCAAGTCAACTATTCAAAGAGATAGAGAGGTTAAAACCTGTAACAAACTTACCTTCGAGAAAAACTAAGCCAAGAAGAAGAAGAAAAGGAACCACGATGTTATGTTAGTTCACATAACGATTTTATAGACAATCTTCTTTATTTTTGCACTTCGAATCAGCATACACGCACTCCACATCAATATCCCCATTGACTGAAAGTCCCAGGGCATCTTCAAGCTCAAATCCCTATCAAAACTACAATAACATTTTAAAATTACAATAACCTTCTTCGTCCGTCCGATCAGTCTGCTCAACCACCACGTTACCTTCGATTCTAGTATTAATAAAGGAGAATGCTACTTACCCTTTTGAAAATCCTCCCGTTTGGATCCCATTTTGGGATTTATTTTTTTCAGTTTTTTTTTATATGATTTTAAAGATTTTACATGATTTTTTAACATATTAAAATATTTTTAAAAAATATAAAAAAATCATAATATTATTTTAAAACACTTATTTTAAAAATCACAATATTATTTAAAAACACTTATTTTAAAATCATGTAAAAAAAATTGAAAAAAATTAAATAAATCCCAAAACGGGATCCAAACAAGAGACTTTGTAAAGGGAAGCATAGCATTTCCCATTAATAAAACAATAACAAAAAAAACTTCATGCACTTTTCAAAGTACAAAGGATAACAAAAAATAGAACAAATTAAAATCACCACCTACCTGTTTCTTCATCCGTTTGACAAGGAAACAAAAATTTAATTAGAAGAGTAGAGTGAACGTCGTAGTTCCATCAAATAAAGGAGGTGGTTCGCAAGTGCATGCAACGGGAGAAGATCCTTTTGCACGCTACTGCACAACCCAGACAAATATAAAATGAACAATCTCACAAATTTTGTCAGAAATTAATAACTTGCAAATTAAGGGAACCCATATAAATAAATTCCTTGAGAGTTGAGATGATGAAAATCGATATTGGGATGGATTTCGAAATGCTTACTCTGTAGCCATTGATGATGATAATGTCCAGAGATATCGTCCCACTTTATATGTCTATATTTGCGGGATTTTCCAGATATATCCTGTATTTTAGACCGACTTTCCTCACGGACAATGGACACTTTTTTGTAGAGCAACTCGAAAAGTCAAGACATGATCCCATTTAACATAGCATTTCTACATATCATTTTGGGTGGGCATTAAGCGGTGAAGGAGGAAATTAGGGGACGTGGTTTCTCAACATACCATTTCAGGATATCGTTTAACGGTTTGATCTCTTAACGGTTTGCTTTTCTTCCTACTTTTATGCTGTTTATGACACCTAAGCAAGTTATTATTCGACTTTTATATAATTAAATAGATTTGATCACTATTGAAACTCCAAATTTGATCATTTGTTTTGAAATAAGAAACAAAAACTTAGTGCACAAATCCACATATGTACATTTTTTGTGTTTTTTTGATAATTATACTGAAAACAGAATATCTTATTCCACACATAAATAATAGAAACAGTAAAAACAATGTGGGTTTTTTTCATAGGTAATTGGTAAGTGGATGATTTTGAGTTCATGTCTAATCGGTAACTAGGTGATTTTGAAATATCAATTACCCTAGTTTACCTAACCTAGAGAGAGTAAGTCTATAGCAAAAATGCTCAAATATCATGAAGCTATAACTATTGACCTAAGTAATAGTATTTAGACAACAAAAAATCAAGTGCAGCATAAACGAACACCATTAAACATATGTGGCAAGTTTCATGATTTTTATATCTGGAAAAATATCAAACACCCATGGAGTCTTTTTTCTCTTTAAGCCTCTCTGTATTCTATCTAACATTTTTCACAAACATATATTATAAACAT
Source organism: Platycarya longipes (assembly GCA_036559045.1). Taxonomy (NCBI): domain Eukaryota; kingdom Viridiplantae; phylum Streptophyta; class Magnoliopsida; order Fagales; family Juglandaceae; genus Platycarya; species Platycarya longipes. The sequence continues at coordinate 23,301,767 of CM071793.1, read as the reverse complement.
AGACAAGGTGAATAACCAATCTTAATTGGAAAGAAAAAATTCTGAAACCTATATAGGCATACTCGAAACAGCGCACTTGAGTGCTCGTAGCAATAAAACATGATTTTAATGTGTGATGTTTGTACAAATATTGAGCTGCACTAGTAAAAACTAAATCTGGAAAACATGAAATCAACAACTCGGTGCAAGCGAAAAGAGCAATAATCAAATGAGGGCAAAAGGATGAGCTTAAAACCATTGGTGCGACGGCAAGGAAATCGTGAAGACAAGACTGGGTTGTTGCTTGGTATGTAGGTTTCGATTAAACGATGTGTAGAGTGAAATATGAAAAATAATTAGATGAGGACATGTCTATTATGCTATGTCCCATTCTCTTATGTGTAAACAACTCATTGGTGGGCTATTTGTTCTCCAAGCACAACAGGACTTGTCCCTATCATTCCTCTATTATTATATGAAAAATGCTATAGAAAACCATCTTGGGAAACCGTTACCCACATTGAGATAAGATGCACCATTGTCCAAAGTTAGCTCTACGAAGCTACCAACCCTTCCCATTTTCTTCGTCTTCTCCACTCCAGTCAATCCCTTCCCTTTATCTTTTCTACTCTAGTCAAGCAAATCCCTTCGTTTTCTCTTTCTTCTTCTTCCTCATTTTTTATGATAAAACTGTTACTCCCATTCTCTTTCACCAAAACCTTCAAATTTGCGTAACAATAACTGCTTGAGAAGCTATAGAGACTATCGATGAGGAATTCTCTAACTCTACCATTCTTCTACAACGAATCAACACACAGAGATGACCATACTCTCCTTATTGTTGGGTTTTCAATATTGGAGTTCAAAAGAGATAACCTCCACCATTCTTGAACCCTTTTACCCTCTGGTTACAAATGATGATCTCTCAAAAGCTTACTCCACTAGAATTCAAAGATTATAGCAAGTTACAACATTGAATGAAAAATCTAAAGTCCAAAACAACGAAAAATTTTTAATGTTTAGTAGAAAATCTTGCGAGAAAATTCTAAATAAAAAATTTTGAATATTTAGCATGAAGGTCCCAATCAGTGGCCACTTCATAGTTCACACTTATCTATCCATCAATGCATACAGAAGATTTGAAAGAACAATGAGGAAAAATAATAAAAACTAGCATAAGCTTATTTATTAACCATGGTTCAATTTAGGAAGATGTACTATTTTATTTAGAGTTGGAGATAAAACTAAGTCTAAGGCTCGGTTTAAATTGAAATATGAGATAAGTTGAAATAATTTTAGTTTATTTTTTAATATTGTTATTATTTTAATATTTGAAAAAATTGAATTAGAATTTAAAAAATATGTATTGAAATTTGAAAAAATTATATTAAAATTTATATTTTATATAAAAATTTTAAAAATTATAATAATAAATTTAAAATAAATTGAAATGACTCTCTCATTTGCGAATTCAAACCAGCTTAAAAAACACATTTGTTAGTACTTTTTCTCTGACAAACGTTGCAAACTCGATTCCCTAATGGTTGCACATAGTCGGTTGTACGTCGCAGCTTTGTTATTATATTAAAAATATTACCATTGGTAGATAGGACTTTTTTAAAAGAATGTTTGACTATTTTACATAAAAGATGCAAATTAAACGCATAATTCATTCTTAATTGGGCCACGTTCTTCTATCACATTGGCAAGGTTTAAAAATCATGAAAAGATGACATGGGTGTACGGATTGGATGTAAAATATGATAAAAAAATTATATTTATAATCATAAAATATGTAAATATTATATAATTAATTTTAAAAAAATTAATAAATATAAAAAAAAATTAATTTTTTAATAATAAATTACTCTTTTTCAAAATATTGATACAACATTTATGCACTATATAATTGTATATACCATTATTGTATTAATCAATCCCTGTAAGATAGTTTAAAACCGTGCAATCGATGGAAAAAAATTTAAAACAAATGGTCATGATCATTGTAGTTGTTAGTAATAATTAATGCTTATTCCGTGAAATCATACAGACATTAGTCTATAAATAGCTTTTGATCATTGTTGAACTCAACAGCAACATTTTCATTTATCAATAATGATAGATATAGTATTAGAGTGGATAGATTATGTGTATTCGCTTAAAAAAAAAAAAAAAAAGATTATGTGTATTCCATTTAAAAATGGTGAGATTCATTTATTCGAAAGTGATTTTTTTTTTCATGTGTCTATATTTTTAAAAATTTTAAAAATAATATGTAAAACTTATACCCTTTAAAAATATACAAACGATTTCCTCAATTTAATTATATTCACCTCTTCTTCTTTGTAAATTTTTAAAAGACACGAATAATATAAAGATAAAAGGAAAAGAAACTAAAGAATCCTAGAAATACGTGAGAATATCTTCTGATTTTGCTTTTCCAAATCCCCAATCCAATCCTTGAGAGTTAGATTCTCTATTTGATTTTAAAATACTCCCATCGGGATTGCATCCCTCAAATTACTTTCCAGGAAATCAAAATAACTTAGTAATTGACTCTACAAAATCGACGTCAGAACTATTACCATGACGTCGGAAATGTCTACTTGGGCCAGGCCGATAATTATTAGCATGCACCATTGGGCCAATTGGGCTATATGGTAACCAAAAAACCGAAGCCACCTTCTCTCCTTTCTTTCTCAATTTCTTCCAATGTATCAAACTATCACCTAATTTATAATTATACTCATAAAATTCTGATTCTTACAATCATCCTCTAAGGGCCTTAATTTTATATATATATATATATATAAATCCAATGCACCTCTCTTTTCCACTAATAATAAAAAATCACTTCTAGGAACTTTAAAAAATGACAAAAATAGTGAAATACCATTTTTAAATTTAAAAATAATCTCTTAAATAAACATTATTTTTATCAAATGTTTTTTAAAACCTAAAAAATTAACTTTCCTTCCGCTTTACAAATTTCTTTATTGTTTTGAAAAACCACGTGTTTAATATTATCCTAATATTTTAATATTGAAATTAGACTGACCAAAGAACACATAAAAAAAAAAAAACTACGCCATAAGATTTTAATAAGATACCTACTCCATTTCCATATCAAGAATTCATCACAGCTCCTATTTGATTAATTAGGGAATTACTCTTCAAAGATAGACATGATGGCATGTATAAAAGTTATATGCTTTCTTACACGTATAGTCTTCTTGATGCATCTATCAGTAAAATATAAGAGTAATGCTACACATCATCCATTTAACTTTTATCTTTTCACTATCTTATAACGTGCTATTAAATAATTGAAAATTATTTATTATGTTTCACTTATAAATTTATCATATAATACTATATCAAAGAGTGTTGAGAAGACAATGGTAAAAAATATGATTCATAAAGTTACATATTCCAATGAACTAAATTGAACAGAATTTTGAAAAGGCAGAACAACATATATTTAACTAAATATGATTGACGTTCTGCTGCCTATATATAGGTTAGCAGCATTGTTTTATCCACGTCCTATTTTTGTAGTTGTTGGATAAAACATCAGACTAACATCATTTCGGTAATTCTTCTCCTTTTTATTAATTTATCCCTTTATACCAAGAAGAGAAGATGAGCACGCACCCACCCACTGTTATGAATCTCACTTGAAAGAACAATAAAAATAGAGACAAGAATTGAGAATCAGGAACAATATAAAGATTCAACAAAACATAAATTACGGTAGATGGATAATTACAGCTTGGGACGTTCAAGACTCCCAATTCCTCCAGATGAAAACCTACAAGTTTCAACAGGTTTTAAGAGTAATATCTCCTCTCAGCTCCCGCCCCCTTTTACATTCCCTTAGCACCCACAATTTAACCACCTCAACAGACAAAGGACAAAGATAAAATGATGACTCTGTACAACATAAGGAAAATAACAGACAAATAATTGGAAGACGGACATAAAATGCACAACTTGACTCAATCCGGACAACTTTAATAAAACGAAAGCAGTGTTTGGTTAATTCTTCCCAAACAACATTGTCTCTTTCCTAGCTCAAATGACACCAAAGTGAGATTCAGCTTCTTCTCCACTTCCATCATTTAACAAACCACTGTAGTAGCTTCACTTCATCCCCTACCCCATGTTGGAATAGGTTGTAATATGTATAAAGTTGAAGGGAAGAAATGTGTGGGAATGGTTGAGTATTGAACTTGAGGCCGAGACTTCGCTCGACACTCGCTCAATATTTCGCTCGAGCGAGCGCTAACCCGAGACTTCGCTCGATACTCGCTCGATATACCGCTCGAGTGAGAATCAGACAGTGATCTCGCTAGATGTTCGCTCGACTCCTCGCTCGAGCGAGAATTTGAATGAATGCGTCGTCTGCAAGACAGACGCGTCTCAACCAAAGAGGTATGTGAAGTTACCGTTGCATTCTCGCTCGACTAGTCGCTCGAGCGAGAATCACCCCGAGATAAAGAGGTCAGGCAGTAACTTCGCTCGACCCTCGCTCGACACCTCGCTCGAGCGAGAAACGGTAAAGTTCCCACAGACGTGATTTTTCACATACACTACCTTACTCTTTATAAATATAGTTGTGAAAGACTTGAAAAAGTACGAAAAAATTAATCCCCTCTGTTTCATCATTTTCAATAGTAATTTTAGGAATTCTACAAAATTGCTATTTGTAGAATTCAAGACTTTGTTGTATCCTGGAGACGATTTGCTAGAAACCTATTAGCAAACTCTTTGTGAGTGGGGGCAAATATCGTCTTAAAGACAGTATTTTCATACGCCTCAAAGTCTTGATAAATCTTCGGATTCTCTTTCCTTTCATCAAATTATTTCCAACAATTTTAAGACGATATTTCAATGGAAGGAGGTTCAGAATCCGCTACTTTCAAAGTAATGAATCAAGACTTTGTGAAGTTGGACAGATTCAATGGCTCTAACTTTACTCGTTGGCAAGACAAGATGAAATTTCTTCTGACCGCGCTGAAGATCTTCTATGTTCTGGATCCAAGTTTGGAGCCAATTCCTGCATCAACTCCAGAAGATTCTGAAACGGTCAAGCATTGAGGAAGAAACGAGAGGAGGATGAGTTGGTCTGCAGAGGTCACATTCTTAACACTCTCTCTGATAGATTATATGATTTATTCACTGCTATGAAATCACCTCTGGAAATATGGAATGCTCTTGAAACGAAGTATAAGACAGAAAAATTGGGTACTGATAAATTTATTATTTTGAAGTATTTTGAATTTAGAATGGTGGATAATCTGTCTATGTTGGACCAAATGCATGAGTTGCAAGTCTTGGTCAACAAACTTCGTGATTTATCCATTGTCATTCCTGAATCATTTCAAGTGGGAGCAATTATTGCAAAACTCCCACCAAGTTGGAATAATTACAGGAAGAAGCTTCTGCATATGACAGAAGAACTTACTTTAGAACAAATTGGAAAACATCTACGAATTGAAGAGGAGAGTAGAATTCGTGATGATAGCCATTTTGATTCTAAAGTAAATGTGAACAATGTGCAAAAGGGTGAAGAAAAGAAAAAGAATTTTCTTAAGCCTAAGAAGGGAAACACCTTCAAAAAGAATTCTTCTACCGATAAAATGAAGAAAAATAGGCAATGTTTCAACTGTGGAAAGAAAGGCCATTACATTCGTGAATGCAGATTCTTGAAAAACAAGAAGAAAGATGATGGCAGCAGTTCAAATGTTGCAAATGCAATTGAGGAAATTATTGCAATGGTAGAAGGAATAGAGATTGGCATGATAACAGAAGTGCATCTTGCTTCGACTGCAAATAATTCTGATTGGTGGTTTGATTCCGGTGCTACAGTGCATATGTGCAATGATAAAGCACAATTCAAGAATTATGTTGAGACTACTGAGAGTGAACAAGTTCTTGTGGGGAATCACAATGCAGTCAAAGTTCATGGAAAATGAAATGTAGAGATGCAACTTACTTCTGGAAAGAAACTTATACTCACTAACGTTTATCATGTTCCAGAAATTAAGAAGAACCTTTTGTCTGCCAATTTAATATGTAAGAAGGGCATAAAGGCTGTCCTTGAGTCCGACAAATTAATTTTGTCTAAGAATGGTGTATTCATAGGCAAAGGATATTCTTGTGATGGGATGTTCAAACTCAGTATTATTAATAATAAAGAAGTCACAAATTCTGCTTATATGATTGATTCCTTTTCTTTGTGGCATGGTCGTTTAGCACATTTGAATTATAAATACATGAAATACATGTTAAAGCATGGCTTGATAGATTACAAGAATGTAGTTGACTCGAAATGTGAAATTTGTATTCAAGCAAAAATGACCAAGAAACCTTTTCCTACTGCTAACAGAAATTCCCAAATATTAGAACTTATTCATTCTGATATTTGTGAGTTAAATGGTATTTTAACTAGAGGAGGAAGAAGATATTTTATTACATTCATAGATGACTTCTCTAGATATACTGTTGTGTATTTAATGAGGAGTAAGGATGAGGCCTATAACATGTTCATTCGGTATAAATCAGAAGTAGAAAATCAAAAGGAAAAGAAGATTAAAATTCTTAGAACAGATAGAGGTGGAGAATATTTCTCACATGAATTTTCTAGATTCTGTGAAGAGCATGGGATTATACATGAAATGACCTCACCTTACACACCACAACAAAATGGTTTGGCAGAACGGAAAAATAGGACTATTGTAGATATGGTGAATGCTATGATTCTAAGTGCAAAATTGCCTCTTAATTTGTGGGGAGAGGCATTATTGACAGCATGCCATATACATAATAGAATACCATCTAAGAAACTACAAGTTTCACCTTATGAACTCTGGAATGGAAGAAAACCAAACTTAAAATATCTTAAAGTGTGGGGGTGTCTAGCTTTCTACAGAGTTACAGATCCAAAGAAAACTAAATTAGGACCAAGAGCATTAAAAAGTGTGTTTGTTGGATATGCTGAAAATTCCAAGGCATATAGGTTGTTGGACTTGAGTTCAAATGTTATAGTAGAATCAAGAGATGTTGAATTTATTGAAAATAAATTTAAAAGTGATTCTGAATTAATATTAGAACCCAATCAAATTAAAAGTTCTAACTCTGATTTGAATAAATCTCTTGATAATATCAAGAGAAAGTCTTTGGATTTGCCAAGAGAGCAAAGGAAAAGTCAGAGAATTAGAAAAGAAAAGAATTTTGGTCCTGATTTTGTATCAACTCTTGCCCAAGTTTTCCTTGTGGAAGGAGACTTAAACACAGTTCTTAACAAAATACCCATTGTCCTAAATATGGAGGATGATCCAAAATGTTTTAAAGAAGCTTTGACTTCTAGAGATGCAGCTTTTTGGAAGGAAGCAATAAATGATGAGATGGACTCAATATTAGCTAATAATACTTGGGTACTAGTAGACTTACCTCCAAACTCAAAGGCTATTGGCTGCAAATGGGTATTAAGAAGGAAGTACAATATTGATGGTACTGTTCATACCTTTAAGGCAAGATTGGTTGCCAAAGGTTTTAGTCAAAAACAAGGTATAGACTATTTTGACACCTATGCTCCAGTGGCGAGAATAACATCAATACGTGTACTTATTGCTCTTGCATCTATATATGATCTATTTGTGCATCAAATGGATGTAAAAACTGCATTTTTAAATGGTGAACTTGACGAGGAAGTTTACATGGAACAACCTGAAGGATTTGTTCTACCAGGAAATGAAAAGAAAGTATGTAAATTAGTTAAGTCATTATATGGACTAAAACAAGCACCTAAACAGTGGCATGAAAAGTTTGATACTATTATATTGGCTGATGGTTTCAAACACAATAGTGCTGACAAGTGCATTTATTCAAAGTTCACTGAAAAATATGGTGTTATTGTTTGTCTTTATGTTGATGACATGCTAATTTTTGGTACTAATTTGGAAGGCATTTGTGAAACAAAGAAGTACTTGACTTCAAAGTTCAAAATGAAAGATCTTAATGAAGCAAATACCATTTTAGGTATTAAAGTGAAGAAGCATAGCGGTGGTTATGCGTTGTGTCAATCTCACTACATTGAGAAAGTGCTTCTTAAGTTCAATCATTTAGGAATAAAAGAAGCTAATACACCTTTTGACTCTAGTGTCAAGTTGGATAAGAATAATGGAAGAGCAGTAGCACAACTGGAGTATGCTAGTGCAATTGGTAGTATGATGTATGCTATGCATTGTACTAGACCAGATATTGCTTTTGCTGTGTGCAAACTTTCAAGATATACTAGTTGTCCTGGTGTAACCCACTGGAAAGCAATTGATAGAGTCCTTGGATATTTAAAAAGGACAATTGGTTTAGGACTCTTTTATTCGAAGTTTCCAGCGGTTCTTGAAGGATATTCTGATGCTAGTTGGATCACTAGCATTAGTGATAATAAATCCACGACAGGTTGGATATTTACCCTTGGTGGGGGTGCTGTTTCTTGGGCATCTAAGAAACAGACATGTATCTCTCATTCCACAATGGAATCAGAGTTTATAGCCTTAGCAGCAGCAGGGAAAGAAGCAGAATGGCTTAGGAATATGTTATTAGAAATAGAGTTGTGGCCACAACCTATGCCAGCTATTTCTCTGCATTGTGATAGTGAAGCTACTATGTCTAGAGCATACAATAAAGTGTATAATGGAAAGTCTAGACATATAAGTCTGAGACATGATTATGTTAGACAATTAGTAGTTGATGGGATCATAACGATTGTTTATGTGAGGTCAAGTTGTAACTTGGCAGATCCTTTTACTAAAAGTTTATCGCGAGAACAAGTAAGGATCACATCCATTGGTATGGGACTAAATCCATTTTAATAGAATCACCGGTAATGGTAACCCAACTCTTAAGATTTACTTAAAAGAGTTTAATGGGTAAAAACAAGTTACTGATTTGTGATTAGTAAAGCACTGCGTTATCAAGGTCTCATTCAGGATGGAAAGTGCTTGACTGTTACGTTGAAGAGGATGAGTTATACTCTTAACGAAGTTCAAATTTAAAAGTGTCTTAGTAACAGAGACTTATGAGGAACTTCGCCTATATGAATATAGAAGTGGTGCCGCTTTGACAAGAGATCAGGATTTGTCTCTTGTAAATATTCATTAAACCAGGATGTAGCACAAGGCCATAATAGTGCTAAAATAAAAATTGTGAAATTCTATTGGAAAAGATATATTATCTTTTGTGTTTTGGTTCCGATTCTGAACGAAAGAGTATTGGTTTAAGCCTAGGCCACCAATTACTTTTCATAATCTTGAACCAATTATACTAAGGGAATGTTTAAATCGAAAGATACATTCTTTTATGAGAGATAATATCAATAGTGAAACAGAACTTTAATTATATTACAACCTAGTGGGGGATTGTTGGAATAGGTTGTAATATGTATAAAGTTGAAGGGAAGAAATGTGTGGGAATGGTTGAGTATTGAACTTGAGGCCGAGACTTCGCTCGACACTCGCTCAATATTTCGCTCGAGCGAGCGCTAACCCGAGACTTCGCTCGATACTCGCTCGATATACCGCTCGAGCGAGAATCAGACAGTGATCTCGCTAGATGTTCGCTCGACTCCTCGCTCGAGCGAGAATTTGAATGAATGCGTCGTCTGCAAGACAGACGCGTCTCAACCAAAGAGGTATGTGAAGTTACCGTTGCATTCTCGCTCGACTAGTCGCTCGAGCGAGAATCACCCCGAGATAAAGAGGTCAGGCAGTAACTTCGCTCGACCCTCGCTCGACACCTCGCTCGAGCGAGAAATGGTAAAGTTCCCACAGACGTGATTTTTCACATACACTACCTTACTCTTTATAAATATAGTTGTGAAAAACTTGAAAAAGTATGAAAAAATTAATCCCCTCTGTTTCATCATTTTCAATAGTAATTTTAGGAATTCTACAAAATTGCTATTTGTAGAATTCAAGACTTTGTTGTATCCTGGAGACGATTTGCTAGAAACCTATTAGCAAACTCTTTGTGAGTGGGGGCAAATATCGTCTTAAAGACAGTATTTTCATACGCCTCAAAGTCTTGATAAATCTTCGGATTCTCTTTCCTTTCATCAAATTATTTCCAACACCCCAACCATTACAACAAATATGGTTGTTCCCATGAATTCATTTTCCAAGATGTTCAATCGTGGCAAATAGTGTCCTGATGACACGAAAACAATCCATGAAAATAAAAAACACAAACCTTTTGCCACGAGATAGCACTTGCAATCAAAACATTGCGGGAAAAAACATTTTGCGACGAAGAACTTCATTTTTTACGGCAACTTTGTATCGCAGCAAATAAACTTATAGATATATAGCCTTTATTGATTTTAGTTTTTGCTGCAAGAAAAAACTTTGTAGGAAAAGCTTTTTTGCTATGAAAAAACTTGTTTTTGCGACAACTTTGTATTGCAAAAAATACACTTACAAATGATATGGTTCCTAATAAGATTCAAAGAAATCCAGATATGAAACTTAATGGTACTGGAATTAAAGCTGCTGATATGGAGGTTAATGGCATCGCATGTCAAGCAGGAAAATCAGCCAATGATCAAGGCATCGCATCAGACAGTGATCATCGGGATCACATTGCACAGTATAGCATTAATCTGTTTTAAATATAATTCATTATTATTTCCTTCTATAGAAAATACAGGATAGTCTTTTCTTTTATAGAACAATACGTTTATACATTCTTATGAATATAAATACAACAGCACTCCACCAACAGTAAGTGTGGTGAGATTTCTACATCATCGTTCCCTTAATTTTCTTCTTGGTATAAGCGACCTCAAATCTGTGAGGAGGGTTCTTTTTTTTTCCGCAACTATGACTACTACATCTCTGAATGTTGGCAATTTTGTCACCTTAAGGCTCAAGTTCGAGAATTATCCTCTCTGGTGTGAGCAAGTTCTTACTTTGGCTGAAAGCCAAGAACTGGTAGCCTATCTCACTGGAGAAACTACTACCCCTGCTACTACAATTTCAGTTGCAGAGGGCTCGAATGCTATTGTTGCTCCAAATCCTGAATATGTGAAATGGAAGACAGCAGATAGACTTCTTCGAGGATGGGTCATTGGCACCCTATCTAAAGAAGCTCTAGGCATTGTCATTGGTTTGGACACTGCTGCTCAAGTCTGGACTGCATTGAAGGAGGCTTATGCTCAAGCTTCTCAAGAGCGTCACTTTCAATTTACTTAGTAGCTTACATACATGAAGAAGGATCCTGAGATGTCACTAAATGACTATCTACAAAAATTCAAAGGTGTGTGTGATACTTTGTCTGCCATTGGTTTTCCTGTTGCTGACAAAACCAAAGTTTTCTCTCTGTTAAATGGCTTGGGTGCTAGATATGAATCATTCACTACCTCCATGCTTAAGCCACCCATGCCGAGCTATGCTGAAGCAGTCTCTTTGTTGCAAAGCTCTAAGACTTGTGTAAGTCTTCATTCCCCTGATGCTGAAGCCTACACTGCCTTCTACGGTCACAAAAATAATAATAAATCCAACAACAAAGGCCCTCGCCCATCAGGCAATTTTACTTTTAAAGGAAAATGCTTCTCTCCTGAAAACCAAGCAACTGTGAAGAACACTTCCTAGGGTGCTGCTCCTGGCCAAACAACACACACTCATGATTCTAGCAGAGATATGATATGTCAAATCTGTGAGAAGAAGGGACACATTGCCATGCGTTGTTGGTACAGGTTTAATCACTCGGTTCAACCTGATAATTTGCCCAAAGCATTTGCAGCTTTCAACATTGGTGACTCAACAACCAATGCAGAATGGGTCTTGGATACTAGTGCTTCTGCACATATGACATCTCATGCAAGTATATTACAGAACCTACAAATTTATTCTGGTCTTGATCATGTTTTAATAGGCAATGGAGAAAAAATAACACATACTGGTGACACAGTTATTGGATCTGGTTCAACTAAAGTAACTCTACGTAATGTCTTGTTGGTTCCTGACTTAGAGAAAAATCTATTATCAATTGGACAGTTAACTTCTGATTACCCGTAAATTGTGAGTTCTCTGATGAAGATTTTGTTATTAAGGATCAAGTGACACATAGGGTTCTCTTGAAGGGAATCCAACAGGGTAATTTATATACCTTGAAGGCACCATCAGCTGCATTCTTCTCTACCAGATTTCGAGCTGTTACCAGAGATGTATGGCATCAATGACTCGGGCATCTACAAGCAGCTATTGTTGCCAAGCTTCACAATAATAGTCTTATCCAAGTTTTATCTAATAAAACCGAGTCTAATGTCTGTGAAAGTTGTCACGTAAGAAAGCTGTCAAAATTTCCCTTCTCTATTTCAACTTCTACTACGTTTGCTCCATTTAATAAAATTCTTATTGATTTATGGGGACCTGCTCCTGTCTCTTCTATAAATCATTTTCTATACTATGCTGCCATTGTTGATGATTATACCAAATTCATTTGGATCATTCCTTTAAAGAACAAATCGGATTTCTTTCACCAATTTCTGTTACTTGAAAAATATGTGACACGACAATTTGAGACTAAGATTAAGATTGTGCAAACTGATGGAGGGGGAGAATTCTTAAATTATAACTTCCTCAGGCATTTACAACAATTTGGTATTGTCCATCATACATCTTGTTCATATACACTAGAACAGAATGGTTATATTGAGAGAAAACATAGGAACATTCAGGAATTGAGACTCACAATAATGATTCATGCCAATATACCTAAGTATTTCTGGGTCGAGGCATTTACTACAGCTGTATTTTTAATCAACAAATTGCCTACTACTACATTAGATTGGGAATCACCTTACTTTATGCTATACAATCAAAAACCTGATTATGGATCCTTCAGAATATTTGGTTCCAGGTGTTATCCATATATTTGGGATCAAAAGAAGGGTAAGTTTGATCCTAAATCACTGCCATGTGTGTTCTTATGCTACAGTGATCGCCATAAGGGTTATAGATGCTATTATCCTCCTACTAGAAAAACATTTATCTTACGGCATGTAGCATTTGATGAAGGATTTCTCCATTTTAAACAATCTGTGCAAAAACAGCAGCCTCACTCTGATCTTGTCATCACTACCTTCTAAGAATGGGATTCTCCTAATATCTCCTCAAGCACAAGTGATTCTTCAAGAACACAGCCGACATTCACTCCACCTGTTCTTGATGTACCTTTACAGACATCACTAACTGTGTCTGATTTACTTTCTGGTGTAGCAAATTCTCAGGTTTTGGTTTCCCCTTCAATGACTGAACCAATTCATTCTCTAGATGTATCCTCTGCATCAGTCCCACATGATGATGGAACCTTAAATTCTATGACTAATGCTCCATCTCATGGTATTCAAACTCGTAGCAAGTCAGGGATAGTCAAACCCCATCCCAAATATGCACTTCTCCATGACTATGGTACCATTCCCAAACAACCGAGGACAACTCAAGCAGCTATCAAACATCCAGGTTGGAGAAAGGCCATGGAAGAGGAGCTTGAAGCCTTAAGGACAAACCAGACTTGGTCCCTGGTTCCTAGGCATTCCACCATGAATGTGGTTGGTTCAAGGTGGGTGTTTACACCCAAAATAAATGCTGATGGATCTCTACAGCGCCTAAAAGTAAGGTTGGTAGCTAAATGGTATCATCAAGTGGATGGTGTGAATTTCTCAGAAACTTATTCCCCTATTGTTAAACCAGCTACCATAAGAATTATCCTCTCCATAGTAGTGGTTCGAAACTGGACAATTAAGGACTTGATGTGAAGAATGCATTTTTTCATGGAGTGTTATTTGAGAAGATCTTCATGGAACAACCTCCAGGCTTTGTTGACAGCAATACCCCTGATCATGTATGTCTCCTTCACAAGGCCATCCATGGTCTAAAGCAAGCTCCAAAAGTCTGGTTCGACAGATTCAGCTCCTTTCTCTTGGAAACTGGCTTTCTTTGCAGTACAGTAGATCCAAGTCTCTTTATCAACCACACGGCTCAAGGTACTTTAGTACTTCTTGTATATGTGGATGATATTATCCTTATAGGTTCCTCAGATCAACTCATCAACCAGTTTGTTACTACTTTACACACCAAATTTTCTATGAAGGATCTCGGACAACTCAATTATTTTTTGGGCATTGAAGTGTCCCATGTTGAAGATGGTCTGATTCTTCACCAGTCCAAGTATGCTATTGACTTACTGGATCGGGCTTTGATGAAGGATTGCAAGCCAAGTCCTACTCCCATGACTCAGAAGTCAAGCTACAAACTGAGTCTGACACTCCATGTGATTCCTAGCAGTATAGGTCGTTAGTAGGGGCTTTGCAATACTTGACATTAACCAGACCTGACCTCTCTTTCAGTGTAAATTATGTATCCCAATTCATGCATTCTCCAACAATTGATCATCTCACAATGGTGAGAAGAATTCTACGATACGTTAAGGGCACTATCCACCATGGCTTACATATTCAAAAATTGAACTCCTTAGACCTTTATGCATTCTCGGATGCTGATTGGGTAGGGTGTCTTCAAACAAGGCGCTCAACTACTAGTTTTTGCACCTATCTTCGTAGCAATCTCTTATATCATGGAGTGCAAAAAAACAGCCAACTGTTTCACGATCTAGTTCAGAGGCTGAGTACTGAGCTATGACTCAAATTATAGCTGAAATTACTTGGCTCACTTTTATCCTGCGTGATCTTGAAGTTCCTTTGACACAGCCACCAGTTCTGTTTTGTGATAATTTGAGCTCCTTATTCATGACTATTAATCCAGTTTTTCATGCAAGAAGCAAATACATCGAGTTAGATTATCATTACATTCGAGAAAGAGTGTCCCTTGGTCTACTGATAACTCGGCATGTCCCAACATCCTCTCAGATTGCAGATGTGTTCACTAAGCCTCAAACAAGTGTTGATCGGGCTAACATCAAACACAAGAATTGCAGATGTCTTGTTCCTGCGCCTAGTTTGAGGGGGGATGATAAGATTCAAAGAAATCCAGATATGAAAGTTAATGATATTGGAATTAAAGCTGCTGATATGGAGGTTAATGGCATCGCATGTCAAGTAGGAAAATCTGCCAGTGATCAAGGCACGCATCAGATAGTGATCATCGATCACATTGCATAGCTGTAGCATTAATCTGCTTTAAATATAATTCATTATTATTTCCTTCTATAGAAAATACAGGATAGTCTTTACTTTTATAGAACAATACGTGTATACATTCTTATGAATATAAATACAACAGCACTCCACCAACAATAAGTGTGGTGAGATTTTTGCATCATCGTTCCCTTAATTTTCTTTGGTTCCTTGTAGCATATTAGTTTTTGGGGCTGAGGAAAACTTTGTACGAAATAGTTATTTGTGACGAAAAGTGTTTATTTGCGGCAAATTTTGGTCATCACAAATAAAGTTGGGCAAAATTTCTTCCCCTTTTAAACAATGCCGTTTTCTGTGTGGTAACTTATAGCCTTACCCCCCTTCTTTGCCCCCCACTTCCCAAAACTTTTCTCTTCTTCACTTCTTAGTTAACCCTAGGTGATGGCTCTCCCACCCCACACGCCTTCTCTCTAGAAATCCCAATGTCTTTTTGACGGTCTGGGCTCAAGAGTAACTTCCTTTGGTAACTTGGTAAGCCCCCACCCCCTCAGTTTCAGTTTGAGTTTCTCATTTTGTAAGGTGCACCGTGGAAATCATAGAGACAAGAGAAGAGCTAGGGTTGTCTGAATGAAGGGATTAGGGTTTCATTATGATATATGTAGGGGTGTCATTTACTTTATTGTTCGGAGCATTATGATCTTTAATTATTTAATGGGCCAGTTATTTTAAGTTGGGTCATTGTATATAAGTCTGTAACGCGTAATGGGCTTAGTGCCAAGTATGAGGTCTGTTTATCAGTTATGCATTTATTTGGAGTCATGGGCCATGTCTAACATGGGATCTATAGCAGTTTTCCAATTACAGTTCGTTTATAATCCTGTTTAAATACAATTTCGTGAGGAATGAAAATTGATAAGGAATTACAACTAACAAATTCTATGGAAGGTTGCTCCTTAAAAAAACTATCAGTTACATATTCTTTAGTCTTTAATAGTGGTATCCAAAGCAAGGTTTCGACACCATGGTAGAGGGTACACAACATGCTCAACTGTTTGAGGCAATGGTTGCTTTGAAAGGTGAATGGGCACATTTGAGAGAGGAGCAAGATAGGCAAAAGCTGATGTTGGAGGGCATCTTGCCACAACTTTATAGCTTGGCCTCTAGTTATGATCAATTGCTCTAAATTCTACAAAGAATAACTCAAAGGCAAGTTCATAATGTAACTCTCTTAAAATAAATGGTAACCCTCTTTTTGAGGGTGGTGGGGGACTCCAAACAACGACAGTTCGATTGGAATTCCCTAAATTTGATGGATCTGACCCAGTGGAATGGACCTTTAAAACTAAATAGTTTTTCTTCTACTCTAATACTTCAGATGATCAAAATGTTCAAATTGCCTTTTTTTCATATGGAGGAAAAAGCTTTAACATGGTATTGTTGTTTAATTGAATCAAATCCAGTCAAAACATGGGATAAACTAATAGGGGCTCTTAAGACCAGATTTGAACCTATTGCTTATGAAGACACGATGGGGATTTTCACAAACTCCAGCAAACTAATTTTGTAGAAGAATATCAAAGTCAGGGTTAGCACTTTTATTACTGAGGAGTTCAGGGTTAGCACTTTTATTAATGGGCTCAGAGAATACCGAAGGATCCCTGTGGCTATGTTTAAACCATTGAGACTTTCAATAACATTTAGCTTGGCAAAGCTGCAAGAAGAAGAAGTAGGAAGAAGGATAGGATATCAACCCAAACACCATAACCCACAACCAATTACCCAACACCAAAACACTAAAATAACTACCACTCCACCCATATTTAGATTTCCTGCACCTCCACTCAAGACTGAATATAAAATCCAAAATCCAAACACCAATACCAAACCACCCAATTACCCACCTAGGAAACTAGCCATGCCAATTAGGAGAATTACACTTGCCCAAATGCAAGAAAAGAGAGACAAGGGACTTTGTTATTTCTATGATGACAAGTTCTAGCCTGGGCATAAGTGTAATAAACCTATAATTTTCCTATTAGAAGGGATGGGAGAGGAAGAAAAGTTAAGAGGAGGCACCAAAGGGGAGTCTAGCTATGATACAACAAGAAGAAGGGAAAGATGAAGAAAGTGTTGAATTACTCAGTATTTCCTTGCATGCAGTGATAGGATTAGTGGCATCTAGAATAATGAGAGTTATGGGAAAAAAAGGAAGTCTAAGAGTGTTGGTTCTGATAGACACAAGTAGTACTCACAATTTTATTGATCCAAATATAACAAGGAAGGAAAAACTGCCACTAGAGAGTCATGCACTGTCAATTCAAGTAGCCAATAGGACTACTATTCCCTACCTAGGTTTATGTAGGGCTACACCACTCCAACTACAAGTAGCCTATTTTTGCTAACTCGAAGGGGGGGGGGGATGTTGTGCTTGGAATGGATTCTCTGAGACTTTTAAGCACTATTCAATGGAATTTTATAGACTTGATTATGAAATTTCAGGTTTTAGGTCATGAATTTACTTTAAAAGGTATACAGAGGCCTGAAAGGGAGATTGAAAAAGTTGAGAATATTAAAGGAATGGTTAAAGGGTCTGCTAAAGGAATTTGGTTACAAGTAATTGATGGTGATGGTGATGGTGAGGGCAAGAACACTAAAGTACCCTAAGAAGTGCAAAGGATGCTAGCAGAATTTAGAGCTGTTTTTGAGGAGCTTAGTGGTTTGCCTCCACCTAGGAGTCATGACCATAAAATAACACTGCTGAAGGGTACAAAGCCCACTTGTTTTAAACCCTATAGATATCCTTACTACCAGAAAGAAGAAATAGAAAAACTGGTGGAAAACATGCAAAATAGCGGAATTATTAGGGGCAATTAGAGTTCTTACTCATCACCTGTGCTACTTGTTAGGAAAGCATATGGAGGATGGCGTATGTGTATTGATTATAGAGCTCTCATGAAAGACACAGTTAAGGATAAGTACCCCATGCCCAACATAGATGAATTGTTAGATGAACTGTATGGAGCTTTAATTTTCTCGAAGTTGGATCTCAAGTCAGGGTATCACCAGATTAGCATGGATCCTAATGATGTGCCAAAAACTACTTTTATGACTCATGAGGGTCACTATGAATTCGTAGTCATGCCATTTGGCTTGAAAAATGCTCCCTCAACTTTTCAGAGACAATGAAGTTTTCAGGCCTTATTTAAGGAAAATCGTGCTAGTGTTCTTTGATGATATTCTAATCTATAGCAAGAATATGAAAGACCATTTGGGGCATCTAAAGGTGGTCTTACAGGTGTTACAAAGTCACAAGTTCTATGCTAAAACTTCTAAGTGTGTATTTGGTATCAAAGAGATAGGGTATTCGAGACATGTAATATCCCAGGAAGGAGTAAGAGCAGATCTTCAGAAGATTGTAGCTATGCAAAAGTGGCCCCCTCCAAAGAACCCTAAAGCTCTTAAATGGTTTCTGGGTTTAACTGGTTACTACATGAGATTCATATAAGGTTATGGAACTATAGCAGCTCCCTAACTTCACTACTCAAGAAGAATGCCCCTGTCCTTAGGTTACCAAATTTTTCAAAAAGCTTTATTATTGAATGTGATGCCATAGATTATGGATTGGGAGCAGTATTAATGCAAAAAGGGAGGCCACTAGCTTACCTCAGCCAGACACTCAAAGGTAAAAGTCTAAACTTATCTACCTATGAGAAAGAATTACTTTCTCTAGTTATGGCAATGAGAAAATTAAGGTATTATGTTTTAGGACAAACTTTCGAAGTCAGGATAGATCAACAAGCACTCAAGCATCTATTGGAGCAAAGAATTGATACTCCTGCTCAACTAAAATGGGTTTTTAAACTATTGAGGTTTGAGTTTGTGGTGGAATATAAAAGTGGTAAGTTCAATATGGTTGCAGATGCACTTTCCAGCCTACCAGAACTAGAAAACCCCTACCTAACCCAGAAAAACCAAGTTTAACTCCCTCAACCCACTACCATTTAGCCAACACAGAGAACAATGACCAAAACCAAATCACAACCTAAACAGATCCAAATTCTACAATAGTGCATGCAATCAGTATGATACAGAGTAAGTGGATTGAAGAATTGAAAAAATCTTACCTCCAGGACCCCCTATTGTAGAAGCTAATTAGCTCCTACCATCAGGTCATCCTGGACTTTTCTCATTACCAACTTCGAAATGAGCTCTTCTTTCATAAAGGAAAGCTTCATCTTAGAACCCTAGTGCCTTTTCAATAATAGATCCTGCAACAATTCCACAACAGTCCATTAGAGGGCTACACAGGAGTACACAAGACAAGTTCAAGCATAAAAATGGAGTTTTGTTCGCCTGGAATGCGAAACGACATAAGGAGCTTTATCAGAGAATGTAACACATGTCAAAAGAACAAGGTTGAAACCCTTTACCCAACGGAGCTGCTTCAACCTCTCTCTAGACCAACTCAAAATTGGAAGGACATAAGTATGAACTTTATCGAGAGACTTCCCCCCTTATGAGGTAAAACTGTGGTAATGGTAGTGGTGGATAGACTAAGTAAATATTTACACTTCATACCCATCACTCATCCTTACACAGCACTAACTATAGCTAAAGTTTTCATGGACAATATTGTGAAGCTGCATGGGATACCCCAGACTCTAGTGAGTGATAGGGACACTGTCTTTACCAACACCTTCTGAAACGAGCTTTTTCGTATCTGTGGAACTGAGCTCCTAATGAGCTCAACATACCATCCCCAAACTGATGGAAAAACTAAAGTCACTAACAAAAGTATGGAATGCTACTTGAGGTGTTTTTGCAGCGACAGACCAAGGGATTAAACTAAATGGCTAGCTTTAGCTGAATATGTGTACACACCACCAAACACAGCTCAACATAGATTACCCCATTTGAAGCTATGTATGGATAACAACCACAAAAAATGTTACCATATGAACTAGGCTCAACCAAAGTTGAAGCCGTAAAGGAGGAATTGAAAAGCTGCGACTTTTTCTCCACCTTGGTCCGAGAGAACCTACAAAAAGCAAAGAATAGAATGAAGCACTACGTAGATATGAAAAGGATAAAGAGATAGTTTGAAGAAGAAGATCTGGTCTATCTTAAGCTAAGGCCTTATCGAAAAATGACAGTGGCAGCTCGAAGGAACCTTAAGCTCTCATCGAATTATTATGGACCATTCTAGATCCTCCATAAGGTAGGAGAGGTAGCGTATTGATGAGTGCACAAAAATGCACTCTAAATACTCTATTTAAATGTTAAAAGAAATGAGAAAATAATGAATATAACTCATGTTATTAAAATTAATGGTCATTTATCTTGAGATAGATATAAGCATGATTTAATATATTGATGAGAATATAAAATGTCATATTTTCCTCTCTTAATGTTTAATACTTTATTCTTATTTGATGCCTAAATATACTCATTATTCTTATATTTTGATTTAGGACACAAATAGAGGCATTAGGAGCAAATGAAGATAATTGCGGAATTTTAGACAGTTCTAACGTATTTTCGTAATATGGGCATAACTCTCTCATCCAATCTCCGATTGAGCTGATTCAAGATGATATAGAACCGCAAGCGAAATATCTATAACTTTTATGTTTTATGTTTTAAGAGATATCCACTCAATACAAGACAAAATCGACCATCAAGTGGACGCACCTGCACTTGACGTTCCTGGATATTTTTCAGCCACTTGCATCAAATCCAAATGTCATCATAATATTTTCCAGCAAGCACTCCTACACCAACTTGGAAATGCAATGATCAATTCATATGCAAGATGAAGTGCACTCAAGTTTCTTCAAGACAAATTATTTGACTACAAGATATTAAGTCATACAAGACAACTAATGGGTAGAGAAGCAAAATTGAAACACTCAACCTACAAGCAAAATCCAGCTCATGCATAGTGGGAAAACAAATGATCAAAATGACAACTCACAAGTCACTTGGATTCAAGAATGGCACATGGCAAAACAAGTTGAAATTGTGATGATTTTGTCATGACAACTTGCATGAAGGATGCTTATAAATAGAAGGGAGGGGTGTGTGTTCTAAGACAATGCTTAGTGTGGGAGGATTATTTGGAAGAGCCATTGTTTTGAGAGCTTAAGAAAAGAAAAGAAAAACCAAAGAAGAGAGAAGAAAATAATGGTTGGCTCTTCCATATTATCCCTTGAAGAATTTTTGTTACATATTTTCAATATGTGTAACTAAATTCTCTAAGAGGGTTAGGGATGAACTTGTGTGTGTGATGGTGTTTGTAATTTATTTTTGATTCATGTATTTGGTCTTTAAATATTAAAACTCTTTTGTTCTATTATTCTCAATTTATTTGTGATGTTTTTCGTCTTCAAATAATTATAGAATCTATTTCGTTTATAGATTCAGTCATGCTTTTTCTATTGAGTGGATTAGTTCTATAATTATGTTTGGAGCAATTGATTATCTATATTGATTTAATTCTCTGCTGCAATATCGCCTCTTGGGTATATTGTCGTCGTTGGATTTTCTCAATGTCGATAACAATTTAAGAGAGTTAAGCACGAAGAATGATTTTTCAAAGAGTTACATTTGATTTAAATTTTGGTTATTAATGTTATATCTTCCGATTAAGAATTTGGATATAGAATTCTTAATTGAGTTATCAATGAATTAAGAATAAATTTGAATATCACAAATACACAAGGAATTCCCTATGCTCTACTTTTCGTCTCATTTTTATACTATTCAAATTACTCATTTAGTTTTAATTTACGTCACACTCTAAAATTTACTTTTCGCACTTATCTAAATCTTTTTGTTAATTTTGTTATTGTTCTTCAATTTCTCAATCCATCTCCCTGTGGAATCGACACCCCAAAGCTATACTGCAAACGACTGCGTTATTCTTTGGGCGTAATCAAATTTTGGCGCCGTTGCCGGGGAGACGGTAGAAGAATTTGTAGTTTTTTTTAGTAGTTTGTAAAAAAAAAAAAAAAAAAAACGGTAACTTCGTTCATTTTCTTTTTAGCTTTCTGCATCTTTATTTTATTTTACTTTTCTTTTCGTAATTATTTTTTTTTTTTTCTTCAGTATTACGCTTTTCTTTACTTTGCATGCGCAGGTACAGAGACGCTTTTGGACGGTTTGCTAGTAGACCCGTGCTAGAATCAGATTCAGAATCTAATTTTTCTAATCGCTTGTTTGATAATTCTTCTAATTCTGACGCGATGAGTGAACACGTGGACCAACCTGTTAGAACCCTCCAAGATTATCTTCATCCCGCACGAACAGCCACACCATCCTGTATTATGTTCTCACCTAATGTTCGTCATGTAGATTTCAAAACAGGAATGATACAATTACTTCCGACTTTCCATGGTCTAGAAAATGAAAACCCCTATGTTCATATTAGGGAATTTGAGGAAGTAGTTGCAACATTCCACGATCAAAATACCACTGACGACACAGTAAGGCTAAAGTTCTTTCCTTTTTCTTTGAAAGATAAAGCTAAGAGTTGGTTGTACTCACTAAGACCACGGTCTATTGGAACATGGAGTGAGATGACTCAAGTGTTTTTCAATAAATACTTTCCCCAACATAAGACCAATGCTTTAAAAAGACAAATCTCTACCTTTGCACAAAAGGATAGTGAGACTTTGTACCAGTCTTGGGAAAGATTTAAAGAATTACTGAGTATGTGTCCCCACCATAGATATGAGAATTGGCGCTTAGTGAGTTATTTCTATGAAGGGCTTACGCCCAGGGAACGTCAATTCGTGGAAATGATGTGCAATGGAGAATTTTTACAGAAAAATCCCGATGAGGCCATAGAGTACCTCAATGAGCTTGCTGAAAAAGCTCATACTTGGACTAGACCTAGTGCTACTGATAGCACAAACGGGTCACGACCTACAGGAAACTTGAGTGGTGGTATTTACCATCTAAGGGAGGAGGATAACCTTAAGGCTAAGGTTGAAATGCTCACCAGAGAATTAGAGTTATTGAAAACCAAAAACTCAAAACCAACATACATGGCTAATCATGCAAACTCTTTTGGGCCATGTGTTGTCTGTGGTGGGGTAGATCATCATGCCCAAGACTGTCCTACACATGCTAACATGAGAGGATGGCGTAATCATCCCAACTTCAGCTGGAAGTCTGAAAACCAACAGCTTGCACAGCCTGCACAGCCTTCTAGATCATATTCTGCACCATACCATGCACCTCAATCTTCTAAAAATTCTTTAGAAGACACTTTGCATGCATTTATTGAAGTACAGGATAAGACTAACCAAAAATTTGAGTCTTTAATTATGCAGGTTGTTGAAGAACAAAATGAGATAAAGAGCCAAGTGTCTAAAATAACGAGCTTCTTGAGTGTAAATGAGCAAGGTAAGTTCCCTTCTCAAGCTCAGTCTATACCTCATGATCAACATATGGCACAAGAAACTGTGAAGAATGACGAGTGCCATCAGACATACATGATTGACTCACTCATAGACAGGGAAGTTTTCACAACTCATGATTCTGATCCCCTTGAGAATTTTATTGTTGATTTTGAGTTTAATCCTATCAGTGATTCGTCTGATGTAGCTAATATTTGTGCAATTTTTGACAATACTCAAGATTATAGCACACGGGCTTGGCAACTGAAGTTTGAGGAGTTGCTTGAGAAAAATGAAAAACAGATTCCTTCAAGTGGGCAAGTACCAAAAGTTAATCTAAAGCCTTGCCACCTACCTGTGAAGCTCGAGGACCGAGTTTATTGGGCAAATAAGTGTTTCATTTTTGACCCAGGAGGAATAGTTCAAGAAGTAGAAAATAGTCCGGTTGTAGACTTGGTCTATCAACTTTGACCACACCATGCAACAATAATTATTATTATTATTATTATCTTGTTTGTTTTGTTTTATTTTTGTTTACTACTATTTTCTTTATTTTTGTTTGCAGGATAGTTTCATTTTGTCATTTCAGATCACCACTTTTGACGCTTAGCGAGCTATCCACATCACACATCAGGTGTATCCTACCCTTTTTAGTTACTCCCCATTCAATTTTAATTCTTAAACATTGAGGACAATGTTTCATTTAAGTTGGGGGGTGGGAATACAAATCTGTTATTTAAACTCTGTGGCATATTTCAATCAATATATAAAAAATTGCCAAATTTTTTTCACACAGGCATCTTTTCACACATGATACTCATGCTCATTCATAACCATCTTGGTGAATTCAACAAACCCATCTTAAATCATTTTGCTAAAGTATCCACAGAACCATTTATGCACTTCTCCAAACTTTGTGGTAATATGGTGATTTGACACATGTAACTAAAGAATTATTTTGCTCAAGTATTCATGTGAATTTTGTGAGAATTGAGAGCTTACAAATACAGAAATTGTGATAAGTATCCATTGATCTGTTGAATTTGACACTTCTTTTGAGAATATCATTACATGGTTTGTGGTAAGATGGTGGATATACTTGGAATATGACGAAAGTCAACTTAGGATTAACGTTTGAGCCTTTCAAGCTGACCATTTTCATCATATACCCCTAGCAGCCAATTTTGAGCCAATATACACATATGGCCTTTTCTTTTCATATCTACATCATCCATACCTCTCCACATTGGAGTATAGCTTATACACTATATTTTCCTACCATTTTACTTCCAAGTGTGTACTAGGTGTGAAATTATCATAAAAAAAAGAAAAAAAAAAAAGAAAACGATGACAAAAATGGCATGGTGCTAGATGTGTCCATCAAATTATTCATGAAAGAGTTCATCAAATTGCGAAGACACCAGTGGCAAAAGAAGATGGAAAAGTGTACTTAGTCAAAAATCTAAAAAATTGAAAAGTACATCAAAAGGAAAGTATAGTCTACTGAAAAATTTAACAGATTCCCTTTTGTGTATACTTGGAAGTTTTTGAAACCTCTTCACCTTTTCTTCTTATGAACCCCAACCCTAAGCCACATTACAACCCTTTGTGTTGATTTTTCCGATCCTAAGTATGCTTGTGGAAAGAATGGTGGAAATCTCATTTGTTAGTATTCCTATCATAAGATCAATGTTTACTTGTTACTTATATATAATTGGCTAAATTTCCATGAGAGTAAATGTACACCTTTGTCAACTCCATAGAGAGAACCCATACATGAAACACTTCTATACCCGTGAGTTATGGAGTTGAACCTTTTTGCTTAAGATATTCTAATGTTGCATGTGTCGAAACCTCTGATTTGATAAAAATAGTTTGGAACACATACACACTCTGTGGATTGCTATATTTGAATTACTTGTGAAAGGGTTATTGAATTTCTAAGATTGTTTTGATATGTAAATTTGAAAAATGTGTCTTGATGGCCCCTATGTGTGATTTTCTTTGGTCTTTCTCATCATTTTGCATGAAAATTGCTAGGGACTAGCAATGAGTAAGTTGGGGGGTGTGATGAGTGCACAAAAATGCACTCTAAATACTCTATTTAAATGTTAAAAGAAATGAGAAAATAATGAATATAACTCATGTTATTAAAATTAATGGTCATTTATCTTGAGATAGATATAAGCATGATTTAATATATTGATGAGAATATAAAATGTCATATTTTCCTCTCTTAATGTTTAATACTTTATTCTTATTTGATGCCTAAATATACTCATTATTCTTATATTTTGATTTAGGACACAAATAGAGGCATTAGGAGCAAATGAAGATAATTGCGGAATTTTAGACAGTTCTAACGTATTTTCGTAATATGGGCATAACTCTCTCATCCAATCTCCGATTGAGCTGATTCAAGATGATATAGAACCGCAAGCGAAATATCTATAACTTTTATGTTTTATGTTTTAAGAGATATCCACTCAATACAAGACAAAATCGACCATCAAGTGGACGCACCTGCACTTGACGTTCCTGGATATTTTTCAGCCACTTGCATCAAATCCAAATGTCATCATAATATTTTCCAGCAAGCACTCCTACACCAACTTGGAAATGCAATGATCAATTCATATGCAAGATGAAGTGCACTCAAGTTTCTTCAAGACAAATTATTTGACTACAAGATATTAAGTCATACAAGACAACTAATGGGTAGAGAAGCAAAATTGAAACACTCAACCTACAAGCAAAATCCAGCTCATGCATAGTGGGAAAACAAATGATCAAAATGACAACTCACAAGTCACTTGGATTCAAGAATGGCACATGGCAAAACAAGTTGAAATTGTGATGATTTTGTCATGACAACTTGCATGAAGGATGCTTATAAATAGAAGGGAGGGGTGTGTGTTCTAAGACAATGCTTAGTGTGGGAGGATTATTTGGAAGAGCCATTGTTTTGAGAGCTTAAGAAAAGAAAAGAAAAACCAAAGAAGAGAGAAGAAAATAATGGTTGGCTCTTCCATATTATCCCTTGAAGAATTTTTGTTACATATTTTCAATATGTGTAACTAAATTCTCTAAGAGGGTTAGGGATGAACTTGTGTGTGTGATGGTGTTTGTAATTTATTTTTGATTCATGTATTTGGTCTTTAAATATTAAAACTCTTTTGTTCTATTATTCTCAATTTATTTGTGATGTTTTTCGTCTTCAAATAATTATAGAATCTATTTCGTTTATAGATTCAGTCATGCTTTTTCTATTGAGTGGATTAGTTCTATAATTATGTTTGGAGCAATTGATTATCTATATTGATTTAATTCTCTGCTGCAATATCGCCTCTTGGGTATATTGTCGTCGTTGGATTTTCTCAATGTCGATAACAATTTAAGAGAGTTAAGCACGAAGAATGATTTTTCAAAGAGTTACATTTGATTTAAATTTTGGTTATTAATGTTATATCTTCCGATTAAGAATTTGGATATAGAATTCTTAATTGAGTTATCAATGAATTAAGAATAAATTTGAATATCACAAATACACAAGGAATTCCCTATGCTCTACTTTTCGTCTCATTTTTATACTATTCAAATTACTCATTTAGTTTTAATTTACGTCACACTCTAAAATTTACTTTTCGCACTTATCTAAATCTTTTTGTTAATTTTGTTATTGTTCTTCAATTTCTCAATCCATCTCCCTGTGGAATCGACACCCCAAAGCTATACTGCAAACGACTGCGTTATTCTTTGGGCGTAATCAAATTTTGGCGCCGTTGCCGGGGAGACGGTAGAAGAATTTGTAGTTTTTTTTAGTAGTTTGTAAAAAAAAAAAAAAAAAAAACGGTAACTTCGTTCATTTTCTTTTTAGCTTTCTGCATCTTTATTTTATTTTACTTTTCTTTTCGTAATTATTTTTTTTTTTTCTTCAGTATTACGCTTTTCTTTACTTTGCATGCGCAGGTACAGAGACGCTTTTGGACGGTTTGCTAGTAGACCCGTGCTAGAATCAGATTCAGAATCTAATTTTTCTAATCGCTTGTTTGATAATTCTTCTAATTCTGACGCGATGAGTGAACACGTGGACCAACCTGTTAGAACCCTCCAAGATTATCTTCATCCCGCACGAACAGCCACACCATCCTGTATTATGTTCTCACCTAATGTTCGTCATGTAGATTTCAAAACAGGAATGATACAATTACTTCCGACTTTCCATGGTCTAGAAAATGAAAACCCCTATGTTCATATTAGGGAATTTGAGGAAGTAGTTGCAACATTCCACGATCAAAATACCACTGACGACACAGTAAGGCTAAAGTTCTTTCCTTTTTCTTTGAAAGATAAAGCTAAGAGTTGGTTGTACTCACTAAGACCACGGTCTATTGGAACATGGAGTGAGATGACTCAAGTGTTTTTCAATAAATACTTTCCCCAACATAAGACCAATGCTTTAAAAAGACAAATCTCTACCTTTGCACAAAAGGATAGTGAGACTTTGTACCAGTCTTGGGAAAGATTTAAAGAATTACTGAGTATGTGTCCCCACCATAGATATGAGAATTGGCGCTTAGTGAGTTATTTCTATGAAGGGCTTACGCCCAGGGAACGTCAATTCGTGGAAATGATGTGCAATGGAGAATTTTTACAGAAAAATCCCGATGAGGCCATAGAGTACCTCAATGAGCTTGCTGAAAAAGCTCATACTTGGACTAGACCTAGTGCTACTGATAGCACAAACGGGTCACGACCTACAGGAAACTTGAGTGGTGGTATTTACCATCTAAGGGAGGAGGATAACCTTAAGGCTAAGGTTGAAATGCTCACCAGAGAATTAGAGTTATTGAAAACCAAAAACTCAAAACCAACATACATGGCTAATCATGCAAACTCTTTTGGGCCATGTGTTGTCTGTGGTGGGGTAGATCATCATGCCCAAGACTGTCCTACACATGCTAACATGAGAGGATGGCGTAATCATCCCAACTTCAGCTGGAAGTCTGAAAACCAACAGCTTGCACAGCCTGCACAGCCTTCTAGATCATATTCTGCACCATACCATGCACCTCAATCTTCTAAAAATTCTTTAGAAGACACTTTGCATGCATTTATTGAAGTACAGGATAAGACTAACCAAAAATTTGAGTCTTTAATTATGCAGGTTGTTGAAGAACAAAATGAGATAAAGAGCCAAGTGTCTAAAATAACGAGCTTCTTGAGTGTAAATGAGCAAGGTAAGTTCCCTTCTCAAGCTCAGTCTATACCTCATGATCAACATATGGCACAAGAAACTGTGAAGAATGACGAGTGCCATCAGACATACATGATTGACTCACTCATAGACAGGGAAGTTTTCACAACTCATGATTCTGATCCCCTTGAGAATTTTATTGTTGATTTTGAGTTTAATCCTATCAGTGATTCGTCTGATGTAGCTAATATTTGTGCAATTTTTGACAATACTCAAGATTATAGCACACGGGCTTGGCAACTGAAGTTTGAGGAGTTGCTTGAGAAAAATGAAAAACAGATTCCTTCAAGTGGGCAAGTACCAAAAGTTAATCTAAAGCCTTGCCACCTACCTGTGAAGCTCGAGGACCGAGTTTATTGGGCAAATAAGTGTTTCATTTTTGACCCAGGAGGAATAGTTCAAGAAGTAGAAAATAGTCCGGTTGTAGACTTGGTCTATCAACTTTGACCACACCATGCAACAATAATTATTATTATTATTATTATCTTGTTTGTTTTGTTTTATTTTTGTTTACTACTATTTTCTTTATTTTTGTTTGCAGGATAGTTTCATTTTGTCATTTCAGATCACCACTTTTGACGCTTAGCGAGCTATCCACATCACACATCAGGTGTATCCTACCCTTTTTAGTTACTCCCCATTCAATTTTAATTCTTAAACATTGAGGACAATGTTTCATTTAAGTTGGGGGGTGGGAATACAAATCTGTTATTTAAACTCTGTGGCATATTTCAATCAATATATAAAAAATTGCCAAATTTTTTTCACACAGGCATCTTTTCACACATGATACTCATGCTCATTCATAACCATCTTGGTGAATTCAACAAACCCATCTTAAATCATTTTGCTAAAGTATCCACAGAACCATTTATGCACTTCTCCAAACTTTGTGGTAATATGGTGATTTGACACATGTAACTAAAGAATTATTTTGCTCAAGTATTCATGTGAATTTTGTGAGAATTGAGAGCTTACAAATACAGAAATTGTGATAAGTATCCATTGATCTGTTGAATTTGACACTTCTTTTGAGAATATCATTACATGGTTTGTGGTAAGATGGTGGATATACTTGGAATATGACGAAAGTCAACTTAGGATTAACGTTTGAGCCTTTCAAGCTGACCATTTTCATCATATACCCCTAGCAGCCAATTTTGAGCCAATATACACATATGGCCTTTTCTTTTCATATCTACATCATCCATACCTCTCCACATTGGAGTATAGCTTATACACTATATTTTCCTACCATTTTACTTCCAAGTGTGTACTAGGTGTGAAATTATCATAAAAAAAAGAAAAAAAGAAAAAAGAAAACGATGACAAAAATGGCATGGTGCTAGATGTGTCCATCAAATTATTCATGAAAGAGTTCATCAAATTGCGAAGACACCAGTGGCAAAAGAAGATGGAAAAGTGTACTTAGTCAAAAATCTAAAAAATTGAAAAGTACATCAAAAGGAAAGTATAGTCTACTGAAAAATTTAACAGATTCCCTTTTGTGTATACTTGGAAGTTTTTGAAACCTCTTCACCTTTTCTTCTTATGAACCCCAACCCTAAGCCACATTACAACCCTTTGTGTTGATTTTTCCGATCCTAAGTATGCTTGTGGAAAGAATGGTGGAAATCTCATTTGTTAGTATTCCTATCATAAGATCAATGTTTACTTGTTACTTATATATAATTGGCTAAATTTCCATGAGAGTAAATGTACACCTTTGTCAACTCCATAGAGAGAACCCATACATGAAACACTTCTATACCCGTGAGTTATGGAGTTGAACCTTTTTGCTTAAGATATTCTAATGTTGCATGTGTCGAAACCTCTGATTTGATAAAAATAGTTTGGAACACATACACACTCTGTGGATTGCTATATTTGAATTACTTGTGAAAGGGTTATTGAATTTCTAAGATTGTTTTGATATGTAAATTTGAAAAATGTGTCTTGATGGCCCCTATGTGTGATTTTCTTTGGTCTTTCTCATCATTTTGCATGAAAATTGCTAGGGACTAGCAATGAGTAAGTTGGGGGGTGTGATGAGTGCACAAAAATGCACTCTAAATACTCTATTTAAATGTTAAAAGAAATGAGAAAATAATGAATATAACTCATGTTATTAAAATTAATGGTCATTTATCTTGAGATAGATATAAGCATGATTTAATATATTGATGAGAATATAAAATGTCATATTTTCCTCTCTTAATGTTTAATACTTTATTCTTATTTGATGCCTAAATATACTCATTATTCTTATATTTTGATTTAGGACACAAATAGAGGCATTAGGAGCAAATGAAGATAATTGCGGAATTTTAGACAGTTCTAACGTATTTTCGTAATATGGGCATAACTCTCTCATCCAATCTCCGATTGAGCTGATTCAAGATGATATAGAACCGCAAGCGAAATATCTATAACTTTTATGTTTTATGTTTTAAGAGATATCCACTCAATACAAGACAAAATCGACCATCAAGTGGACGCACCTGCACTTGACGTTCCTGGATA
Organism: Platycarya longipes; assembly: GCA_036559045.1. Classification (NCBI taxonomy): domain Eukaryota; kingdom Viridiplantae; phylum Streptophyta; class Magnoliopsida; order Fagales; family Juglandaceae; genus Platycarya; species Platycarya longipes. The sequence goes on along the minus strand of CM071793.1, from coordinate 23,270,449 downwards.
TTTTTCAGCCACTTGCATCAAATCCAAATGTCATCATAATATTTTCCAGCAAGCACTCCTACACCAACTTGGAAATGCAATGATCAATTCATATGCAAGATGAAGTGCACTCAAGTTTCTTCAAGACAAATTATTTGACTACAAGATATTAAGTCATACAAGACAACTAATGGGTAGAGAAGCAAAATTGAAACACTCAACCTACAAGCAAAATCCAGCTCATGCATAGTGGGAAAACAAATGATCAAAATGACAACTCACAAGTCACTTGGATTCAAGAATGGCACATGGCAAAACAAGTTGAAATTGTGATGATTTTGTCATGACAACTTGCATGAAGGATGCTTATAAATAGAAGGGAGGGGTGTGTGTTCTAAGACAATGCTTAGTGTGGGAGGATTATTTGGAAGAGCCATTGTTTTGAGAGCTTAAGAAAAGAAAAGAAAAACCAAAGAAGAGAGAAGAAAATAATGGTTGGCTCTTCCATATTATCCCTTGAAGAATTTTTGTTACATATTTTCAATATGTGTAACTAAATTCTCTAAGAGGGTTAGGGATGAACTTGTGTGTGTGATGGTGTTTGTAATTTATTTTTGATTCATGTATTTGGTCTTTAAATATTAAAACTCTTTTGTTCTATTATTCTCAATTTATTTGTGATGTTTTTCGTCTTCAAATAATTATAGAATCTATTTCGTTTATAGATTCAGTCATGCTTTTTCTATTGAGTGGATTAGTTCTATAATTATGTTTGGAGCAATTGATTATCTATATTGATTTAATTCTCTGCTGCAATATCGCCTCTTGGGTATATTGTCGTCGTTGGATTTTCTCAATGTCGATAACAATTTAAGAGAGTTAAGCACGAAGAATGATTTTTCAAAGAGTTACATTTGATTTAAATTTTGGTTATTAATGTTATATCTTCCGATTAAGAATTTGGATATAGAATTCTTAATTGAGTTATCAATGAATTAAGAATAAATTTGAATATCACAAATACACAAGGAATTCCCTATGCTCTACTTTTCGTCTCATTTTTATACTATTCAAATTACTCATTTAGTTTTAATTTACGTCACACTCTAAAATTTACTTTTCGCACTTATCTAAATCTTTTTGTTAATTTTGTTATTGTTCTTCAATTTCTCAATCCATCTCCCTGTGGAATCGACACCCCAAAGCTATACTGCAAACGACTGCGTTATTCTTTGGGCGTAATCACGTATCAACTAGATCTCCTGAAGGAAGCCCAGATCTACCCAACCTTCCATGTGTCCTGCCTAAAAAAGAAGCTAGGAGACCATGTTCAGCCGCTACTTCACCTTCCCTAGCTTACCCCCAAAGGAACATTGAGTCCTGAACCAGACCAAGTGCTCCAGCAAAGAATACGATATGTTAATTAGTTAATGGGTCAGTTATTTTAAGTTGGTTCAGTTGGGTCATTTTATATAAGTCTATAATGCATAATGGGCTTAGTGCCGAGTATGGGGTTTGTTTATCAGCTATGGTTTATTTCAGTTATGTGTTTATTTGGACTCATGGGCCATGTCTAATGTGGGATCCATAACAATTTGGTAGTTAGAGTCCGTTTGTAATCCTGTTTAAATACAATTCAGTGAGGAATGAAAATTGACAAAGAATTACAAGCAACAAATTGTGTGGAGGGTTGCTCCTTGAAAAAGCTATCAGTTACATATTCTTTAGCCTTTAACATGTTTGTGCTCTCATACTAACTTCTCAAGAGGTGATTCTTCAAACCCTAGGTCCCTTTCTTCACAGTAGCACAACCCATCTTCACCATTCGCTGACTCGCTGCCGTCCCTTACCTCTTCCTTAGTCCTCACACACTGTCCTCTAAATCGGTGCTCAGGTTTTTATTTTTTCTTCATTTTGTTCTATATGTGGACGAAAGGAGAGGCACTCGATGGCTATTGTGTCATTTTGTTGAGATTTTATTCTGTATGTAGGATGCACATATATACAACTATAGATTTTCATTTTATTGTGTGATTTTGTGACACTTTGTTCTTTATGTACTGATTATGTAAGATGCACATAAAACAATTAAATGGCATTGGGTTTGAGTTTGTAGCTTTTGTTTTTAATTATTTTTTAAACTAGTTTATTGTTCTTAAAACTAACGATAGGAGGGTTCAATTAGATAGTATTAAAAAGTTATGATGCTTTGAAATTAAACAGAAGATGTGCAATGTGTTACAACTTTTATTGCTTTTCAAACATAAATGTTTGATTTTAAACAGATATGTTTAAAATGTTCACTACAACAAACAGACATGATGCACTTGTTATAGCTAGCTAACTGGTTCAATGATAACATCCATCAACTTGGCCCCATTTTTTTGCTTTGGGAGAAACTAATTTATCTACATTATTAGTTGAATGTAGAGGTAAATTAAGCACATTTTCTAGGAAAGTAACTAGCTTGCTTTCAGATAGTTTAATGGCCAACTTAGGGGGTTTCAGGTAAAGACAACAATATTTCATCAATTTCTATGCATGCTTCCCTAGCAGCTCATGATAGAACATATATAATTACCCAACTACTTTAGAGGTAAATAGTCTTATAAATATTTTCATTCGTTTTTAATTTGTACGTGTTAGATACATGCCAGCATGTAATATTTCTTTTAATTTTTCACTTGCTTTACTAGCTAGTTTGGTGCCCTAGCTTCATTTTTTTGTTCTTTAAAATATCAATCCTATTTGAATGATATGTAGCTAATCTGAATGCGATTGTGGTCTCAGCGATCTTCATGTGAAGAAAGCAGCTATCTTACAACTATAATGGTGATTAATGTAATGTATTTTCTTTGTCAAATTTCTTGGACATTTGGAGATTTATGAATGCTATTAAGTTGCATAAAATTGTATATGAATACTCTTGGAAGAATTGGATAGATTTGTTGCATTGAATATGTTGGTTATGATTAACAACGAGGAAGTGATATGAATGTTTGTGTTGGATGGTAATTTGGAAACATGTATGTACTATCAAGAGGATTATAAATTGAGTGGAGTATTTGTAAATGTTGGTTGGATAGACTTTATGCATATTTGTGCTCAGATTTTTCTTCTGCAAGAGAAAAAGAAAAAACTGCTTAAGTTAGATTTTTCTACTAGTGTTATTATACTGTAGCACCTAAACATCTAAATTAGTTGCTGCACATCAAACCAGCCCTCTGATTATGTCATACTCATCCTTCCAGTTTGACAGTTTGAGTTGTATATATGGGAGTGTGAAGTGGAATGATGTGAATTTGTACTAAATATTGAAGTGATATCTTAGTTGGGATTGTTGTTGGTGTGTATGAAGCTTGAACGAGCATTTGTAGATTGATATTCACAGCTGGACAAATTATGTTGGAAGTGGTTTTATTGTATTTCATGGTTGTGTTGGTTGTTGTGTATTGAATTTTAATGGATGGTGAATTTAAATTTATGTGTGTATATAATATTGGTATGTTACAATTTGGACATCTTATGTGTGTACCTTGTTCAAGTGGTGTATATATTGATTGGTATGTTATAGTGGCTTAGTCTGTTTAAAGTTTGTTTAAAGTTTCAAGTTTGTTGTGAATTGTGGATTTTGAATGGTGTGTTTGTGGTCTACTTCTTAGGATTTCATCATATAGAATGCGGATATGTTATACTCTCTCCTGAATAGGTAAGAAATGATTCTCCTGGTTGAGCCTAATATTACTAAGTGTAGAATCAATTAGAGATTGTTTAATAGGAGAAAGGGAGATGCTCAATATTTTTTGTTTTTGAATTCCTAATATGAGTTTTCTGGTAAACACGTGGGGACAATTTTAGTTATTTTTTTGAAATTGTTATTAGTATCAATTTGAATCTCCAAGGTTTGGATATAATATTTTTAGCTTATATTACACAATTTTTTATGATCATTTTTGGATTTGTCTAATCTTTTTTTCGCTTTTACAATTTTTTTTTTCCTGAATTCTGTTTGTATTTGCCACGAAGACAACTCGCAGCAAATACTTTTTCATTCTAGTTAACGTAACCAATTATGTTCATAACACTCCCCCCTTAAATCACCTTGCCCACAAGGTGTCGATATGCTTCAACATTGCCTTTGTAGCTAAGACAAGTTTCTTGTCTTTAATGTTCTTGAACTGACCAACAACATATTCATCGATGGCAACTCACTTATTGATCAAACCCGTGTAGATAATCCTAAACATTTTATTTTGGATAGCATTTCCTTGGAAACTTCTAGAAGAATGTCCTTACAGTTCATATTCCTCTTATACCATTAACATTATCTTACTCATTATAATTTTTTTCTCCCACTCATTAAACTTAATTTTCCATTGATTCCTTTCCCATGAATTATTCTAATTACTTCCTTAATCACAAGGTATGTAGTCCATGAGATAAAGTCACTAAGTGAGCATTTCACCAAAAAGTTCCTCAAAAATGCATGCTACTTCTTCATACAAGAGCCATGCCTTCAACAGCTTATAAGCATTTTATAGGTGTACAAATTAGAGTCAACATCGACACTCTATGTCATCAACAAGATCCAAATTCTTATTCTAAGGTATACCCAGCTTCCCATACACATTTAGAAACACATTAGGAATTATCAAAGTAGATTCACATTCCTTGAATACTCTCATTAATTCTCTTTCCGTTTTTAGGTAATATTTGTCTATAAGTGCATCCCAGGCTTTCTCCTCCAAGAGCTTTCTTGTGTTTGAGTAACTTGAAGCTATTTGGTAATTCAAGTCCAATAACCAACTGTCCTTATCATGTTCAAGGAGTTTCTCTGGCACCCTATTGTGAATGGGTTTAAAGATATTTGAAAACTGAGTTTTTTCAATATCTCAATTATATTCCTTCTAAGTTTGTCCCCCTCATTCTTTCCAAATGCCAACTGTTGCAAATAAAGCAAAGGCTTCTCTACTAGAAGAACATGCTCACAATACATCTCTTGTTTCCAAGGTAGCCCTAATCCCACGACTAATGCAGGAGATCCTCAAGTGGCCTATATGCTATACAAGCTCCTTCCTTGCCCAATCACTTTTTTTTTAAGAGGACAACACCCCAATTTATTCAACTCCTCACTTATTGCTGAGGGAAGTTGTTTAACTACCAGATACTTGGGGGTTACATATAAACAAAAAGCCAAAACCCAGGTATCAAAATAAATCCAAACACTATGATGAACATCCTAAATAAAAAGACTATAAACAATGTTGAATGTAAGGAAGACCCTATCTATCAATACGAATAAGCCCACGAAACTATTCCTGATGAAAGTTATCTCCAAGAAAATCTAAAGAACAGTCTTTAGCTCCTTTCTTAGTCAAAAAATCTACAGCCACATTTGCTTTTTTAAACACATGTCGCACTTGAACCTTCCTTGTCCAATCAGTGACAAACCTTCTACCATTTGCTTACCGATCTTTTTAATGAGATCTTTTGAGAAGGACAAGGAACAACCAAGGGAGGAAATGGGTTTTAGTCCTCTCGATGCCACCTCTGATGATTTTTTAAGTGACTGATTAATTAGGGCTAACTATTTTGTCACAGGCTTATTATCTTCTATGACTAGGACATTTATAGCATGAAAAATTCTATTTGCAATCCCCATTTAGGGACTGCATAGACAAGCCTTACTTAAACGAAAATAGTTCGTTTAAGTGAAGGTAACTCACCTCTCTTGCTGCTAGAAAGGGAGAAATAGAAATGGAAAGAAACTTAATAAATAACGAAGAAACAACCAACGCCTAATGTCTCTGAAGCTGTCGCCTTTGGGCATTGTCAACAACAGGAAGGCAGACAGACGACCAACACCAAAGACTCTACGTTGTCTCCGCTGCATTGCTGCCCTTGCATCATTCAACATGGTCTTTATAACACCTTACTCTCCAATATAGTCATTTTTAAAAATTGTTAGGGAGCCAGTGTGCTACTAAACATGACTAAACAAGTTTCTTCTTAACGAATGCCCCAAATGCGAAAGATTTCATAATTAAACAAAACAAACATTATTAAGTGCTTAAAAAAAAGATAGTCAACGGAAGAAATTATTTAAAAAAAATACCAAAGTCTTATTTGCTTGTCAAAATACTTATTTAATGAAAATTATAAACTATGCATAAGGTAAAGTGTCTAGGCCTTTGCGTTGCCTCCCATAGCAAAGTCCTGTTCTACAGTCACATCCTCATAAATATCATCACCTGGGATGTTTTAAAAACATAAAACATACAAAAATAGTCGAATACTCAATAAGAAACACATCATATATTAAACATAATAAACATCAGGTTTTGCTAAAAACATGCATACTCATAAATACTTATGTAAATAACATGAATTTATCTTTCATTTATCATAGGTTGATATCCACTGTTGACCCCTGTGAGTTAGGGTTAGTAAATCTCAGAAGATTTCGATTAAGCCTGTGGCAGCAGGTTGTGAAATCCAGGTTGTGGAATCCATAAATAAGGAAGACATACTAAACATGTATGACCTAGCAATGCAATATAACCATAACATAGGTACCATATTTATATTATAACATAGGTTGCTACATTCCGTATCATTCATATTTAATCATAATCATAATCGTTTACTTGTCATATCATAGATTTCAAAAGTAATCACATTTTTGTATAAAATGTCGTGATATATGTCCCCTCACATAAAATAATGTCTTTTCATAAATATTTTAATGCATATTCTCGCATAAAATCATAAGCTTACATAAATTTTTAATATATAAACCTTCACATAAAATCATGACTTTCATAAATACTTTAATGCATAAATATTCACATAAAATCATGACTTAGGTACATAAAAAAGGGTTTCCAATTAAGAGTATACATGTATAACATTTTTATAAAAGGAAGCATGTTGTTTACCTTACAAATGTGTAAGGGTATGATTATACTACTTATCTTGTAATACTAATCCATTATTTTTGGTACATAATCAGTCACCTATAAAATAAGCATGTAATTTGCATAATCTCTAATTCAACAAGTGATTTTATTTAAAATCTAAACTAGTAAAATAACCTATATTTCCTAGACCTAAAATTCTCATAAAACTCAAAATTAATCTAATTATTCCGTGGCGTAAACCATCATGCATCTATATAAACCATTAAGCCCATAACCTATTTGCAAGCCCAAAATAATAACATAGTTCTTTAACACACGTGCTTGAACTCATGATTGGAAGGGGCAATATTGTAATTTAACTCTCACACATAATACACATGCAATTGGTTTCATGCATTTGGGAATAGACTTACAAAAAAAGATAGTGGGCAGTGAGCTTTACCCGTGACCTTTGAGTGTGGTGGTGCTTCACGATGGAGCTTGGTGCTGCAATAGTTACGCCAGTGAGTTGAGTGGCTAAGCACTGATGAGAGAGAGAGGTCTTGAATCACCAAGCAAAGCTGCGAGGTGACGGCAGGGTGATGAGGTGGCCAAGGTGGCGTTGTCTGTGCGTTGTGATGACATCGAGGTGGGCTAGGGACGAACGAAAAATGAGGTTAGTTTGTGGCTCGCGGTAGGGATAATACTCCTCTATTTTTGGTGGTGCAAAATAGAGTTTGCTTGAAGTTATTTTAGGTGGCTTGTTGGCTCCCAAGGGAAATTGCATAGTTGTTTGTGCTAGTTGGACAACAAGATGGTCAGAGGGAGGTGGTTTTCATTCATGAGGGCAAGGTAGTAGGCTAGCACATGGTGGTTAAGCAAGGAGCACTAAGGTTTCACGTGGCTGGGTAGTGGCTAGTGCCTTTCGACGTGGATGGGCAATGGGTAGCACATGGTGTTCACCAACCTCTACTTGTTCTCGAATCTCTCTTCCTATCTCTCTCCATCAGATCTTCATGCATTAGCTATTATGGTTTCTTTCATTCGGTGAACACGTTCGACAAAGGAGAGGTAAGCTTCGTCCATCTGTGGCTCATGGGGATCCTCATTTTGTTGATTAACAATGCGTCTAGTAGCATTGTTGTTAGGGTTTGTAAGTAATTTTTTTCTATTAACAGTTTGGTTTCTTTGTGGAAGGCATAGTTGCTTTCGAAATCTGTTAGATTATGTAGAAAGGTTAGAACTAATTTTTTTTTATTTCGTTTACGGGTGTGTTTTATGAATTTGGACTTGTTGTTTCTGTTTGAAATTTTGTACTCATACCTAGTCTTTTTTTCTGTAATCATTTCAAAAATGCATCATCTAATCGAGAAACTTAGTAACGCCACCATCATCTTTCTAAAGCATATTAAGATTTCTTTTGGTGTTTCATGAATTTAGAAAAAACAATTTTAAAAATTGTAATCATTTAAGAAATACGTCTGTAACTAAGAGGAAAAAAACTTACCGTTGCAAAGGGAGAAGAAAGTCAAAGCCAAAGGAAGGTGAAAGTAGAGTGAATAATGTAGAGAGAGAGAGAGAGAGAGAGAGAGAGGATGAATAGGATGGTATAAAAAAGAGTTTTGAAAAGGTAGAAACACCCAGAAATGCATGAAAAGGCATTTCAAGTGGAGCAAATGGTAAGAAAACAGTGATAATCAAAATTCCTAGTAGCATTGAGAAAGTCGGAGCGAAATAAAGCAAAAATATTTAGTGATAGACAAGGGCAAAGTGGGAAAACAATGTAATATCAAAGATTACTATTCATTCAGATAACCACTTTTATATATAAGAAGATATACACACATTGAATGGTGGAAAATCCTAGGATGAGGAAATGATAACTATGATGCATGAATAAAAATCTACTAAACAAGCCGTTGCGTGAATGTAGGGGTGTGGAAAAAAGAACGTGTATGAGAATTATCTAGAGACTATGAAACCCTAGAGAAGAAAGGGAAGACGGAATTGCATGGAGATGTGCATGGCTATGGGGGGTTCTCATGGTTTGGGCTTTATGGGCGCATTTTGAAATATTTAGGTCTAGGTAACGTATATAATGAAGAGATGGGCTAGGTCAGGCCGAAACTAAAAAAATAAATAAATCTCACTTTAACCGTAAAAAATTAACAAAAAAGACCTAATTATCAAACCCAATAAAAGTGTCCATAATTTATTTAAAATATCATATCAGTTCGTTACAGTCTTCCTCCTCTGTATGTTAGCTGTAGCCCCCCTTTTGCCACATTTCCCAAACTTAACGAGGATTAGAATTGGAGCTTTCTCTTCGACGCATATCGAACGACAAGTTTTGCAAGGGTACCAAAATCTTTATTTTGGGTTTCTTTTCTATTTTCTTATGTAGCAACGATTTACTGTGTTAATCCCAAAGACCATGATTTGGTAGGGTTGCATGTCTTGAAGAGTTTGGTGCTTAATTTCACAACATATTTTATTTTGAGAAAAACTCAAGACCGGATGGGTAGAAAAATAGTTTTCACACCTTTCCAATCATAAATTGCCATGTATGCGTTTCAACAAAATTCCAACTAAAGCCGCATATAGTGAATCTCCTCTCCTTTCTCTCCCTCTCCCTACCCAATCTGCACTCAATCGAAAACACCCATCAGCCATCTGCAAGCCATACAAATTCCTGAAATAATTTTTTTTTTCCCTTAGTGCTCCTTGCTTACAGAAGCATAGCCATACAAATTCCTGCATATCCTAATTGAACTTTTGGGTAGTCTAGTTGTAGGCTCTAATGGACTGGGCAGGGAGTAATCAAGAAAGTTCAAGTACTAGAGGAAGACCGAAAGAGTTAGTTTTGGGTGTGTGGAAAGGTTGAGACTGCAATTGATTGAAAATATTGACTTCGCTGGTGGAGGAGATTGGGTCGAGGGTGGTCGTCAATGGTGGAGAAGAGTCGAGGGCACAACAGAGGACAAACAAATTTTCTATTTAAAACTTTCTCGGTATAGATTGTAAAAGAAAGTGGGGGTAATGTAGTCAATTCAATGATAAATGTATGTAGGATTGCAAAGGAGTCCTCTAAAAGAATTATATGTAGAACAACTCTTCCACCATTTAAAGGAATAATTTCTGACAACTGAAGATATATAAAGATATAGTATATAGAAAATGATACTTTGCCCACCAATTTGGATATCTCAATTTAACACCTTATTTATTTTTTTTATTTAATGAATAATGAAGTAATTATTAATATATTAATATTTTTTTTATATTTTTAAAAAATATTTTAAAATAATAAATGAATAAGAATAAAAAAATAAAAAAATAAAAACATTACTTTTGCCAAGCGATCACCTAGAGCGGTAAGCTTGAGACGGCACGCTAGCATCATCATATATATCTTTATATATATAAAGTGGCTATCTAACGGAAATTCTTGTTTTAATGGAAATTTTTGTTTTTCTGTTAAAATTAACACTTTCCGTCAATTTCTATTAAAATTAATATTGCATCTAATGAGAATTACCGTTTTAAACACAATTTATTAAATTTATTCATTGAAATAATGTTCTTGGTATTAAAATTAATTCCACCTCTTCAACTTTCTACAATAGTGAACTTTCCATTTAAAACTTATTTAACATCTATTTAATACCACTAAATACTTTAAACACAATTCATTAAGCCTATAAATAATACTAGAAATTTTTATTTTAGAATTCCTACTTAGGACATATTTTTTAATTTTATTTTATGTAAAATAAATATAAAATAATAATAATATATAGAATGACACAATAATAATATAGAATATATAAATATAACAATATATATAGAAATAAACCATTCATAAAAATTTATACGTTAGAGAGTTTAATTTTATTCATGAAAATTTTATTCCTATTTTATGATTAATAATTTAATTTTTTTAAAAATAATTTATAATTTTAAAATGAATGTATTATTTATTAAATTAACTATATATACGGTATATATAGTTAATATACGGTATATACAATTTATTATAATTATATTAAAATGGTAATAATAAACAATAAATATAATTAATATTATATGTTTGATATTTAATTGAAATATATATGATTAAATAAATTTATATAAATTATAAATTATAATGTAACATTCTTATATAAATTATAAACGATATAATTTATTTTTTCAAAAAACTCATATTATTTCTTAAAAATAATCACATAATTAAAAAAACATAAATATTTTAATGTTCTCTATTTTGAGGCCGTACAAAATAATACAAATGTTAAATTATCATCTTCGAATTAAAAAAATATCATATCTTGAACTAACCTTTTATTAAAACTTTAATCAAATTATCTCAAATAAGTTTGATAAAACTATATGTTATGTTTATTTATGAAACTTTCTTAATATTTTTATTAATTTTTTTTATAATATATGAAAATGTAATAGTTATTTATCATTTTCTTAATTATGAATAATCATTAAATTTTTATTATAAATTAAATTAAATAAATGTGCTTTGCACGTTATTTCTATCTAGTATATATATATATATATATATGTATTGTATGTACGGACGATTGTTCTACATAAATAATATCATCCAGGTTAAGGTTATTATTGGGAGATTTGCCACCTACATTCCATGTTTCCATATTGTTAGAAAGGCTCTGAAAGTCTGAACATCTTGACTAAGATGCGCCGGATATCTTGTGCCAATGACAACTAGAATTTTAAGCCTTAAATCATATTGTGCTTCTTTGACACCACTGTTGCTTGATATTTTCACAAACAAGTAGGGTACAATATAGTGACTATATCCTAAATGCTCAAAATTTCAACTGCCTGCTTTGAATTACACGACTTCAAAGATTCAGCCACTTTCACAAAATAAACATACCTAGGAGAAGACATTGAGTGCGAGTATTGAACAAGAAGGCTATTGGGCATGGGTTTTCTTTGCATGTGCTAGAGACTGAGGAAAATCCTCACCGTGCTTGACTTCCACCTTTTTCTTTTTCTTTGGTTTTGCTGCAGTAGAATCAGTAGCAGCATCGCCACCGCCACGTAACAGCACCACCACCAGAGGGGACAGATGCCATTTTCTCTCGCCCAAATGCAATAAGCTCAGCAATGCCTTTAACCTTCACTTCAGAACGGAGAAGCTCAATCTTATCAGCATCCACTTCAGCTCTAACAGAAGGGCTGATGGTCCCTCCCAAAATAGCCAGCAAATTCGTAGCTACCATCTTCATTTTACTTTGTCGTGCCATTCGAGACGTGCAAGGAGTAGGTCGGGCTTGAGCACGGTGAGTGAGACCAAGCTCTGAATCGGCCTTGAGTCGAGAATGAGGAGGAGCATCCTTCGTGTATTCCTGCACCACGACCAAGGAACGACCATCCTCGAGCTGCCTTCCATTAAAAATGAGACGCTGCTGGCCCCTTTTATCTTGGACCTCAGGCTTCACGTGGTCCATGGTGTTGATGGACAGAAAAGAAGAATCCCGTCGGAATCAACTTCCATTAATGTCGCAACTCTCTCACCCATCAATCAAACGTCCCCATTTTCATCCTGAGCAGTTCTACAATCACAAACGGTGGGTTCCGCCTAGGATTCCGCTTAGTTAAAAAAAAAAAAATTGGTTTGTTTTTAATGATTTTTTTATCATTTTTAAATATTTTAAAAAAAAAATTTAAATACAATATTATAAAATACATAATATTAATCAATATATATAAAAAAAATTTCCTACTCCACAGTCAAAAATCCCGTTTGTGGGAGTATTGTTTCTTTCATCATCTACTAGCTTTTGTTTCCCTACCTTTAAACCCACTAATTTTTTTGATAATTATATTCCGATTAGGAATATTGTTTTGCTTTGCTAAACAGTCTAACAACATCTCTGTGAATTCCTTCAAGCGGTCATTAAGCTCCTGAAGACTCTTTTCACTAGAGTCTACTCGCTGCTGTAAGGCTTCTTGTTGTTACTCGAAAAATATTTTGTTGGATACCAATTATCATGAATCCCGCTTAAAAGAACAGTAAAAATAGAAACTGGAATTGAGAATCAGGAACAAAACAAAACAAAACATATTGCAGAAGATAAATAATCACATCTTGGGATGTTCGAAGCTTCCAATTCCTTCAAATGAAAATTACACGTTTCAACATATTTTATTATTTTTAGAAGAGTAATATTGAGTGAAGCCAACATTTATCACACTCACACATGAACAGTACAATATGTGTGAGTGTGATGAGTGTGTGAGTGTGAGTGTGAACAATACATATTGTACTGTTTATATGTGTAAGTGTGATGAGTGTTGGTTTCACTCAATATTTTCTCTTTCTAGAATAATCTCTCCTCCCAAATCTCGCCCCCTTTACATTCCCTCAACACCCACAATGTAACCAACTCAATAGACAAAGGACCAAGCTAAAATGACTCCAGACAACATAAGGAAAATAACAGGCAGATAATATACAGCTTGACTCAACCCGAACAACTTTATTAAAATGAACGCATCGTTTGATTAATTCTTTCTCAAACGGCATCATCTCTTTCCCAGCTTCAAACGGCACCGTAGTGAGATTCAACTTTTTCTTCACTTCCATCATTCGACAGACCACTGTAATAGCTTCACTTCATCCTCTACCCCAACTCAACCAGTTAGGTTCCTAATACCCACCAAGAACGAAATTGTCCTTTCAAGCCTCATACAACATTCCAACCTCAATACACTGTTGTACAGGTACCCCTAATGCTGGCAGGGCAGACCGACAATTATTGTGCATGACTTCATAAAATGCCAACATGAATCTGTCAAACCAGCCACATCTCTTGCCAACATAAAACCTCGTCTTTCCTCTTATGTGAACCACACTAGCATGCTTTGCTTCTTCACATGCTTCTTCCAAATTAGAAGTCTCTTCTTGGATCTTGACCACTGTAGTAGCACATTGTACGCCATCTGAGAAGTTTTGTATATGCTCCTTTAAGCTCTTTGTAACTTGACCAACAAAATCATCTCTTGCAAGATTCAAGGAATCTGCATAGCCATACTGAATCAAGCACCCGTAAACGCCTTTTAGCCCCATTTCCCTGATGATAATCCTCTCATGTGCATCCACCTTAGGAACCAACAAGTGCCGAAGAGTTGTGAATATAGTGATGTTATGAAGGGATTTCATGTTTTTTATGTAATGTCCAAGCACTGGAGTAAGCCCATCTTGAATGTTGGTGTAAAAGAAGCACAATCCAGGAACCCTTTGTACACTAGGATCTGATAAAAGCATTCCAAGTCTATCCAAAGTTATCTTGTGAGTTAACTCATATTCCATTTTTCTCTGCCTCCCATAAAACCAGCCAAACATAATTAAAGCCAGGATAAATGATATGGCAAAAGGAATCCATCCACCTTCCCGTATTTTAGTGCAGACTGCACTCACATAGATGCCTTCCATTGTGAAAAACACGAAAAAGTAGATAGCAACAAGCACAGGCGGAGTTCTCCATATTATGATCATCACCAATGTCAGCAACACAGTGGTGATGAGCATGACTAGGCTGACAACGACACCTGCAGGCAATATCACAGCAGGATTATTGTAAGGATTCCCTTAAGTAAAATGTTGAAAGGAACACGAGATGTTATATAGTGTGATGATGATGGGTATAACCACCACTACAATGTCCAGCACATTCTCTCCAGCAAAATACATGACAAAAATAAAGCAATTTGTTACTTGATTAACATGAAATAGATATATTTGGTCATTAAAACACAAGTCAGAATATTCTACTAGCTTTATATTCTACTCCATTGCACTGATGATAAGATATCATAAAGAAATATACCAGGCTTATTTAGTAACCATACCAAAAGCATTTCCAATATCTTTTCCATCTCCAAATATGAGTATGACAGCAACACAAAGAACCATGAGGATGTAGTTCACTTCTGGAGAGTAAACCTCGCCTTCTTTATTACGTGATGTGTGTACCACCTTCACTCGAGGGAAGTAACCCAGTACTACAGATTGCTTGATGACAGAAAATGTGGCTGATATAAGTGACTGACTTGCAACAATTGCAGCCGACGTGGCTATGATAAACATGGGCCAGTAGACTTTAGTCGGTATGAACTTGAAGAACCCATCATCATGATCATTTGGGTTCCTAATCAGGTAGGCTGTCTGCCCCGCATATGTCAGAACCAACGATGGATAGATTGTAAACAAGAAAGCTATCTGTTGGAAGAATAGAAGAAGTAAGAGACCTGAAGCAAAAGACATTAAAATCTAACAGATAAAAACAGTATTGCTAGTCAACCTGAATAGAAGTCCGGTTGAAATGACCAAGATCTGCAAACAATGCTTCTGAACCTGAATAAGGATAGATGGTATCAAAAATCAAATGCTACACATGTTGATATATTCTGTGAATGCATGTATAAGAAGGCAATCTTATTAAGGCAAATCAGTTTTTAAGCTTCATCACCATCCAATCTAGAAATGCCAACAGGTCTAGACCATCCAACAAAAGCCAACTAGTAGTTCTACCAACAAATCAACTGACAAAAATAACCCAAACAATGGATGTCTTCTTGGGTCATTCTGTTAAATTAGATGCCAACAAATGATCATTCCTGGGTTTCGTGGGTGTAACAATAAGCACTAAAGGTATTGACCATGTGCATCCTTGGCATCCCTGGCATTGTGCAAAGCATGAACCCAACTTATTAAAGAGACTTCTTACATGAGCTACAAATATAATAATTTAAAGAAGAAGAAGACAAGCCTGATTATCAATCAAATTCTATGATTCTCACCATTTTTTGAAACTGCCTAAAATCATGATCCTTAATAACTTTAAGCTATTTTTCTCAGAATACACTGGACATAGTTGTTCAGGATGATCATCAAAATAAGATCTGTCACATGGTTTGGGCCATCATAATCTTAAAGATCTCAAACTAATGTGATTGCTTTACACTCCTGCATAAAATGATTGAATTTTATATTTACTTAAACATGATGCTCACCTGTGATGCAGAGGACAGTGCCACCAAGCAAGAGCCAGCCTTCCTTTCCATTTCTCCAAAAGAAATGAAACATGTAATGTGGTGATAAAGCCTTGAAGATACTTGGATAATTATGTATAATGCTATAAATTCCAACGAGTGGAGTAGTCAAGGTCCATACACCCATGATAGGGGAAAATAAGAAGCTCACTCGAGAGGTACCAAATCTTTGTAACAGGAACAGAACAACTAATACAGCTGCAGAAAGTGCCTCCACCAGAGCTGCAACAGAATAACAAACCAGCAAGTAGGTGAACTCAATGAGAAAGAAAAAGACTGGAAGTTGGTACCAATAAAACCATGTCACCGAAGTTCCCTGCACAACATGTGGAGTTCTCGGTTTCCTGGCTAAAGGCAGAAGCCCTATCCTGTATTTTTCACTTAACTTCCAAATATTTTCAACTTTATTTATCTTCTTCACTCGTATGTCTCTTTTTTCTTTATCTATTTATTTAATGTCTCCCCTTTAAACTGAATGACTCTAATTGCTAAAGCCAGAAGCTCTATCCTGTATTGTGTTTGTTATGGAATTAGAATGACTCAAATTTTCTTCACCCTATTTAATAACAAAGCATCTTGCAACTCTGATAGATGTCCAGATATCTGTCAGAGTAGTGATTTCCATAACCCACTGCTGACTTCCCTGTTTAGAAGACTTCACAAACATAATTTCCTAACTTCCACGGAAATGCAGATACCTACAGAACCCAATTCGTTTTCTGCAAGTATTTTGGTTAACCTATTACAAGAATAATAATAAATGAGGAGAAAGTCCAATGTACATCAAGTTCTATAATGCCAATAATGTTCTATTGTGAAATTCTCCATGGTTTTTCTTTTTCTCCACTGATGTAACAATGAGCAAACAGAGCATAATCTTAATGGAAGTTGGAGGAGTCTAAGTACTGATTATTCCTTTTTTTTAATTTTATAATGAAACATCTTTATTTTTTATGATCAGGGGAAGCAATTATGACTTACATTTCTCTTCATTTGAGAGATTAGTAAGGCAAGGTTATTCAGGAGATAACAGGATTGTAGCTGGCAAATTTTCCCAACTCCCAACCAGTGGCTTCAAGATTTCAAATAGTTTATTTGCATCTTTTTTTTAATGAAATATATCTTAAAAATATTAATCTGATAAAAGCATTTCAAATGGTTTATTTGCATCTTAACAATATCTTAGTACGAAGACCAATGGATCTTAAGCTAGTGTCAAAGTTACTAGAAGCAGATGAAATACTTACATTTATTAATAGAAGGAAAAGGTGCTCTCAGTCCAGCCACTGCCGATAACACTGCAAAAATTTTTAACATTAAAAGATACTAAGTCCAATAAAAAATTAGACCACATTATAACTAAGGCAGAGATGGAGGAAAGTAACAGACAAACCTGAGATTGCAGGGGTAAGTATTCCATCACCAATAAGCATACACATACCTAATATAGCAACAAAAAGCAATACTCTTCTAGCAAACATACTGTTTTCAAAAAACTTTCCAAGCCAACTTTTCTTTCCAGAGTGTGCAAGGCTTGAGTTTAAACTTGCACGATTTGAAGAAAGGATTCCAATATTCATATGCCTACAGAGTAATGAATACAAGGCAAATGTTCCACCTGCAATTAATCGGTGTCTAAGTCAAGAATTCGGGCATTGATAAGTATCAAAAGGTATATACTCAGTGTTTCTGGCAACTGATTTAAGTACTCATCATGGACACCAGGTTCTCTCATTTTTAATTCTTTTGATTCCAACAAGGTTTAGATTTCACAAGGAGAAAAGTGGTCACAATTAAATTTAACCAGGATTTTAACAGCAAGCAGGATAGTTCAACTATGTACCTAGAAATTATCTCTTAAAAATTTATAGATCAGAGAAAAACTGCATACCAATAGGAATGATATAACCAACAAGTAAAGCATATTATATTCCACCAGGAAAACTTAAGCAACAATTTATTTAAAAAAAGTACAAATTTTATCTATGTTTGTGTCGTGACTTACAGGAATTACATCTGAGGGTAGTTTTAAAAGTACTGATTCAGAGAAGGAAAACAAAACAAAAACAAACACAATTTAATCAGGGTTCCTAGAGGCCTGATGGATGTAACATACATGAAACAAGGTGGGAAAGTTTGACGTTCATTCTTTTTATGAGGCCTTTTGAGAAAGGCTAAAGAAAAAATAATTTTTTAGGACTGCTGCTTTGGGCAAGGTCTTAATTATGGATAATATGATTAGAAGGAACATGAATTTTGTAAACTGATGCTGTATTTGTAAAGTCTAGGGTAGGGTCACCACCATTCTTTTGATCCATTTCTTAGTAGCGAGAGAATTGTGGTATATTGCCTTTTCCTTGGGATTACTGGGTTAGGCTGAAGAAGATAGTTAATCTGTTGTCTTCTTGGAAAGGATTATTTCAGCAGCATCATAGAACTCATTTGGAGGCAATGGAATAACAAGACTTTCAATGGCAAGGAGCTTTATAAGTTTCTCTCTCTTTTTTTTTTTTTTTTTTTTTTTTTTTTTTACTTTTTAAATTTTTATATATCTGAAACCTTTATTTCTTGGATCACAGTATGAATAGCTACTTGCTTTTGGAGGCATTCATTTTTCTTCTTTCTAGACCTTGTTGAGTCATGAGTGGACTGTATATTGCTTGTAGTGTTCAAGAGAACGTTTGTACTCACATTTGTACTTAAGAAATATCTTCTTTTTAATAAGATTCTTATTTACTTCAAAAAAATGAAGCTCAGAAAAGGATTGCTTAGAAGAACTGATGATTGAAATGGCTCGATCGAGATCCTAAGCTAAACCAAGTACAGATGAAGAGCAAATATGGGGGGAAGGGGGCAGTTTGAAAAAAGGCCAAGCAGAGATTTTATCAGGATTGTTGTAGAGCATTATTTTAGCAGCAACAAGGATGATGCAAATAATATATAAGAAATGAAAAAGTAGCTCTAAAAACTAAAACTCATTAAAAAATTGTGTTAACGGCTGATGTGGTGACTTCAATGATGATGTCGAACATATTTCCTGTACAATGGTTATTTGATAGTTCCTTAATTGTAATTTGTGGCAGTGATTACCACAGACGTTTCTGTTACATTTTTGCAGTTTTATACTATAGAATTTTCCATCTTTTCCCGGTCGAATAAAATACAGGACAGCCATTAAAGTTCTACTTTCTTATAACATTTAATCAGGACAGATATTGAAGTTCTACTTTCTTATAACATTCAAACAGGACAGATATTAAAGTTCTACTTTCTTATAACATTCAAGGGCTGGTATGTTGGTTAAACTTTGCAAGTATGGGATGAAGATCCAAATCTTAATAAATAGTAATGCAAACATCATCCATTCACTAGTTCAACCACGCACCAATTTCCTCACAAAACCTCGGTCATTATATTATTGGGACGTTATAATACTACAATTCATCAATTATCTATAGTCAGATCTGGCACCAGAAAATGGAAAGCAATAAAGCTAAGATTCAATACAAATAAGCTAGAAAAGCCATAGTATAAGCACAATGAAATCAATTATGCAGGTTCATATATACCTTCACCCTGATCGTCAGCTTTGAGAGCTATGCCAGCATACTTGACAACACCAATGAGAGTAAGAGTCCAGAACATTATGCTGTAGATACCCAAGTAATCTTCTTCTGTTGGAGACTTCAGAGGCATTGAAGGGTACACATACAATGGGGAAGTCACAAGTCCTCCAAATACTATTCCTAGAGTCCGGTATGCAAGTACCAGGGTACCCCATCTGTCCATCCGCTGATAAAACTGATTTACTTCTGATAAGACTTTCGACTTAAAATTTCACAACATAATACCAATTTAAAAGTGATCAAGTTCAAAGAAAATAACATAACCGACAAAAATGAATCAGTATTAGAACAGTCAATCACTCCAAACAACTCTTTACCAATGAAAGCACAAGACAACACAGAGTTGTTTCTATAATGATTTATTAGTACATGGAATATACAATCAAACAAAGACTAATAATTGAGAAAGAAAAGGTGAATTTGAATATTGGTTGAAGAGGAAATTTACTAAAAAATAACACCATAAAGAAAATATGTATTCGAGCCGGCCAACCTCAATGCTAATTACTACTGATTGGTGAGTTGAGTAACATATAATAACGAACTACATAGAAATCTAAAAGAACGATTACATATCAAACAGAAACACAAAGGAGAAAATGGAACAAAATCAAACCCAAGAATATAACAACATTCGGTGTCAGAAAACAAATATGTGCGCAATGCAAACATGGAGATATCGTTGAGAGAGCGAGAGAGAAATGCGAATACGTTTTTCTGTGCATTTGGGATGCAGCCGCAAAGAATATGAGGGTGGAGATGGCGGTGGTCGGACTGATCGTTAGCACTGATATCAACAACGGCCACCTCGGAGAGAGTTGGTGGCTGGAGTTGTGAATCCATTTGATTTGACAAAGCTTTGGTCCGCCTAACCTCCCCGCCTCACTTTTTTCCTCTATAAATACAGAGATTTATACAGAGACAAGTCAGAACAAAATATTTATATAACCAGTTTTTGTTAAAAAATTAGAATAAAAATTATCATTATAAGAGAAAATATTTAAAATTCTTTATTTTTTAAGAACTGAAATTTTTTTCTTTTTCTTCTTTCTTTTTTCTTCTGTTTGTACAAAATTGATCGAAGAAGCTCGTATTTATAAGCATAAATTCTTGTGCAAGTTACTGTGCACATATATGAAAAACAAAAATAAAGGGGCCTCATTCACGTGAAGGATAGAGGAGGGGGGTCATTCATGTCCCCCTTCCCTTACCTTCAATAATTCTAACACTCTCCATTGAATGACTACACATAAAAAATTTGTCTTATTAAAACCTTGTCAAGAAAAAATTCAATGGGAAGAAAAACCAATCGCGAATGAAAAAGAGTACAGAATTCTTGTGTACCTTCAAGTGCTTTAAGATTGACTCATTAAAACCTTGCAAAAGAAAACTCAGTGATATAAAACATCAGCGAAGGAAAAAGAGTACAATCAATACAAGTCTTCAAGACATTTACTCCCCTTGAAAAGTGCATGTCAATAGATCTTTGAGTTTTCGGATTCCAATGTTCTGCACAATCTTCTTGAATGTCACAGTTGATAATGCATTTATGAATAAATTTGCCAGATTATCACTATATCGTATCTGCTTGATATCAATTTCACATTTCTCTTAAAATTCATGAATATAAAAGAAGAGATTTACTGGGGGTCGGTGACCGACTCCCCCATTAAAAATAGTCCGCCGCCTCCGATGGCTGTGGGAGACATCGCCCACCCCATTGGGCTACAAATCGAGCCTTGTTTCTACTGATGATTCCGGACTCATCCTTCTTATTTCTAAAAACCCATTTTGTTTCAATAACATATGATCTTTGGGTCTAGGAACAAGTGTCCAAATATCATTTCTTTTAAATTGATTTAGCTCTTCTTGCATAGGTAAAATCCATGATTTATCAAGTAGTGCTTTATCAATATTTTTGGGTTCAATATGAGATAGAAAAGTAGTGTGATTGCAAATATTTCTAAGAGATGATCAAGTACTTACACCTCGTGAAGGTTCTCCTAGAATTTGTTTCACTGGATGATCTTTTACATATTTCCACTGTTTGGTTGCATCTTGTACTAAGTCTTGATGATCTTTCCCGATGTCTCCATGTTAGATTTCTTCCATTATTTTTCTTTGTTGATATTAAGACTATTTGTGTTATTTGTACCTTCTGATTCTTCATCAAGAGATTTCTTGAAGAGTAGAGGGTTAGATTCATCAAATACTACATGCATAGATTTTTGTACAGTCAAAGTCTTTTTATTGAATACTCTATAAACTTTACTATTTGTTGAATACCCAAAAAAGATACCTTCATCAAATTTTGTATCAAACTTTCCTA
The DNA here is from genome assembly GCA_036559045.1 of Platycarya longipes. Classification (NCBI taxonomy): domain Eukaryota; kingdom Viridiplantae; phylum Streptophyta; class Magnoliopsida; order Fagales; family Juglandaceae; genus Platycarya; species Platycarya longipes. The sequence continues at coordinate 23,248,520 of CM071793.1, read as the reverse complement.
AATTATCTCTATCATTGAATATAAAATATTTACATCCAAAGACATGAAAGTAATCAATGTTGAGATTTTTCTCATTCCAAAACTCATAAGGGGTTTTATATAAATTAGACCTTAACATAACTCTATTTATAACATAACATGCAGTACTTACTGCTTCGGCCAAAAAATAACTAGGTAAACTATTCTCATTAAACATTATTCTTTCCATTTCTTGAAGAGATCTATTCTTCCTTTCTACTATCCTATTTTATTGAGGAGTTCGAGGAGTAGAGAAATTATGCAGAAAACCATTTTTATTACAAAAAGACTCAATATCTTTATTGACAAACTCTTTCCCCCTATCACTTCGGATGTTTGAAATAGTATAACCATTTTCATTTTAAATTCTCTTGCATAACTTGGTAAAAGTATTATGTACCTCATCTTTATGAGTAAGAAAGATGACCCAAGTATATCTAAAGAAATCATCAACAATAACAAATGCATAATATTTTCCTCTCAGACTCGCAACTCTGTTTGGTCCAAAAAGGTCCATGTGTATTAGTTGCAATGGTCTAGTAGTGGAAATATGTTTCTTGATTTTGAAAGAAATTTTTGTTTGTTTACCAAACTGACATGCATCACAGATTTTGTCTTTAAAAAATTTTGCTTTTGGCAAACCTCTTACAAGATCATTTTTCGAAAGTTTGGAAATAAGTTCCATGTTTGCATGAGCTAACATTCTATGCCATAACCAACTATTTTCATGTTGAGCTGATAAACAAATAGCATCTTGTGAGGCAATTTCTTCAAATTCGATTGTATAAACATTATTGTTTCTAAGAGCAATAAAACAAACATTGCAATCATGATTATTCAAAATAATGTACTTATCCTTTTTTAAAGTAACCGTAAATCCTTTATTACATAATTGACTTATACTCAAAAGATTATGCTTTAAACCATTAACAAGTAGAACATCTTCAAATATGAGAAAAGACTCCTTACCAACTTTACCTATTCTGATAATCTTTCCTTTTAAATTGTCTCCAAATATCACGTGTCCTTCTTCTTTAGAAGTGAGGTCAATAAACTTAGTTTTGTCTCCTGTTATGTGTCTTGAGTATCCGCTAATTAAAAACCATTTACTTTTACCTATGGAAGACTTCATGCATACCTACAAAAGCAATTAAAATAATTTTTCTTGGTACCCGAGTTCTTTGGGTCCTTTATTTGTTAATATTAGAATAAATAAGATTCTTTGGTACCTATATAGTCCTAATAGTCATTGTATATTTTCTTTTAATAGAACAAGTATGATAGTTATGACTATTTCTATTATAAAAATTACTAATAACATGTGACATATTTGAAAAACTTGAGTGATTGTAATAATGTTTTTCTTTAAAAAATTTATTTTTATGAAAAGAATTTTAAAACTCTGATTTTGATTTAGTTGGTTTATCAAAAAAAATTTATAGGGTTTGAATTTTTCTTTTGGCATGTATTCAAAACCTACCTTATCAAAAATACATCTTTGGCTACCAAGAAATTTTTCAAAATTTCTTTTTCTATTTGTAAAGTTTTTAATAATCTTTTCTAAATCAGCCACTTTCTTTTTCAACTCATCATTTTCATCTTTTGAAACTATATTTTCTTTTCTTAAAACATCAATTTCATTTGTTAAAAAAGAATTTTTTTTTTTCAAAATAATATAGTTGATACCCAGTTTTTCAAGTTCCTCATATACTTCTTCCAAAACATTTTACAATTTTTCATAAGAAGGATTTTCAATATTTTTAAAATTTGTTATTTCAAGATCATCTTTAGCCATAAGACAAAGATTTGCAGATTCTTTATTGCTTGCGTCGCTGTCTAAGCTACTTGAATCATCATCCCATGTAGTTTTCATTATTTTCTTGCCTTTGTATCGGAACAATCTGGTTTGATATGTCCAGGTTTTTTACATTTATAACAAATTAATAAATCATTTTTACCTGTATTTTTGTTGGAAAACTTTTGAAAGATTTCCTTGGAGGAGCTTAATTTTTCTTTAAGAATCTTTGAAATCTTCTTGTGATCATTGCAATTTCTTCATTTTTGTTATCGCTTTCCTTGTGTTTATCGCTTTCACTTTTATGGGGAACAGTTTTGAGTACCAAACTCTTCTTTTATTTTCCTTCTTCTTCTTCTCCTCCTCTTTTCAATGTATACTCGTAGGTAATAAGTGACCCAATGAGTTCATTACTTCTAGTTCTTTGAGATATTTACCTTCAAGAATCGTCGTCACTTTTGATTCCCAACGTTTTGGCAGAGAGTTGAGAATTTTTTTTATTTTCTCCAAATTAGAATAAACTTTTCCAAGAGCTGTCAAGTTATTTATAATGTTAGTAAAACGAGTATACATAGAGGAGATAGATTCATCATCAATCATTTTAAACATTTCATATTCATATATAAGAATATGAATTTTTGATTATTTGACTTGCGAAATTCTTTCATAAGTTACTTCCAAGTTATCCCAAATTTCATTTGCTATCCTGCAAGTCATTATTCTGTTAAATTTATTGCCATTGAGCGTATTATACAGTAAATTCATAGTCATTACATTCACTATATAAAGTCTATCATCTTCACGATCAAACTATTTTTCTTTCTTGTTGACCTTTACTCCATCAACAATTTTTGTTGGAATATAAGATCCATTTACAATACATTTACAGATTTCTCGACTTTGAGACTGAAGAAATATTCTCATTTTTATTTTTTAGAAAGTATAATTGTCTCCACAAAATAGCGGAGGCCGACTACTGGATTGACCTTCAGCGAATGTAGCTATAATGTTAGCCATATAACCTTAACTCAACAGATAATTAATCTTATAATAGAGTATTTGCTCTGATACCAATTGTTGTCCAGATGACTAACACAAGAGGGGGGTGAATTGAGTTATATTAAAAAAATTATCACTTATAAAAAAAATATAATATAAAATGTAAATAACATACGAAGAAGCAGGAAATATAAAGAGTAAGGACAAGAATAAGCAAACTCAGTATTTTAACAATGTTTAGCCCCACTGCCTACGTCCTCGCCTCAAGCTACCCTTTGAGGAACACTGCTATAATGAATCCGTGTAGAACACCTTGTACACTTGCAATCACCTCACACTCAGTGATTCAACTATTCATTGTGTAGAATACCTTCTACACACACAAGGGTTATACGCACCCTCTTACAAATACAAGAGCTGATAATAGGTAGACTATCAGAGTACAGTCCTCAATGAGTGAAATAAGAACAATACAGTGCAACTTATATCTCTCTCAAAACGAACAAGAATTAAGGCACAAAACTTAGAGAAGAGAGAATGAGGGTTTCGAAAGAATGATGCAAAACTTAGCAATTGATGTGTAATTTCTTGTTGTGATTTTTGCAAAACTCAAGTGAACTATTTATAGGCAAATGAGTCTTCATATTCAAATTTGAAAAGGTTCACATGTCAAATAAGAGTACTATTCACTTTTCAAAAGATTCAAATAAAAACATCTCATTTTTATATTTGTCAAAGACAATTTCATTCATTTTTCAAGGAAATCAAACCTAATCTTTTACTATTCATACATGACAAAATGAGCATGATTTATTTTTCAAACCAAATCATTTTCTTTTTGCATATGTCAAAACAACACACAATCATCCTTTAAGATTTTCGAACAAAATCATCTATCTTTTGCATTTGTCAAAAAAACATACAACCACCCTTCAAGATTTTCAAACAACACATGTCCATGTCAAAGATGACAATCAATTATCTTACAAATTCAAATCTTTATACTTATGTGGAAAAAAAAAATTAAAATTAAATATTTTAATAAAGTTGTGTAAATATAAAAAATGCGATTTGATACTTTATGAGAAAATATTAATTTTGAATCTTAATCCAATTTCAAATTTTAAGAGATGTACAAAATTACTCTATGAGCTTCATTTGTAGACTTGTTCTTCTTCTTGCTCATGCTTGATTTCTTGATATGCTTAGCTTTCTTCATGCGTAGACAACTTAAAATTGAGTTTTGAATTTATTTGTTATCATCAAAATCTATATATAGATAAGAGATTTGAAATCTTGGGTTCTACATCTCTCATAAAAGAATTTAGGCGAAATATGTTTGGTTCTGTCATATTTGATATATCGTCCTCTAATTTTAGTGATACAAGCAGTATTATCTTCATATAAAATTGTTGGGTTTTCATTGATCATGGGGAAACCACACTTTTCTTGGATATGTTGGATTACTGATCTCAGCCAAATACACTCTCGACTTGCTTCATGAATTGCAATGATCTCTGAGTGATTTGAAGATGTAGTAGATAGTGTCTGCTTAACCGATTTCCATGATATGGCGGTATCTCCATAAGTAAATAAATATCCAGTTTGAGATCTACCTCTGTGTGGATCTGAAAGATAACCTGCATCTGCATACCCAATCAATTGTGGACTTGATCCACGTTGATAAAATAATCTCATATCAACCGTACCATGAAAGTAACGAATGATATGTTTAATGTCATTTCAATGCTTTCGAGTTGGTTCAGAACTATATCTTGCAAGCAGATTAACTCAGAATGTAATATCAAGTCGAATGCGATTTGTAAGATACATCAAAACTCCAATTGCACTGAAATATGGTACTTCAGGACCAAGAATTTTTTCATCGTCATCACATAGACGGAATGAATCATTCTTCACATCAAGTGTTCGAACAATTATTGGAGTACTCAGGGGATGAGCTTTGTTCATATAAAAATACTTCAGGACTTTGTCTGTATACATTGACTGATGAATAAAAATTCCATTTGGCAAGTGCTTGAGCTGTAAGCCGAGACAAAGTTTTGTTTTGCCAAGATCTTTCATTTCAAATTCATTCTTTAAATATGTAGCGGTTCTTGAGATCTCTTCAGGAGTTTCCACAATATTTAAATCATCATCATAAATCCCAATAATGGCAAATCCGAATTCTGATTTCTTAATAAAAATACATGGGCATATGGGATTATTTTCAAATCTTTCTTTTAATAGATATTTATTTAGGCGATTATACCACATGCGTCCGGATTGCTTCAACCCATATAAAGATTTTTGTAGTATGATAAAGTACATATTTCTAGATGTACTTGTAGATACTTCATGCATTTTATATCCTTTAGGGATTTTCATGTATATGTCTTGGTCTAAGAATCCATATAAATATGCAGTGACCACATCCATCAACCGCATTTCTAATCCTTTTGTAACAACCAGACTAATCAAAAATCTAACTGTGATTGCATCCATAACGGGAGAATATGTTTCTTTATAATCAATCCCTGATTTCTGCAGGAAATCTTATGTGACAAGTTGTGCTTTGTACCGTATAATTTCATTTTTCTCATTACGTTTTCATACAAATACCCACTTATATCCAACAGGCATTACACCCTTTGGTGTTTAGACAATAGGTCCAAATACTTCTCGCTTTGCTAGCGAATTTAATTCAGTTTCAATAGCTGCTTTCCATTTTGGCCAATCATTTCTACGCAACATTTTTCGACGATTTTTTACTCATTTTCTTCATTACTTCTGGTAATGTCAATGGCCATTTTATATGAAAATATGTTGTCGATAACAGTTTTATTTCTATCCAGAATTTCTCCAGTATCATGAGATGTATTGAGATCTCATTATTTTCAAGTACATGTTCCTCTTCAAGGGAAAACATTTCATAAAGCACCTCTTCGGGAGGTCCCTTTTAAGAAGATTTTGGAATAGGAGATTTAACCTCTTCTGGAGCATCAATTATACTTTTAGCCTGTATTGTGGGTATGAGTTCTTCAGGAACACCAAATTCATTTTGTATCTTTTTCCTTCGGGAATTTTATCTTTTGCACCAATAGGTCTTCCACGCTTTAGGCGTATCTTAGACTCACCTATTGCTGTTTTGATAATTTGTTCTTCAGGGACTTCAATCCTTGCTAGAGCATTAACAGCAGAAATATAAGATTTTACTATACGTTTAATGTCAGTAAATACATCCGGTAATTGATTTGCAACACTTTGTAAATGAATAATCTTCTGAACTTCCAGTTTACATTCATTTGTAAGAAAATCAAATTGAGACAGGACTTTATTATCCCAACTAATTACTTGTCGTGCTTTAGGCACCGATTTTTCATTACCCATTAATGAAAAAGTAGATTCGTCAAAATGACAATCCTCAAAACGTGCTTTAAACATATCTCCTGTAAGGGGCTTAAGATATCTGATAATAGATGGAGAATCAAAACCAACATATATCCCAAATCTATGTTGAGAACCCATTTTTGTACGCTATGGAGGTGCAATTGGAACATATACAACATATCCAAAAGTATGAAAATGAGAAATATTTGGTTGTTGACCAAATGCAAGCTGTAATGGAGAATATTTATGATATGCAGATGGTCTAATTCGAATTAATGATGTTACATGAAGTATAGCATGTCCCCAAGCAGAAACAAGTAGTCTTGATTTCATAAGTAAAGGTCTAGTGATTAGCTGAAGCCTTTTGATCAAAGATTCAGCTAAACCGTTTTGAGTGTGTGTATGGGCAACAGGTGTTCAACATCTATTCCTATTGACATGCAAAATCATAAAAAACTTGAGATAAAAATTCACCTGCATTATCCAATCGAATGGTCTTAATTGGATACTCAGGAAATTGTGCTCATAGTTTGATTATCTGAGCAAGAAGTCTAGCCAATATAACATTTCTAATGGAAAGCAGACAATCATGTGACCATCGACTAGATGCATCAATCAAAATCATAAAGTATCTAAATAGTCCACTTAATGAATGAATAGGCCTACATATATCTCCGTAAATCCTTTGTAAAAAGGATGGAGATTCAACAATAACTTTTGAGGGAGATGGTCTGATAATCAATTTACCTTGAGAATATGCAGAGCACGGATATTCATTGGGTAAGATAATCTTTTGATTATTTAAGGAATGTCCATGTGAATTTTCAATAATTCGTCTCATCATTATAGATCTCGGATGTCCAAGGCGATCATGCCAAGTCATAAATACTTTGGGGTTAGTGCACTTCTGGTGCACTACCATATATGATTCAATTGTTCTTATTTTTGTATAATATAATCCAGAAGATAAAGCAGACAGTTTTTCTAATACGAGCTTCTGGCCCGATGTTATTTTAGTAATAAGAATATGCTCTTTACTGCCTTCATTAGTCGTTTCAATATGGTAATCATTTCGACGTATATCTTTGACACTCAGTAAATTTCTTCTAGATTGTAAAAAAAATAGAGCATTATCAATACAAAATTTGGTGCCATTAGGCAACACAATATAAACTTTTCCAGAGCCCTCAATTAAATCTGATGAACCTGATATGATATGGACATAGGCTTTGCTTAATGTTAGATTTTGAAAATATTTCTTATCTTTAAGAATTGTGTGAGTTGTAGTACTGTCAGCCTAACATACATCTTTATCATTCAACTTAGAAATAAAAAGCTCATCAATGTGATCCATAATTCTACAAAATATACAAAGTTTTTATTACAAATAACAAAGAAAATACGTTAATTGAGTGGAACACTTCCATCTCCAATTAGGTGATCAATTCTACCATCAGGATCTTTAAAGAAATCACAAATATCAAGATGGGTGACATCTACATCTACTAAATTTAATAAATCATCTGATGGTTCTACTAAATTTGTTTTAAAAATTTTATTCTTTCCTTTAATAGATACTTGATATAAATCAGTTAAGTATCTGGCCGTACGACATGTACATGACCAATGTCTAGTCATTCCACATCTATGGCACACCTCTTCACTTCTCTTTGAAGAATTATTCTGGGGATTTTTACCCTTTCTGAGTTGTACCACTTCTGGTGATACGGTATATTATTATTATTCATTTTACTGTAGTCACTTCTGGGACCAATATTTTTATAATTTCTCATACCACGTCCACGCCACCAATTTCTTCTAAAGGATGCACCATTCGCTTATGGGAATGATACAAACCTATTACCATTTATTTCAGGGAATGATATTGAGCCAGTAGGGCGTGACTGATGGTTTTTTAATAAGAGCTTATTGTTCTGCTCAACTACTAGAAGACATGATATAAGTTTAGAATATTTCTTGAACTTTCTCTCTTGATACTGCTGCTGCAAGAGCACATTCGAGGCATGAAATGTAGTAAAAGTCTTCTCTAGCATATCATCAGCGGTGATTTTCTCACCGCATAATTTTAGTACTGAGCTTATTTTAAAAAGTGTGGAATTATACTCACTAACACTTTTATAATCTTGCAACCTCATGTGCAACCATTCATAACGAGCTCTTGGGAAGATGACAGTCTTCTGGTGTTCATACATCTCCCTTAAACTATTCCACAAAATATAGGGATATTTTATTGTAAGATATTCAGTTTTTAATTTTTCATGAGTATGGTGGCAAAGGAAAATCATTGATTTAGCACGGTCTTGCAATGACGTTTGATTTCCTTCTTTAATTGTTTTACCCAGGTTCATTACATTAAGATGGATTTCAGCATCAAGAATCCATACTAAATAATTTTTTCCAGAAATATTAAGAGCAACGAATTCCAATTTTGTAAGGTTTGCCATTTTTGAGGAATAAAACCACTAGCTTTAGAATTGGTAGAACCGTCATGCTGATAACGTGTTATAAAATTAGAATAAAAACTATTATTGCAAGAGAAATATTTTAAGCTCTTTATTTCTCAAGAACTGAATTTTCTTTCTTTCTTTCTTTTCTTTTCTTCTTTCTTCTGCTTGTACAAAATTGATCGAAGAAGCTCGTATTTGTGGCATAAATTACTGTGCAAGTTACTGTGCACATATATGAAAAATAAAGCTAAAGAGACCTCATTCACGTGAAGGGTAGAAGAGGGGGGTCATTCATGTGTCCCTCCCCTTGCCTTCAATAATTCTAACAGTTCTCTATTTTTTATGTGACTCCTCATATTTGTTGACTATTGCTTTTATTTTATCAAGCAAACATGCAGAGTGGATAGCATTATTACATTAGAAACATGCAGAGTGGAACCATTTAGATTCGGAGACGTGCTAAACTCAACTCAAATTCATCATTATATTTTTTTAAATTTTTATATAAAGTATAAATTCTAATACAGCTTTTTCAAATCCCAATGTAACCTTTTCAAATCTCAATTCAACTTTTTTAAATCCTAAAATAATAAAAATAATATTTTATCTAACTTTTAAAACTCATCTTAATTCATCTTATCTCAACTCCGAATCCAAACAGAGCCTAAATCAAATTCTTCAAGCCTCTAAAATTGCTTATGGACAAAGCTCAATAGAGACAAGCTCAATAGAGACAATATTATTCTTCAGCACTAACACCAAACTGCCAGCAAGGAGTCACATAAAAAGTTAGTTAGGGTGAAAGATGCTTCAAACTTAGAAAAATATTTAGGCCTACCATCTTTTATTGGAAGGTCAAAGTTAAAGAAATTCCAAGTTATTACAGAAAAGGCAATAAAAAAAATAGAAAAATAGAAAATAAAATTTATGTCACAAACTGAAAAGGAGAAACTGGTTAAAGCAGTCATTCAAGCCATCCTAATTTACTGTATGTCTGTTTTTCGATTACCAAATGCTTTATGTTAGAAGATTAATTCCCTAATGGCTAATTTTTGGTGGAGAACTCAAGATAATGATGCTAAGATACATTGGAAAAGCTGTGACAGTCTAAGCATTAGCAAAACAGGAGGGGGGTTAGGATTTAGAGATTTGATGACTTTTAATCTAGCTCTCTTAGCAAAACAGGTGTAGAGACTACTCATAAATGAAGAATCAATGGATAGTCGAATTCTCAAAGCCATTTACTATCCCAACAGCTCCATCTTAGAGGCAAAAATAGGTTTGAGACCATCCTTTATGTGGAAAAGTATAAGCTCTACAATCCCAATTGTTAAAGAGGATCTAATATGGAAAATAGGAAATAACAAAATCATCAATGTGTGAACTGATCATTGGATTCAGAGAGGGAGACCAAGCAGAGTGCAATCTGAAAGAATGACTCTACCACAAGAGGTAAAGGTTACATTTTGATGAAGAAGTCAAAGACATCTTAAAGCTCCCAGTCTCACAAGCTGACTCACTTGACAAGAAGGCATGGAAATGAATCATAGATGGAAGTTTTTTTGTAGGAAGTGCATGCTACATGCAGAAACTAAACCAAAGAAGACAACAAGGAGAATCATCCAAATCAAGTGCAAACAGAGAGTTGTGGAAGACAATCTGGAACTTGCATACATTAAATACTGTTAAGGTTTTCATGTGGTGAGCATGCATGGATGCATTACCAGCCAAAATTAATTTATGCAAGAAAAATGTTATCAAAGATACTCTCTGTCCAATTTGCAATCAAAGTAAGGAAAATCCAAGGTATATTTTATGGTCTTGCCCATCAAGATGTGTGGATGATGGGATGTAGGAAGTTGCAAAAAGCCCCGGTGACAGAAGAAAACTTTGAAAATATATTCAAGCAGATCAGCAGAGTACAGCTAGAAGACTTGAGTCTGTTTGCAAAGATTGCGAGAAATCTGTGGTTAAGAAGAAATAGATGGGTCTTCAAACAACAATTTCTAGCTCTATCAATTCTTTTTAACAAGTCCAAGCAAGCACAAGAGGAGTTCTCACTAGCAAATGGCAGACAAAACAACCACAACAGGAACTAGTAGCATCAATAGAACACACAATGGCAACCCTCCCCACAGAATTGTTGGAAAATAAACTGGGATGTAGTAATAAAGGAAGCAGATAACAAAATAGGTGTTGAAATGGTCCTACGAGACAACAAAGGGCAGGTCATAGCAACACTTTTGTAACCAATGTCTTTCTATACAAAACCTGAAATAGTAGAGGCTTGCAGCTTCATCACAATAGCATTTTGGTGTATAATTTTGGGATTGCAATATATGATTTTTGAGGGAGACTCAAAGGTAAACTAAATGCAATACAATGTCATAAAGAACAAAAAGACACTCTAAACTGCTTGGTGGCTGATGCCAACACCATTTTAAGTCGAGACAATTTGGGATATTAAGCACATCAAGCGAGAAGGGAATAAAGTGGCCCATTGTCTAGCTCAACAAGCAGTGGCACTATAGATTGAATTTATAGATGTAGATTAGGTATCACTATGTATCTTACCTCTTGTATTGGTGGAGTGCCAATCTATAAGTTGAAATGAATGAAGAAAATTTTAATTCAAAAAATTAAAAATTAAAAATAAAAAAAATATAATTATTTATAATTAGTAAAAATAATTCATTTGAAAAAGTTATCTATAAAGCTAATCATTCATTAGAATATAATTTTTCATTTAAAAAAAATTGGATGAGAGCCCCGCCCAATGGGTGGCCGTCCACTTCATATATTTATGAAAAAATTGGATTGGAGGATATCCAAAAAATCTTGTATATTTAAAAAGTTAATCAATTAAATTTACATCTTAGGACTAATTTTATAATTTGTCCAGAATTTTTTTAAGGCCGCATGGAGTTTTGGACTTTGGGTCGTGGGCTGGGATCCCACCAAACGAACGATGTCGCCATTTGTCTTCTAACATGTGCCACTGACCAATCTTCAAAAAACTTAAGTTGGCATCTAGTGTCTTCTAAAAACATACCAACGGCTAACAAATTTAATGTTTGGGACTTTAGAGCTGTAACCACTCCCAAGGAGTCGCCTTTCAGTATAATTTTTTTGATCCCTAATTGAATGCCAAGGCACGTGGCTTTCATAGCCCCTATTGACTTTGCCAGCATTGGATCGTAATGGAGGAGTCGATATGAACAGGTTGTGGCCATAACAGTACCTTTGTCATCCCTCACAATGATTCCGATCCCCATTCTTCCTTGGGTCTTATTCAACGCTGAGTCCCAAATAATATTGAGCACTCCGATGGGCAAAGGGTTCCAGTTTGTAGGCGGTAATTGGAGGATGTTCGTTGGGAGGGGCTTCTCTGAACTCAGATCCCTATAATCTTATAGGGTTTCTTTGGCCAGTTTTACTATTGAATCAGGGGAGAGAAACTATTGGGTGAAGACTAATTTGTTCCTCCTCATCCATATTCGTTTCGCTACCACTGAAAACTCCTCGAGAAGAGAATTGTCGCCGATCGAATAGAGCTTGGACAGGAGGTCCTTGAGGGAGGATTGTTGGGAAGATCTCTTCTGTAACAGGGGAGAACAAGAGAACCAGGTGTCTTGGGCTGCTGGACAACTCTAAAGGGCATGGATGACGCTTTCCTCACCTCTGTAACACAAAGGGTAGACAGGGTTTCGGTAATTCTGTTCTTGAATAGATTGAGCTTCGTTGGGATACCTTCATGACATACCCTCCATAAAAACATCTTGTCTGCAGGAGGGATGGCTTGATTCTAGATGGAAGACCATAGATCCTTTTGGTTTGCACTGATGGATGGGAGACCCTGACTGGCTTCTTGGAGTTGCATTTGCAAGTGATAAGCAGTTTTCACTGTGAACACACCATGAGGGGATGGGTTCCATGACAATTTGTCGAGCCTAATGGTTGAGCTCAGGGGAGTTTGCTTTATAAGGAGATCCTCCTTGTCAGAGGACATTTCGTCAATTAAATCTATGTTCCACTATCTTGAGTCTTGGACTAACAGGCTTTTGAACATATGCTTCAGATTCCAAACTAGGGATAAGACTGGTTAGAGTGTCCAAGTTTAGATTAGGAACACACTTGTCCCTCCACACCTTGACTGCTTCCCCATCTCCTATTCTCCATAAAGTGTCCTTTCTGATGAGGGTTAAGCTTCCAGCATGCTCCTCCAAATGAAGGACGGGTTGTAGCCTAATTTGGCATTGAACCAATTCCCATGGGGGAAGTACTTTGCCTTTAGGACTTTAGAAGCTAGGCCCTCTGGATTGTGGATTAAGTTCCACCCTTGCTTGGCTAACATGGCAAGGTTGAAAGCCTGTAGTTCATGAAACCCCAAGCCCACCGCTTGCTTTGGTTTCCCCATAATGTACCAAGGTATCCAATGAGCTTTTTTCTCCCCTTCAATCTGCCCCCACCAGAACTATCTGGTGAGTTTATTTATACCATTCAAGAAGGATATTGGCAATTTGAATATTGACATAGAAAAGGTTGGTAATGGATCACTGCTTTAATGAAGATTTTCTTTCCCACATGAGATAACATTTGGACTTTGAAATTATTTATCCTCTTCTGATCCTATCCAAGATGGCCTTGAAGTCTCTATGTCTGTGCCTGCCAATGATTGCTGGTAACCCCAGATATTTCTTGTAAGGTCGGGAAGATCTTACTCCAGCAAGTTGTAGGATGGCTGTCTGGTTGTCTCTTGTTGAATTCTTGCTGAAATGAATGGATGTTTTAGCTATGTTAAGTCTTTGGCCTGAAGCTAGCTCATAGGTATTCAAAATCGAGATTAGGTGGCTCCATTTAGTGGCGTTAGACTTGCAAAATAAGAGGCAATCATCGGCAAAAAAGAGGTGATTTTTGTGGAGACCTCTCTTGCCCATAGGGACCCCCATGATGCTTCTAGACCTTTCAACATGGTTTAGGAGATAGTTGAGGGTGTCAGCACATAGGATGAAAATATATGGGGACAATAGGTCTCTTTGTCGGAGTCCTCTTGAGGGTTTGAAAAGTTGCTAAGGTATGCCATTCAACAGGACAGAATAAGTGACCAATGAGACACACTTTAGGACCAGCTTTATCCATGCCTTTTCAAAGCCTAATTTGACCATAACCTCTTTGAGGAAGTCCCACTCCAACCGATCATATGCCTTACTCATATCTAGCTTCAGTGCCATGTAGCCTTGTTTGCTCTTCAGTTTACAATTCATGGTGTGCAATGCTTCAAACGGCACGATGATATTGTTGGTAATAAGCCTGCCTGGGACAAAGATTGATTGGGTTGGAGCTATGATATCTGGGAGGATCAGCTTTAACCTATTGGCTATAGTCTTAGCCACAATTTTATAGAGAACATTACAAAAGCTAATGGGTCGATATTCTGAGACTTTAGAGGGGTTAGTCAACTTGGGGATTAATGCAATAAAAGTGGAATTGATATCACCAAAATTAGATTCAGTATTAAGCAAAAGTAATGCAGCCTCACCAATATCATTGCCAACTTTGTCCCAATAGGATTGGTAGAAAGCTGGCGGGAAACCATCCAGACCTAGCAAGCTTAGGGGGTGCATGCTGCACATAGACTCTTCTACTTTAGTTCTAGTGAATTTCCTGCTCAGTTTGGCATTCATCTCTGATATGACTTTCTTTTCCAGGTGAGCTGTGCACTCTCAGATGTTTCCAGGCTTTGAGGAGGTGTAAATATCAGTGAAATATTGTTGGAATTTCTCACTGATAGCCTTGGTAGTGGTTGCCTCTTCCCCTTGTTCATCTGTAATTTTTGAGATCCAATTCTTCTTCTTTCTTTGAGTGGAGCAATGATGGAAGTATTTGGTGTTTCTGTCCTCCTCTAGGAGTCATCGTTGTTTCGCTCTTTGTTTTCACTTTGTATCCTCCTCTTCTAGAAGTTTGTCAATGTCTGGCTTTAGAGACTTAATTTCAGGCCCTAGGTTCCCCCTGTTTGCTGCTTGTAAAGTGGATAAGTCATTTCTCTTTGTCTGGATCTTCTTCTTCGCGTCTTTAGTAGTTCTTTGCCCCTAGGAATTGAGCTCAATTTTACTTCTCTCTAGGACTATTTGGGTTTGTTCTATCTTGTCCCGAGCTAGAGAAGGAGTTTTTCACACTTTGTCTATGATCTGGACGCACCCCTCACTTATGAACTAGGAGGCTTCAAATCTAAATGGTTTGGCTCCTGTTTGTCTCTCTTTATTTCTAGAGGGGAGGGAGAGAATAAGGGGTCAGTGGTTTGATTGTTGGACTGCCTCTGAGGTGACCGAAAAATCTGGGAAGGCTTCAATCCAGCTGGAGTTAGCACAACCTTTGTCAATGCGCTCTTTAGTGAAACTTGGGAGAGGCTGATTATTGCACCAGGTAAATTTGTCTCCTTTGAAGTCTAGATCATAAAGACCAACATCAATTAAAGTTTGCCTGAATTTCTCCATCTGCTGGTTGGGCCAAGAGTTGCCCCCCACTTCTCATTATTATGCAATATCTCATTGTAATCCCCAATACAGACCCAGAAGAGATTGTCAAGGGGTTTTAAGAGACGTAACAGGCCCCAACTTTGTTGCCTCAATGCAGTAGAAGGGTTTCCATAGAAACCAGTGAAAATCCATTTTAAGTTGTTTGCAATTCTAGTTATTTGGGCAAAGATGTGGAAATGAGAGAAAGAGACCAGATCAATCAATGTATCCTTAGTCCATAGGAGAACTAGACCACCACTAGCTCCTCTGCTATTTATGGCAAGACAATTCTTCATTCCAATTTTTAGCTTAACAGATTCCATTCGCTGCTTAGAACACTTAGTCTCAATCAAGAAGATGAGATTAGGGAGCTTTGTTTTCACCAAAAGGTGAACTTCATTGATTGACCGAGAGTTCCCAAACCCTTGGCAATTCCAACTTATGGTGATCATTAGAGTTTGTGGTGTTGCAAGGCAGCCACCACCATGGGTTCATCTTGAGTTTAGGGACTAGGTCAAGCTTCAATTTTTTCCTGAGTGTAGAGTTGTTGAGGGGGGGGGGGGATCCCAAGGATATACCCTTTTGGAAGGGGAAGGGTCATTACAACAACTAGGTTGGATTTATGGTTGGGCCCGAGCCCTTCTCTTCCAAG
The DNA here is from genome assembly GCA_036559045.1 of Platycarya longipes. NCBI lineage: Eukaryota > Viridiplantae > Streptophyta > Magnoliopsida > Fagales > Juglandaceae > Platycarya > Platycarya longipes. The sequence goes on along the minus strand of CM071793.1, from coordinate 23,232,683 downwards.
TTGAGGAGCTTTTGTCCTTTGATAGCTGGTTTAGCTTATGTGTCAAAAAGGAATTTTGGAAATTAACTTGTGAACCTAAGGAGGAGGCATGATTGATTTCACCTTTTGGGGGGCTTTGTCCAGAGGGTTTTTCAGAGATACCTGGTTCCTTTTTTGTCCATTGGTCCTTTGATAGGTTGCATGCCTCGAGCTCCTGCTAGTAGCCTCCAGTACAGACTCACGGGTTGAGGGGGGAAATTTTTGGGAAGGTACGGGGGCGTGTCACAGATAATCTCTTCTAGCCCTTATGTTTTGTGAAAGTTTAATTGCTGTTTTGCCACTTTCTCGAATGCTTGGATTAGAGGCTCAAACAATATGATACTCTGACTTGTTGGTACTATGATATCAAGGGCTTGTCTATCATCTTCCTCAGGAGCTTTTTGTTGCTCCCCTGGTGGTTCCAGTGACTTGCTGCCACCACCATATTTTTTTTTTTATGCAGAAAAACTGGGTTTGGGAGGAGCGACTTGTAACCAAGGACCATACTCCTTCTGGTTGTTTGGGCTTCTGTCATGTCTTTTGTATCCTTCATTGTTGTGCTTGAGGATGCCAGAACGGAAGCAGAGGAAAGGTAGCCTTTCGTATTTAAATGGCAACCAGACCTGTCTTCCTTTTACTTTAAGGAAGTTGCCTCTCATGAAGGGCTTGGTGATATCAATAAAGACTTTTAGACATAGGAAGAGACCTCAGGCACTACTATTATTATCAGCTTCAACTTCCAGAACTCGCCCCACACTCTCTCCTACCTTTTGGTCTATGTCCCTATTCATAATGCCCACAAGCATGTTATAAACTTGTAGCCAGAATGATTCAGAGGAGAAAGAAACATCCTTTGCCGTCTTGGAACTATCAAAGTTTTCAAGGCACATTGAAGACCAGTTGAAGGTCCAAAGTTTCCTTGCCTTGACTTTATTCTTGTCTTGGATGTTTTGGAACTCGACTTAGAAAGTGTTCACTCCCATGTCTTTATATTTGATCCAGCCAGTAGTTTTCCAAACCTTTAATATTGTTTTCCTGAAAGCCTCTTTATTGACACTCTTTTCAAAGATAATCAAGGTTATAAGGTAGAGTTTCTCTGTCTTTGATGCTCTCAAAGATCTCATTTTGGACCTCAATTTTTTGTTTCTCTTTCTCAGCTAAGGAGAACTCTTGCCAGAGTTTCTCCATGTCTTCCTCCATGCCTTAATACACCCATCGTTCACCTCTGCCGAATGAGAGGACAACCTTTGCTTAAGCAAAGACTAAAATCTCAAGCTCTCCAAAGAGATGAGGACCGACGGTGATATAGAAAACCTCAATAAAGCACATTTAACCATAAATTAGTTAAAAGGGAAATTATAAACAAAGGTAGGCGCATATGATCACACGTTACCATTTCTGACACTTTGTAATTTCAGATTTTTTTTTTTTTTTTTTTTCCTGAGGGAGCATAAATATAGAACACGTTGCACGTAGAAACATGTTTTGCTTTTTGGGTTTTGCTCAGTTTGGGTACCAAATAATTAAAAGTTGGTCAGTTTCGGATAAGAGGCGCGCAACTGAAGTCTGATGAGACGGAGAAATAGTTATAAATGTGTAACTGCGTATATTTCTTTTAAAAAATAAGTATAAAATTTACATAATATTTAATAATAATAATTTTATTTTTAAAAAATATATTATATAGTACTTACACAATCCTATATGATATCAAATTATGAGCTAATACTGAAATTTAGGTTATATTTAGATAGTGAGAAATATTAAGAAGTGTTGATAAGAGTTTTAAATAATAATAAAAAAATATTAAATAATAGTAAATATTAATGATTAATAATAAAATAATAAGTAAAAATTAATAATAAAATAATAAATAATAACAAAATATTCTTAAAAATATATGAAATATTTTTGTTTGTCAAATCTATAACCTTAGTAAGCATCTCAAATGACTTCAGAGTGTCGTGGAAATTACTCCAAGGTTCATAAATTATTTCGTGACTGCTTGCTTAATCGATCACTGACTTTACGCAATTTGATTGATTTCCGTGAAGGAATTTGGTGTTTCTCAACATTTTCCAAGCCTATTATTAACACACCTTTTTAGTGGTGGGATCGGAGTTTGAAAATTTCAAAAATTGGAAATTTCTTTAGCGTGAGCATGTTTTGGAAAAATTGTAGTGGGAACACAAGTCACGCGACAAAATTAAGGTTGGTTTGGATTAGAGAGTGAACTTATCTTATTTAAATTTATATTAAATTTATTATTATATATATTTTTAATTTTTATATAAAATATAATAAATAATTTAATTTTTTTAAATTCTAATTTAATTTTTTTAAATTTTAATATAATAATAATATTAAAAAAAAAATACTATTTTAATAATATTTTATTTAATTTTCAAAATTAATCTCAATTCATCTAGAAAATCAACTCCTAATCCGGTTTGGGCATCATACGGCACACGAAAACTGATTTGACAAATCTAGTCTAACTTGAGTTCGGTTCACACGAAGAGAAAATCCCTCCCCCCCTTCAAAATTCCTCACTACCTAAAGCTAAACCCATATTTTGAAGTTGCTGTTTTCCATATCAAAAGGAATTCTAATAAAAATCTTCTTCCCTCTGTTGAAGATCTTTCAGGCACATTTATTTTTAACACCAACAAAAAGAGAGAAAATATAAAATAGAATAAAGCAATTGATGCAGAACATCTTAAATATACCGTCGAAAAAAGAAAGAAATGAGATAAAAAAAAAAAAAAAAGCTTATAGGAGAATGGGTTTGAGGATCTATAAGCAAAATTAATGAATTTGAAATAGCAGTCATTTTTATAAAACAAAGAGTGCAGAGAGAGAGAGAGAGAGAGGGGTGAGGATGTGTAGAAAATTGGAAATGAAATCGAAACTGTTTCAGGTAATCTTAGAAGTATAATTACGTCTTGCACATAGAATTTATTTCTCCAATCGGCACAATCATTCTAAAGAAATATGTAAATCTTAAGATTTATTTAAGATTGTAGAGTCTAGCAAATCTTTCGATTTGACAATTAATTTAAAGGAATTTGAGCTCTTGTGGCCTCTGGGTTCGAGGATTCCTAAGTTTTGAAGTAAGAAACTTTTATTAATGAGTGATGATGTCTAATCCGGTGTGAATTGATTGTGGACTGGGTTCTCGTTTGTCAGTCAGAATTTTTTATTAAAAATCTCAGATAGTAACAGATGTGAAGGCCAGCGGAGAAAGAACGTGAGAAGGGAAAAAATATTCAAGATCTAAAACATCTAATTCAAACGCAACATTTAATTAAAATGAATACAAGAAAACGATCACTCATTAATTTCGTGTGGTGTATATAAAAACAGCCAGATGAGTAAAATTAGGTTTCGCTTGAATTCGAAGATGAGATGAATTGAGATGAATTGAGATGAGTTTAATTTATTTTTTAATATTATTATTATTTTAAGATTTGAAAAATATGTATTAGAATTTGAAAAAAATATATTGAAATTTAAAAAAGGTATATAAAAATTTATATTTTATATAAAAAATTATAAAAATATAATAATAAAATAAAAATAAATTAAGATAAATTGAATTTATCTTCAAATACAAGCGGACTTATTCATCTCTGAAGCTTTGGCTTCTATTACTGGAGTTGTCGTCTAGTACCGGCATAGGACCTATGAGAGTTTTCGTCTAGTAGCGGCATAGGACCTATGAGAATTGTCGTCTAATAGCGGCATAGGACCTATGATTTGCTAAAATAATATAGGACTGACATCACAAGTACATTTCTACGATTTTTATTAGCTTCAGTCAATCATTATATAAAAAAAATAATAATAATACCAATACTTTATATAATATTTTATAAAAATAATTTTTTTTATAAAATAATTATTATTTTATAAAAAAAACAATTTACAAAAATACTCTTATTTTTATAAAATATTAAATATAATATTATGTATATACTTCTCTAAATCAAAACCCAGCTCACCAGATGTATCCATTTCAATTTATGCGGACAGTCATGCATTGCTTTGCAGTTTTACTTTCGCATGAATCCACAGTGACAAATGAAGCTTTTGCTTTGTCGTCTATTTTTTATAGAATTTTCTTCTCCCCTGGTTTCTCCTCTTCACTTCTGCGACCTGTGAAAATCAACTCTGCTGGAACGGGAGCCAATCCCTCCTAAACCACTGGAAGCACTTCTTCAACATTGTAAGAATTCTCAGCAGTCTTTTCCACCACAATTTGATATGGAGTATTTTTATTTTTACAGGTGTACGTGAATCATACGTGTTTCATTCCATTTGATTTAATGTAGATAATTAATGAAAGAAGGATATTGTAAATTTTAAAAATAGGCGGGTCAATGTATTGCAATTTTTAATTTATGGATATATCATATTATAAATTAAATAAAAGTTAAAAGAAATAAAGTATAATTAATATTTTTTTTTATATATCGTACCAATTCTTATACTTATTTTCATTAGAAATTATTTTAAAGACGTTCAAAACCCTAGGGGCCGAATTTAAAATCCTAGGAGCCAAACTCTATATACTACATTTTCAAATTTTTATCATTTCAAGTAGATTTTGTTATATTTTTAATTTCCTAAGTTTTTAATATTTCACTAAATTTAACTATACATCACAATACATTTGACAAATTTCAAAATACTACAAAAAAAAAAATGATATAAATAACTAATTTGATACATTTAAAAAGGACAGAAATAATCAAAAGAGCCAAACTCTATATACTACATTTTCAAATTTCTATCAGTTCACTTAGATTTTGTTATAGTTTTAATTTCCTAAGTTTTTAATAGTTCACTAAATTTAACTATTCATCACATTACAAATTTCTATCAGTTCACTTAGATTTTGTTAAACTTTTAATTTCCTAAGTTTTTAATATTTCACTAAATTTAACTATACATCACATTACAAATGATCAATTCACTTAGATTTTGTTATACTTTTAATTTCCAAAGTTTTTAATATTTCACTGAATTTAACTATACATCACATTACATTTGACAATTTCCAAGACACTACAAGAAAAAATAGTAAAAATAATCAATCTGATGTATCTAAAAGGAACAGAAATAATTAATCTGATGTATATATATTCAATTCCTTGCTATATCAAGTTTAATCTACACGGTTAACTTTAAATCTAATTGTTTAATCACATATTTCCATAACTTTAAATTTAATTGTTTGAGTCTCTCTTTTATAAAAATTAGAGGGACTTAAATATTACTTGCTTTTAAAACTTATTAAGTGTAAAGATTCCCTTTCACAATAAAGCGCACTTTAAAAAAAATTAAAAGAGAGTTTGTGAAAGTTTTTTTATATTAAAAAATAATGTTATATAGTTATAGAGTTTACAAGCGTCATACAATTCTTTTGAAAAATAGTGAGCCATTATTAAAAAGTTAATTTTTTTTATCATGTGAGTATCATATTTACTCAATTTTTTCAAAAAAATTATAGAATGTTTGCATATTTCATGACTATAAATATCAAATCTCTTTATTAAAAACTTCTTTTAAGTTATATTCTATCAAAATTTTAAGTTAAAACCGTTGTAGATAATCTAGGCATTTACCTTGCAACTTCAAATTTCATACAAGACAGTCACACATTAAAATAAAAATAAGTTGGATACTAAGTATAAACCACTTCATATTATAAATATATAAGAAAGTATGTTTTCATTCATGCAATAACATTCACACATTAAAATAAAAATAAAAATAAGTTGGATACTAAGTAAAAACCACTACATATTATAAATTATATATAAGAAAGTATGTTTTCACTCATGCAATAACATTCACAGTCACATTTAATCACATTAATACGTATACATGAATTCCCCTTGATTCTCAATATCTTAGTCACACAATTCAATAGTGTATTCATTTTTAGTCACATTCAATCTTATAGTGTCATTTATGCCTTTAGAGCACTAGAAATAGTCTTGTCATTGTTAAGTTCAAATTAATATCTAAATAATTTATTCTTTTGGCTATAATTCATACAATTTAGTTAAGAGGTTCACATTGGTTTGATTAAATTAAAGTCTAAATAATAATATAATATTATATATTTTAATATATATATATATATTTAAATTTGCAAACACACTTAATATATTAAATAATATTTTTGGTAAATAAAACATTATTTTTTTAATTTTACAAATACATGTAATATCTTAAATATTAATTCTAATAATATTTTTTTAATTATTGATTCTCTTAAACACTAGCACAAAATAATAATCAGCCCAGACTTCACTACACTACATTAAAGCTTGAACAAACTCCATGCGCAGGCTTCACTACACTAAAACTGGAACAAACTCCATGCACAGACTTCCATAATGCTTTGGATGTTGAACAGTATCGCGCCAAAGTTGACCAGAGCTTTTGATTGACTGTAGCTCAAGTCATTTTTCAAGTGCAATGTAGTCTATTTTTTCCTGTTTTTGAGTCATTTTAGATTTTCAATGGCTATAACGAGCCTATTACTATTACCAGTGCTCTTACAGCCTTTCCTCTTTCGACGTCATTACTAGTATATATACCTCGTGCCCGTTTGTTGGGGTTAGCGATCCTCGTGGTCGTGGCCCTTTCCAGGAATTTTGGGGAGTATTGATTTTGTTTATTTTTATAAATGACATAAGATAAAAATTTTAAAAAAAATTATTATTATAATATAATTTTTTAATATGAATTTTTATTTTAAAATTTAAAAAAATTAAATTATTCATTTTATTTTATATAAAAATTAAAAAAAATATAATAATAAATTTAAAATGGAATAAGATATGTTTGAAACTAAGCACACAATTTAATGACATGCCTAAAGAATATGTCGAAAATTATGCAAAGCGGAAGTCGACCTTCTTCGTCTACGAGAAGACGCAGGAGAGGATCTTTAAGACTCTGGGACACATAAAAGAGCTTTATGATTTGTCCAAAGACAACTTTTCGGTGTTTGGGGGTAAGTCGTGGGCAAAGCTACAGAAGGGGATCTCGGCAAAGGGATTTTGAAATCAAAATCGGTAGAAATGGGGGAGCGGAGGTCTAGATGTTGAGCTTGGTGCTGGCAATGGCGATGGTGAAACCAGTTCTTTGTTTTTTATAAGTTCATAAAAAGATAAAACCAACCATCTACCAGAATGATAAGCATCAATAGTGAACACCAAGTTTTCCTCAATAACAATACAACAGCTGTTACAATTTTTCTTGACATTTTCGGGATGCAAGATACATGCTTCACTATTTTTGGGAATTTAATAGCTTGAGAGTACAGGGAGAAGGGTCAAATATTAAGCATTGACATTAGATTGATTAAAAATTTTCTTCAAATTTATACTTTTTGAAGAAAAATTTTAGCCAATGCCAATGCGGTAAACAAACCATTGGCGTCTTTTGAATCTTTCACCTGCAGGCCTTTGGTTTTTTCTATTCTTTGGTAGCCATTTCTTCTTCTCGCTTCTTAGCATCCTCCGCTTTGTTGCCATATCATGGGTAAGAGTTTTAAATCTTTTTTTGCTTGATCTGTTTTTCCTTGTTCCAGCAACCTTATGTATGGCTCATGGTGCTTTTTTTTTTTCTACCTCTTCTCTTTCATGCCTTGAGAGTTCAGTTGTTTTCGCCAAATCAACATATCCAGCCTTCAAATTCTTTGCTTTCACCAAATTGGGACTTTCAATCTCAATTAGACTTTGGGTGCCTTTCCGCTTCTCATGTTTTTCATCTTCTTCTTCTACTTCCTCTTCAGACTCTTCTACACCTGATCTTCTTCATCTTCTTTCTTCTTAAAAGTTATGGGCGAGAAGAGCTACCAGCAATCATTTCTTCGCGAGTCGAGAGGTTGCCCTTGAAACTAGTTCTTTGTTGGAGCTGCTTCGAGTGCAAGAAATGGGCCCGAGGGCAAGGGCGATGGGGAGTTCACTGAGGAAGGGGTTTCACTTCCTTCGCTGCTCTAGGATTTTCACTTCCTTACTGCTCTGGGATTTCATGTCATGTGAAATAGCCCATTTTATCAATAAATGAAACGATTTAGGCCTACAAAGCAGTCCATATCAAGAAGGATTATTCTTCACTGCATGACCCTCTCAAGCATTTTTGCCTCAAGGCTTAAATAGTCTAACATGCATTTAAATCCATTTTCTTTCATTTTCATTAAGCCTTTCCTTTCTCGGGCCCGATTTGCACAGAAGCTCTCGTAAAAACAAACTCCAACCCCTTGTGAAAACCCTCATTGTCTGCTACTCTAGGGGGAAGGTGGAGAGCTATGGCTCTACCCTTTCCTCCATTTTCCCTTCTTCCTTTTCTTTTTTCATGTTTATTGACCATCATGTGTTGTTTTTTTTGTAGGTGGTTTTCGGGTGGTGTGTGATACCTTATATAAAAAAGAATGGTAGGTAGTGTATGAGATCCCATATTGTTTGAGAAGGAGAAGTTATTACTTTTTATAAGGTTCCAATGGAGCTCCAATTGTATCATTGACTAGTCCTTTTAAAATATGGGCCATGTAGTTTGGGTCTTCCATTGAGGCGTTACAAATAGTATAAGAGCCTATCCCAACCAGAAATGTGGGATTTGAGCCATGCCACCTATAAGAAGTTATTGACTAGTCATTTTAGAGTATGAGTAATGTGGTTTGGACCTTCCATTGGAGTGTTACATGGTGTGTTTTTGATTTGGTGTGCTGCAAATGGAGGTAGATCTGATGATTTAAGGCCACCATACATTCCGTCTCCGTTTTCCCTGTTGGACGATCTTGTAGTCGACCAGAGATATTGTTGAATGGAGCGGCGCATGCTTCGTATGCACAGTGCTGCTTTGGGACGCTCATCACTTTCTAGTGTGATTTCTTCCGCCGTGAGTGACTGTATGTGGATCTAATGCCTCCCAACTTTTCAGATTTACGGATTCTCACTCTTAGAGTGGCACGTGTGATCCACACGCCACCACAACCGGATTGCTTTTGTGTTTTGTAGATTAGTTGTTATGTTGGTTCTGTAGATATTGTTTGTACAGAAAAAGTTTATATTTGAGAAATAGTCTCTCGGATTGTTAGCCCGTAGAGTTGTTGGTTTTTCCTCCAAATTTCTCTTCTTTTGGAGGAGAAACCTTAGTAAATACCTCATTTAAAAGTAGTAATTGATCTCTCAAATTTCATCTGAGAGAATTGAAAGTCTGTGTGTTTAAACAATTTTAGTTGATTTGTAAATTAAGTTTTTCAGTTTTATGGATCACATTATAAATTTCATAATTATGAATGAATGACAGTAGACCCGTTTCTCAAAAAAAAAAAAAAAAAAAAAAAGAGAAGAAGAAGCCTTTCCTTTCTTATTTTTTTTTAAAAAAGTTCATTTTAATATATAGTGATACTCAAGCAGTCCATATATAGTGATATCCTAGACCTCCCTCCTCCTAGCCCCACCCCTTCTCCAAAAAAAAATATATATATATATATATATATGGTTTTAAAAAAATAAAATATAAAAAATGTTGATTATTTTGTAAAATAATATTAATTTTATCTTGTATTGGTCTCCTATCTAAAAATTATCTTGGCTCCCTCATAAAATTTAATTTAATTTAAAGATAAAATACTTCTCATATATATAAAATAAAATGATATAACAACATGATGACATATTTTTATTATAGATAAAAATAAAAATAAAAATAAAAAAGAAGTTAGATAATTTCTAATATATTTTTATTATGATGATATGCTCTTGACATATTATATGCTTTTTTAATACATAACTTATATTAAACGTATTTTATTTTTATTATAGATTTTACTATTAGATTGTTCTATATTGTATAAAAAATTGTATAAAAATAGATAAAAAAATATTTAATATATTTGGTTTTAATTTTTTTGGCCTCCCCTAAAGCAAATTTCTGGCATCGCCACTGGTGATGCTACATATAAAAGTCAGAAACATAAGTCCATCCCAACCATTCATCACATATAATAATAAAGGGAAATGTAAGAGGGGCGGGCAATAAACGGTCTATACGTACACACATATCATGAAAACATGTACACAAAACATAACTCACAGAAATGATATTTATGTTTACATAAAACATGAGCAAGAAGGGTATCAACATACTTTCACAAAAATTACCTTTCTGCATAAAACACCTTTCTGGGATGAATTACAGGATTATTCGAAATGTATGGAGTATATTGTAATTCATATTTTTTGTGAAAGTATGTGTGGCTATTTTCATGACAAGTGGGGTGTTGAGGGTTTGAATTTGGATTGGTTTGGTGATCATATGTTGCCTAGTACTTTAAGAGGCCTTCTCCGTATAGACAAAAATAGGTTTGCCTTATTTGCGGATTTCGTAATGATGTGCTAGATAAGTTTTTTGTTTGGTATAATTATGTTGTTTTTTCCTAATTGCTTTTGGTTGTTTCTTGCAACACTTCTTGTTTAATGTTAAGTTGGTCTGTTTTAGTTTTGTGTCTTGTATTTCTATTGGTATCATTTTGGATATTTCTCTGAAGTTTTTGCTTCTTTTAGAAATTTTGATGAATGGGTTTTGGACTTTCTTGTTTAATTGTATCTTTTAGGTGTTCAGTTGTAATCATGATTTTCTTCTACCAGAAGTGAGGGCAATCAATAAACTTTGAGTATTGTCCTCTTTATAAGAAAATGATACTCTAGCATGGTGGAATGTAATAAATTGATATAGAATTGGGATATTTTAATTAAACTCAATAAATAAAATGACTCGTAATTCAAAATGCAGAATTACAAGACAATTGTCTCAAATCAAAACAATAATTTCAAACTTCAAATTCTAAACACTACCATGAAAAAAAAAGCGCAGATTAGACTAGACTAGACTATAAGAAGTTACCCCATACTTTGGGGGAGCAAAGTATCGCAACAAATACATTTAATTAAACCATCAGCATGATCATAACAATGATCAGAATAGGCAGAGAAGCATAACGCTTCCCATTTCTGCTGATGGAGGAGAAGAAGAAGACTCAATTGTCACTGTTATGGCAAGCTTCTGGTTTCCACTCTCACAATACTTGGAAATATATCAAATATACCCTTTTTTTCCCGGACTTGTCAAGTTGATCACGTCATTTCCGGTGGCCAAGGGCTCAGCATTAGTCGGTGTCATACATTGTTGGAAGCCAAATCCATCCACTTTAATGACATTGTGGTTTCCCTGTGGGTAGATGAAAACTGCACCCAAGAAATCGATTTCTACCATAAGCAATAAGATTATTGTGGAAAACATACGTAATTGTTTTCTTCTTAACTATGGGGTAGAATGTCACTTTGTCTTCTAAGATCCAAATCGATTAGAATTGGTAACTCAAATGATCGGTATTATATGATAGATCAAAGATAATTATTTGATTCATAAATAGTTTTACAAGCTAACGTGATTTGCATGGTACATTAAAAGTAATTTGAACTACCATGTCAAACACCAATTTATAAGTTTTTTGGTAGATCTTTTTACAGTTTAACATTTTATGTTCATAAAAAAGGATTTATTTGGACTAAGGGATATATGATTCTAAGAACTTAACGTTAAAATTATCGAACAAATCTAGAAGATCTTAGTCCATACCACCCTAACATAATAATAGCAAGTAAAAGACAAACAATTATGAGAGTTTATATAGCTAATTTACCAAGTTTATCGCCAACAACGAACTCCTTTCCCTTTGCCCAAGCTTGATAATCAAAGTTAATAGTCCAACCCTCATCATCACCAACTTGAATCACTTTGGCCAAAATTGAAGGGGCAAGAATGGCTAGAATGGCAATGAAGAAGAATTGGGTAGAGGCCACTAAGATGAGAGAAGCTTTGTTTGAACAGATTGATTCTCCTCTGTTTGTAGGCCTTGTGGTGGTAGCAGTGGTGCTTGTCTCAAAGAGTTCCGTTTTGTGCCTATTTATAAGTTTCAAAGTCCTACATATTGGCTGTCCAACTTTGGACGGCAAGGCCGAATACAAACAGTAAGATCCTAAGACTCGAGAAAAATGTAGGTGAAAAAAACTTCATATTGCCAAATACTCGACACTAAACGAAATTTCGTTGGGGCCGTTCACGAGCCTCTTTGTGTATCCGGCTCTACAGCAGGCCATTTGTTATGTCTAAATATTATTTGGGGTTTAAATAATTTGATGTGCAAAAATAGTGTCACATGATCAATTTCCCTCTTAATCGCACCGGTAAATGTACAAAGACTTTGAATTTCACTTGGGCTCCGTTTAAATTGAGAATTAGTTTCATTTTATTTTGTCTTATTTTATTTTATTATTAAAAAAAATTAAAATTAAATATAAAATATAATAAATAATTTATTCTTTTTTTAATTTCAAAATAATAATAATATTAAAAAAATAATATTATTTTAATAATATTTTACTCAATCTCCAATTCCTATCTTTTATTTAAGATTATCTCATTTTATCTTAATATTTAATTACCGAGACCTTAAACTCGTAACACGTTCTTAAGTAACTTTTCACTTGACCACATAAAGAAATATTAAAATATTTGACCGGTTGCGACCAATGTCATGCGTTTTCCTTTTTAACCAACCCTAAGGCATACCTGTGAATAGTTAAACATCAACTCATAACATGAAATAATTGTGACCGCTTTTATTTCAATATTAAGCTCGCCCGTAAAATTGACATGTAACAGTACATAGTATTCTTAAACCCGTCAAACCGTGACGTAACATTCTAATCATATACTCCAAGCATGTTAGCTCATAATTTACATGGCCTTATATTTTAATGCAAGTTCATAATACTAAAAACTCACCCATAATAATTATTCTTCTTCAATTTTATCATTACCCTTTATCATGCGTAAATAAAATTCTTAATTCAACTCCATGATCCGTCATAACAAATTAGCATCAAACAATTAATTAATTACTTTGAAAATTGTTGATCTTATGGCCCATGCAGACTCGTGCCACCGGTGCAAACTCGAATAGTGGTATGTTATATGCATATATATATATATTTATTTATTTATATTTATTGGGATTTGATATTGTTAAGGACGTATCCTGCAGTCTGGTTCACCGTATCCCTTGCGATAGAAACCTACAAAGTAAGAACAGAGAGGGGTCGGGGTCGGGGACCGCTCCGACGATCAAGTTAGTGTAGGGGAGAAAATGTATAATAAAGGGAGTAAGAGAATCTGTGAACGTACCGTCCTTTCGTCATTGGTTAGGTGCTATTTATAGGTGTTCCCCTGGGGAGTCTGGGTGGTGAGAGTGCCGGAAATCGGGACATCACCCGTCCGTCATCCTCGATAAGGAAACCTGGTCTGATTCGGTCGGTCTCATCGCATTAATTGAGTATCCCTCCAATTAATGCTCAATTAGACCCTTTGGACAGGGGCATTGAATGCAGCTGTATCTTTTGTCGATTTAGTAATTAATGGCGTGTGTTTGTAGCGTCTCCGCATTAAAAGGGAGGGGGGTCTGTAGACCAGCGGCTGTCTGCCGTTTATAAATGAGGGAGTGTCTTGATGGGAGATGGGTCCAGGAGGTATATCGGTACGTGAGCCGCCGTTCTGTCCTTAGCGAGTTCTTGGGACCGATTTTGCCATCTCCTGCCCAGATCGGGGTAACTAGGGACTTGGCTCGTCCCTGGTTTCGGTCTTCCTAGTTGAATTCGGACGCTGCGTCGAGGTGGGTGTGGATAACGGGCCATGGGCCTGATAACCTTGTGGGCTCGGGCCCGGGCAAGTTTGACCCCCTCACAGTACCCCGCGAGTTTTCATCGAAGGCACTTCGATGGAAATTCCGAACGTTCCAGAGCTAGGGTCTTCCTTTCCTTTGATTGTACTGTCCCCCGACACAGGGCAGTATTCCGACGTGTTCGGGTGATCCCTGCTGACATGTCGTTTCGTTTACCGACCGGACTTCAGAGGGACGATTTGAATTCTGACCAATTAATGCCGAATCGTGACCCGTCGTATTCCGTATCAGGCATTTAATGCAGTTTGAAATTTAATTGTGCCGTCGCTCCGATTCCCGAACCGTCAGTGATCCGCTATTAAATGGTGAGGCGCACGCGCGTGGCCATCATTGACTGACTTGTCATTTCGGCGCACGCTTCTCTCCTTTGATTGGTCAGTTCAAGGCGTGCTTTCTGTTCCCAAGAGCCACGTCTGAGGTGACGGTTTCGGCGTGGCCTCGTTTCCCGCCCGCATTAAATTTTGCTTCTGGGTATAAATTACCCCGCGGTCTTGTCACTGTCCTCGCTTCGCTTTTTGCTTTCTCGCCATTTTGCTGTCCTTCTTCCTTGCCTCTGCTCTTCGCCATCTTTTATTCTTTCTCTGTTGCTTTCTTATCACTCCCTGTTTTTGCCCTCATGGCTTCTTCTGATCCATGCCCTTTCTTTGCCGGCAACGGCTGGATGTCCACCATGCAATCCTCCGATGTGGACACGCTTAGGAAGAAACACCACGTTTCCTGGCGGCACACCTTGGAGGCTCCGGGGGATGGAGTCAGGGCCTGCGAGCGCGATGGGAGGGCTCAGAAGGTCGTGCTCTTCTCCCTCATGCTCTCGAAGGGGCTACGCCTCCCCTTCATTCGGCCCGTTCGGGAAGTCCTGCACTTCTTGGGTTTGGCCCCTGCCCAACTCATGCCGAACGGGTGGCGTATCCTGCTGGCCACCTGCGTGGCGTTTAGGATCGTTCTGTCCGGGAAGAACGATCCCTACCCCGATCTGACCGCTCGAGAATTCTTCTCACTGTACCGGCTCCTCCGTCGGGACGGGAATGTCGCCGGTTTCCAGATAAAGCCGAAATGTAGGCTGATCAGAATGGAGGAGAGGCATTCAAGCGCCCGGGACTACCACAAGAGGTTCTTCTTCGTCTCGGGCAGGGAGTGGGAGTTCCCGGAGGGAGAGGGGAGCGATTTCCCCGTTCAGAAAGATTGAGGCTTCCTCCCCTCTCAGACGCATATGGAGGTGACCCTCTCGGCCCAGGAGGCTGAGAGGGTGAAGGCGGTCCTCTCCTGGGGGGCAGAGGATCCCGATCGGCTATGGTCCGATAATCTCCTCACCGAGGAGAACATCGAGGAGTTCTTGACCCGACCGGACCGATCCTACGCCGAGGGTCAGAACTTCTTTACTGTCCCGGAAGAGCCCCCTACCACCTCTCGCAAGCGAGCCTCTGATCGGGAGGTAGAACAAGAGAGGCGCACCAAGAGTCGGGCCGGCGAGGCCACTTCGAGCCGTGGTGCCCGACCCAAAAAGCAGAGGAAGGGGAAGGGCCCACGGGCCGAGGGTCCGGACGGAGGTGTTCCCCCCACGGACCCTCCCGCACGACGTCCCGAGCCGACTTCCTCGTCGTCGTCCTCGGAAGAGCTCCGGTTCTTGGAGACCGAGGGGATGAGGGCTGAGGCCGGGAGGACGGTCATGGAAGCCCAGATCGAGGCGTCCGACCGGGCCGGGGTCGACTCCTCAGACGGAGAGGAGATAGAGCGCGCCTTCCAGGAGGCTCTGGAACATGCCGCCGATTTGACTTCGGGGGCCATGCCATTCGCGCAGGTCTTTCGACATGAGTCGGAGGAGCAAGTCGCCAGGGCAAATCAGTTGCCCACCCCTCCCCCTTCATCTTCCGAGCGCCACTCAGACGCCTCCGAGGGGGAAGATGAAGTATCTGGCGAGGAGGCCCATTCCGAGGGTGTCTACGAGGGAGCCGGGCAGCAAGGGGCTCCGGACCAAGAAAATCGGGACGAGGGCACCCCCGAGAGGTCGAGTGGGTCTGACCACCCCGAGGAAGGGAGCCATACGGAGGTCGGAGACGAGAGCGGTCGACCGGCCGCTGAGTCCGATGGGTCCCCTGAGCGCCCACCCCCGACCTTCGAGAGGGGGTCGACCTCGGGGGTTCACTCTGAGGATGCATGCCCACCTCCGGGCTCGGAAGCTCCTCCTCGACCCCCATCTCCTTTTCGGCTTCGAAGCGGGGTCGCAGTGCTTGGCCAGCTGTTCGGGTCGGATTCGGAGGAAGGAGCTCGTCAGGCCGGTGAAGCTGGTCCAGAGCGGCCTTCCCGATTCGATCAAGCAAAGGCGGATGCTTCCGCCCGAGTGGCCTCGATGCTGGAGCCCCTGCTGACTCAGGTTTGTTCGGTAGGCTTTGTTGAGTTTCGGGTGGTCTTCCGTTTTCAATTTGCTAAGTTTTTCTTTTTTGTTTGTTCGGTGCCCTAGGTCGCCACGGAGATATCCCGGGCAGTGGGATCCGAGCTGGCCGAGCTTGCCGAGTTCAACAGTGAGCTCGGAACCGTCTGCAAGTTCGGGCTCTACAAGCTGCAGCAGGCACGGGACCAGTTCGAGCAGTCGCGGGAAACCTGCAGGGGGCTGATAAGGTCGGTCGAGGAGCTGGAGGTGGAAAAGAGCAGGCTGGAGGAAGCCAACTCTTCCCTTCGAGCCGAACTGGAGGCGGCCCGGGAATCGCTGGCAGTGGCCCATCGGAGGAATGCCCGTCTCGTGGACGTAAGATCGGCCACCGAGCAGGACAAGATCTTGCTTCAGTCCGAGCTAACCGCTCGGACAGCGGAGCTGGCTGCTTCTTCCCAGATTCTATCACTGAGGGAAGAGGAATTAGCCATGTCCGAGCAGGCTCGGATTGCTCGGGAGGAGGAGCTGGTTGGTTCGAGGCGCGCCCGGGAGATCCTGCAAGCGGAGTTGGCGCAGTCTGAGGAAATCCGGGCTGCCCGGGAGTCCGAGCTCGTGGGGGCTCGGAGGGCTCTAGAAGAGGCTCACTCGAGGATTGCTGATCTCGAGCAGCAGATATCCCGGGTGGTGGCGATTCGTAACTCCGCCTGGGGGCACGGTTATGCCGAGGGCCTTCGCCGACTAGGATCCCAGCTCTTGGCGGATCCCCAGCTTGATCTGCGGAGGGTAAACGTGAGGTCTCTTCGTCCAGACAGGGCTGCGAAGAGATTCGTCAAGAAGATCGGGAAGCGCGGCTACCCTCCCTTTGACGAACTGAATCCTCCGCCGCCCCCTCCTGAAGCTTGACTTGATTAATGTGCAATTTTTTTTTTTTTTTTTTTGTAATGATGCTCGAGCTTGATTCGAGCGAGTTTGTACGATCGACAATATATATATGAATCGAGTTTGATCTTCCTCTGGTGTTTTGTCCATAATTTCATTGTCTTTACCCCGCGAAATTTTTGGTTAAGTGTAAACTTAAGAAAAAATTTTCTCAAGCGTACTTGGTCGATGTGCATAAGATCGGGGTTCAGGAGTTGCAAATTGCTTCGCGTGGATTGACCGACCCCGCGGGATTCCGAGTCGGATACATCGCGTGGGTGGATTGACCGACCCCGCGGGACTCCGAGTCGGATGCATCGCGTGAGTGGATTGACCGACCCCGCGGGACTCCGAGTCGGACACATCGCGTGGGTGGATTGACCGACCCCGCGGGACTCCGAGTCGGATGCATCGCGTGAGTGGATTGACCGACCCCGCGGGACTCTGAGTCGGATGCATCGCGTGGGTGGATTGATGCATACATCGCGTGGGTGGCGTGGGTGAATTGACTGACCCCGCGGGATTCCGAGGCGTTTGTCGAGAACTTCACAATGCATTGGTTATGAATAACATCGGTCTTTTTATAATTTCAAGGAGCAAATTACATCAGCGGAAATAAATTACATTAGTAATTGTTACGCATAGTACCTCTTAAGCCTCTCACTGTTCCAGGGGTGGGGTAGGTCGGCTCCGGAGCTGTCTTTGAGTCGGTAAGACCCAGGCCTGTTCGTTGCCGTCACCACGTAAGGCCCTTCCCATTTCGGTCCCAGTTTTCCTTGTGCTGGAGTCGTGACGCCCGTTTGTCTTAGCACTAAGTCCCCGACTTTGAAGCGGCGCGGCTTTACTCTTTAGTTGAAGTATTGTTCTGCTTTGCGTTTGTTGTTGGCAAGTCGGATGCTGGCCTCTTCCCTGTGTTCTTCTAAAGAGTCTAAGCGCTCCATCATCTTGGCATTATTGGAAGCAGTGTCATAGTGCTGGATTCGTAGGGTGGGCATCCCGACCTCGACTGGAATTACGGCCTCGCAGCCATAGGTCAGGGCAAACGGCGTTTCACCCGTGGGGGTTCGGACCGTTGTGCGATATGCCCACAGGACCCCTGGAAGTTCATCGGCCCAAGCCCCTTTGTGCATTCCGAGCCTTTTCTTTAGCGCATTGAGGATGGTTTTGTTGGTTGCCTCGGCTTGTCCGTTAGCCTGCGGGTGGCCGGGAGAAGAGTACTTCACCTTGATTTTCAACTCGGAGCACCATTCTCGGTAATGACTGCAATCGAACTGCTTTCCGTTGTCTGATATGAAGCTCTGAGGTATCCCGAACCGGCAAACAATTGACTTCCATAAGAACTTTGTGATGGCTTGGGAAGTGATACTGACAAGGGCTTCGGCCTCTACCCACTTCGTAAAATAATTCACTGCCACTATTATGAATTTAGTCCCACCCCTCCCCACTGGGAATGGTCCTATAAGGTCTAGTCCCCATTGATCGAAGGGCCAGGGGGATGTTATCGAAGTGAGTTCCTCCGATGGGGAGTGTAATACTGGGCTGTACTCTTGGCACTTCGGGCATCTTTTAACGAATTCTTTTGCTTCCTGGAACAGACGCGGCCAGTAGTACCCCGCACGGGTGGTGCGGACGGCTAGCGTTTTAGACCCCGTGTGGGCTCCGCAGATTCCTTCATGGATCTCGGCCAGTATGTATTGCCCTTCCTCCTTCGTTACACACCTGAGCAATGGTTCAGAGAAGCCCTTTCTGTACAGCGATCCGTCAATCAGTGTGAATCTGGACGATCTGTTCTTTATTTTGCGGGCCTGGCCCGGGTCGGGAGGTAATGTGCCTGTCCGGAGGTATGCTGTGATATCGGTCGCCCAGTCGGGATCTGCAACAGCCACTACTCTGACTTCGCTGCCCGTGGAGGGAGTATCTATTGTCCTGATCTCGGTGTTCTCTGGGGGCGGATGTTCATCTTTTCCCGATGCAATCTTCGCCAGTCGATCCGCTATATGATTTTCTTCCCTTGGGATCCGCAGTAACTGGAAGTAACTGAATCGATCTCTCTCGATGCATACGAGCTCCAGATATTTTTTCAATTTTTCGCTCTTGGTGACGCATTGGCCGAGTACCTGATGAAAGACTATTTGGGAATCAGTTCGGGCTTCCAGCTCCGTCGCCCGGAGGACCCTAGCAATTGTCATTCCGGCTATGAGGGCCTCGTACTCTGCCTCGTTGTTGGTTACCTTGAAGGTCAGGCCTATACCGTAGTTGTGTTGGATGCCCTGGTCGGTGACGATGTGCACACCTCCTCCCCCCCCGGCTCGGCATGAGGACCCGTCAACGTACAACTGCCACGTCTGCCCCCGAGGTTCACTGGGGATCTCTTCCGGAAACCCAGTGTATTCTGCAACAAAATCTGCCAGTGTTTGTGCTTTCATCGCTGTTCGGGGCTGAAACGTTAGATCAAACTCACTTAGCTCGATTGCCCATTTCGCTAACCGACCGAACGTATCGGGCTTCTGAAGGATGGTTCCGAGGGGCTGATCGGTCATTACCCTTATGGTGTGGGCTTGGAAGTATGGACGCAGCCGACGCGCAGCCGTTAGTAAGGCGAATACTATCATCTCTGTACGAGGGTACCTGGCCTCTGCTCCTTGAAGTGCCCTGCTGACATAGTACACAGGCTTCAGACCCTGATCGGTTTCTCTTATTAAAACTGCGGATGTCGCATGGGGCGAGACTGCCAAATAAGCCACAAGGGTCTCTCCGGGAGCTGTCTGGCTAAGTAACGGGGGACACGTCAGGTAATCTTTGAGTTGTTCGAATGCCTGCTCGCACGATGTGTCCCACTCGCGTGCTTTTCGGAGGACTTGGAAAAAGGGGAGGCACCGATCGGTCGACCTTGCTATGAACCGGCTGAGAGCAGCAATTCGACCAGCTAATCGCTGGACTTCATTCAGGTTCCTCGGGGGTGCCATATTGAGGATAGCATGTATCTTTTCGGGGTTGGCCTCGATTCCTCGTTCAGAGACCATGTACCCTAAGAACTTGCCGGACTCGACCCCGAAGGTGCACTTGGCGGGGTTGAGCTTCATCTGATAGTGTCGCAGGATAGAAAAGGCCTCTCTCAGGTCCGTCATATGATCGTTAGGAGAGCGGCTCTTGACCAGGAGGTCATCGACGTAAACCTCCATGTTTCTCCCGATTTGCTTTTTGAACATACGGTTAACCAACCGTTGATAAGTGGCCCCCGCGTTCTTGAGTCCAAACGGCATGGCAGTGTAACAATAGAGCCCGCGGTCTGTAATGAACGCCATTTTTTCCTCGTCGTCTGTGCTCATTCTGATCTGATTGTAACCCGAATAAGCGTCCATGAAGCTGAGGAGAGAGTGCCCAGCAGTTGAGTCCACAATGAGGTCGATGCGCGGTAGAGGGAAACTATCTTTAGGGCAGGCTTTGTTCAAATCGGTGAAATCCACGCACATGCGCCATTTCCCGCTGGTCTTCTTTACCAGTACTACGTTG
This sequence comes from Platycarya longipes, assembly GCA_036559045.1. Taxonomy (NCBI): domain Eukaryota; kingdom Viridiplantae; phylum Streptophyta; class Magnoliopsida; order Fagales; family Juglandaceae; genus Platycarya; species Platycarya longipes. Next base: position 23,212,038 of record CM071793.1, on the reverse strand, counting down.
GACAGCCATTCCGGGTAGTGAGCCTCTCGGATGAGGCCAGCGGTCAGGAGTCTGTCCACCTCTTCTGCAATGGCGGCGTACTTCTCAGCACAGAAGCTCCTTCTTTTTTGCCTAACTGCCCGGGCAGTCGGGTTGACACATAGTCGGTGTTCTATTACAGACCTATCGATCCCGGGCATATCTGCGTGTGTCCAGGCGAATACATCTTTGTGCTCGATGAGGAGAGCCTTGAGTTCCGTATGTACTCCCGGGTCCATTCTGGTTCCGACTCGTACTGTCCGATCCGGGTTGTCGCCATCAACCGGAATCAATTCCAGAGGCTCGTTGGGTTCCGCTTGGCGCAGTGTCGCTTCGTCCCTGATCTCGTCGTCCCATACTGCTCGGGGAGGTGCCGGCGGAATCTCAACATGCTCGTCCTCCTGGGAGATCGTAGCCACGGAACTATCCTTGTGTTTCAATTCCCGGGCGTAGCATTCCCTGGAGGTTACCTGTTCTCCTCTGACTTCGCCCACTCCTTTGTCGGTCGGAAACTTCATCTTGAGGTAGTAGGTGGAAGTGACTGCCCTCAAGTTGTTTAGGGTCGGCCTCCCTAGGATGGCGTTGTAGGAGGAGGGAGCTTTCACGACCAGGAATTCAGTCATGATGGACGCGGTCCTGGGCGCGGAGCCCATCAAAACCGGGAGAGTTATTAGGCCCTCGGGGTGCACTGCCTCGCCAGTAAATCCTTTAAGGGGGGCTCGGATAGGCTGAAGTTGGCCGGGGTCGATCCCCATCTGCACGAAGGCCTCCCAGAACAAGATATCGGCCGAACTCCCGTTGTCAATCAGCATCCTTTTAACTGTGAAATTCATCAATGCTGATATCACCAAGGCGTCATCGTGCGGAAAGGCGATCCCCTTCGCATCCTGCTCGTTGAACACTATCGATTCCCCTCTGGGACCCGGGTTACCCTGTCTCGGTGCCTGCCCCAGTGAGTAGACTTCCCCATATCTGGCTCTCCGCGCGTGGGCCTTCTGAGAGGAGGACGTAGTCCTTCCTCGGGATGGTCCCCCGACAATGGTTCTGATTTCTCCTGCTGGGTGGCCGGACGCAGGTTCGCCTTGGTGTCTGCTTGATTCCCGTTCCCGACGAGGGGTCCTCGATCGAGTTCTGTCTCTTCGGTCGTTCATCCGTTCATCCCTCTGACTATTTTTCAAGGCCTGGCAGTCTTCAGTGTTGTGGCCCTTGGACTTGTGATATTCGCAATACATCTCCCCTCTTCTTCTTCTGATGGACTCTCGCCTTGTTTCTGCCCGACTCTGATCTTCCACCGCCAAGCTGGACTGAGGCCACGATGACAGTCTGTGTTCCCGTGGGGGGTCCCTTCTCCTCGTCTCATCTGGGAACTTCCTACCTCCCCGATGCTTGCTGGAACCTTCCCCGGCACTGGTTGTCTTCCGATCGTGCTGTCGGAGCTCCCCGCGTCGCGGGGCTACTAGGGCTTCGAGCGTATCTTCGGCGTTGATGAATCCGTCAGCCTGATCCATGAACCCGTTCAAAGTGGTGGGAGTTTTGCGGGCTATCTCCGCCATGAAGGGGCTCCTGGGCCATATGCCGCCCAGGAGGGCCGCTAGGGTGATCTTTTCATCCTGGTTGTCGGTGGTCATCCTTTCTTCGTTGAATCTGGACAGGTACCCCTTCAGACTTTCCTTCTCTCCTTGCTTGACGGTCAATAGGTACGCCGCGGGGCGCCTTCGTTTCCTACTAGCCATGAACTGGGTGATGAAGAGTCGGGCTAACGTCTCGAAGCTACTGACGGATCCCGGAGGAATGGTTCCGAACCAAGTCCTAGCCATCCCCTTCAGTGTGAGAGGGAATGCTCGGCATGCTACCTCGCCGGGATAGCCATGTAGGCTGATATGGGCTTTAAAAGCTTCTATGTGCTCCACAGGATCCTGAGACCCGTCATACAGCTCTACTTGTGGGACCTTGAACTTGGGCGGGAGAGGGACGGCCAGGACGTCCGCGCTGTAGGGTGTTCCTATGCTTCCCTGTGAGGAGAGATGCCCTGCTGCCGGGCTGATCAGTTTTGCCATTTCAGCGTACTTGTCTCCCAACTCCTTTAGCTCGGTGTGCATCCGGCGTCGTTCTCCTTCAGAGGCTTCGCTCTCCTCAGGGAGACGAGAGCTCACATTCTCTCCCAGATTGGTTTCGCCGCGGGCCGATGCCTCTTCGCGCGGTTGCCGAAGGGCTGCATTCTCCTCCTTCAACTTCCTCACCATTTCTTCCAACGCTTCCAGTCTTTCTTCCATCGACGGGTCTGTCCGCTGGTCGTGCTTAGTCGTTTGGGATAACGGTAGGGTAGACATGCAGAAAGTACGTTGATCAGAGACGATCGGATCCCACAGACGGCGCCACTGTTAAGGACGTATCCTGCTGTCTGGTTCACCGTATCCCTTACGATAGAAACCTACAAAGTAAGAACAGAGAGGGGTCGGGGTCGGGGACTGCTCCGACGATCAAGTTAGTGTAGGGGAGAAAATGTATAATAAAGGGAGTAAGAGAATCTGTGAACGTACCGTCCTTCCGTCATTGGTTAGGTGCTATTTATAGGTGTTCCCCTGGGGAGTCTGGGTGGTGAGAGTGCTGGAAATCGGGACATCACCCGTCCGTCATCCTCGATAAGGAAACTTGGTCTGATTCGGTCGGTCTCATCGCATTAATTGAGTATCCCTCCAATTAATGCTCAATTAGACCCTTTGGACAGGGGCATTGAATGCAGCTGTATCTTTTGTCGATTTAGTAATTAATGGCGTGTGTTTGTAGCGTCTCCGCATTAAAAGGGAGGGGGGTCTGTAGACCGGCGGCTGTCTGCCGTTCATAAATGAGGGAGTGTCTTGATGGGAGATGGGTCCAGGAGGTATATCGGTACGTGAGCCGCCGTTCTGTCCTTAGCGAGTTCTTGGGACCGATTTTGCCATCTCCTGCCCAGATCGGGGTAACTAGGGACTTGGCTCGTCCCTGGTTTCGGTCTTCCCAGTTGAATTCGGACGCTGCGTCGAGGTGGGTGTGGATAACGGGCCATGGGCCTGATAACCTTGTGGGCTCGGGCCCGCGCAAGTTTGACCCCCTCACAGATATATTTACAAGTAGATTCGTAGACCAATTTGTATATTAATGCCGCTATCTTCATATCTAAAATTGAAATGTACACTATTTTTATTAAAGTTTGATTTTCTGACCAATTATATTAGATTAGTGTATGTATTAGTATGTAAAATCGCTTACAAGATTTTTTTCATATTTATGCCCTTCTTGTAGGACCGAAGAACCTATCCTCACAAAGTACATCATAGTTGTATTATTTGTAAACGTCTCATTACACGTAAATCTCAAAACAGCTAGCTAAGGCGTGGAGGAGCATGAGGTGGCTTCATGGCTAAGGGTAAACTGAGAAGGTGCTGCTTGGCATTGCGTGGTGGTTGAGTGCTAGAGTACTAGTGGGTACTGCTAGCTAGTAAGGCGTGGAAGGGACTGTTCATGGTGGCGAGTGGCAGTAACCAAAACCGAGAGGTACGGAAAATGTTGAGCGCCAACTTTAGGTTGAAGAAGAATGGAGGTGAATGTTGGTGGGGCTCAAGGATTGGGTATTTTATAGGTGGTTTACGGGTCGGGTCATGGCTACAAGGGTTTGTCTTCGCACACATGGGTGGGGGTCCATTTGGCTTGACCCATGGGTCCTAGGGTTTCCTTAGCTAGGCTTTCTAGGCTTTTAGCAACTCCTTGGGGGCTTGTGGCTTAGTCCATTTAATAAATTCTAATGGGTTGGGTCTTGAGTTCAAATACGTCCGATTCGTTCAATAAATATCAATGCGCTTCTAAATAATTTGTTGGGCCTATAACTCGTTATATAAGTGCTCACTTATTCCATAGATATTAAATGGGTTATAAACTAATTATTAAGCACAATAAATTTTTTAATTTGGTATAATAGGTTTTGGGCAAGTGGCCTATTCAAACTTACTTGATAAGTGTTAATAGATTTTTTTCTGTAATGCTATACACCATACCATCATTTTAATTTTATCCCAGTACATAAAATATGCCATATTTATTAGAATGATAACGAATCATCCAATAAATAATAATTTAATAATGATTAATAAGACACCTCTTATATAATGCAATGAAAAAATAATGGTGGTATGGTGCATAAAATTATTCTTTCAAAAAATTTCAATCCTTTAATACCATCCAAAATCATCATGTAAGCACCACCCAACCTTAAAATAAGTTTTTTTTGGTACCTTCGAACACAATTTTGAACTCCGTTTTGTTATGGCATTTCGTCCAAATTTTTTTGTTATAGTATAGTATTCAGTACACCATGCTCTCTTGTTCCATTTCGGTCTAAATTCTGGGCCTTTTGGGTCATTTCGGCCATTCTAGTCAAATTTCGACCGGAATGGCTAGAATTGACATTTCAATCCTTATTCCATTTCGAAATGTTTTTGTAATTTTTTTGGTGTTGAATTATATTTTTTTAAAATTTTAAATTCAGATAGTATTTAATTAATTCTAGAATATAAAATATATTTATATAGTTTTAATTTTTTTTGTAACTTTAATTATGTACCCTCATTCTTTTTTTAAAATATTATTATTTTTAATAATTTTTCTATTATTTTATTTATTTATTTTTTGTTTTTGTTTCTCAACTCAAGTTTGTATTTTTTTAACGTATATTTATTTAATAAATTTGTAATTTTTTCATATATGTACACATATACATGATACATACTTATATGTATATGTATTTATTCTATTATTTGTTAATTTATATTTATATTTATATTTATATATATGTATATTAATATAATATATAATTAATTTCAAAATGGTACGCTAGAATATACCTGTATTGAAATATTCTTATCTATTACTTAAACTAGAATGATCACAAAAAGAGAATTCAAAACATTGCCTCTGAGTCTAATAAGAATTCTTAGCCAATCTCCATAAATTTGTGGCTCATGGGCTTATAGGACATGACACGTTAAACCTAACTTGGGCCTAGTAACATTATCCTTATTTTATCTGGGTCAGTAGTTTGTTTCAGAATCTTCAATTCAGATGCAAGTATCGCCCATTAATTGGATGCAAACCCTAGAGAGAGATTCTCTCTTCCATCGCTAGAAAAACCCCAGCTAGCTAGTACCGCCGCTAAGGGAAGGTGGGAGCCTTCAGCTTCACCCTCCCTCCCCCCTCCCCCAAATCTCCACTTAAGGATTATCTGCAGCCTATACGAACCACACATCTTGCATCATCTTGCCTGAGCATGCACAAAATCTTAACATCAAGCATGGCATGATGTCTGTGATACCCCAATTTTATGGAATGGAGTCTGAAAATCTATATCAGCATTTAACTAATTTTGAGATTGTTTGCACTACATTCATGCATAGGGCGGTCATTGAGGAGATGGTTAAGCTATGCCTTTTTCATTTCTCACTAAAAGATAAGACAAATGTGTGGTTTACACTTTTAGACCCAACTCCATTTCTAGTTGGTCTGACATGGAAAAAGAATTCTTGCATAAATTTTTTACTTTATAGAGAACTCAATCATTGCAGGAACAGATCAACCAATTCATGCAGAGAGCAAATAAGACTTTCCATTCAAGCTGTGAAAGGTTTACAGAGCTGGTCAACATGTGTCCTCGCCATGGGTTTGAGTTGTGGCGATTGGTAAATTATTTCTACACAGCTTTGACCCTGGAGTCGAAACAGTTTGTTCACACCATGTGCACTGAAAATTTCTCAATAAGGAACTTGAGGATGCAATTTATGGCAAGACAAAGTGCGACCAACACTCAGAATTCTCAGGCCATCAGTGAAATTAGAAGCACCCTGAGCAAGATGACGACCGCTCTGAGCACTTTGGAGAAGGGTAAATTTCCTGCTCAATCTCAACCCAACCCACAAGTGTATAAGCAATCATATGTGCATTCAGTTGAAAATGAAGACATTAAACCAATAAAGGCGGTGATCAAACTTAGGAGTGGTAAGTTAGTTGAGCGACCGAACATCCTTGAACAAGTTAAACCAAGGTCGTCAGTGGAAGATGAGTGTGAATCTGAGCAACTCCCCGAGGTCTTGGAAGATGTATCAGAGTTGTCTAAGGCACATATTGATTCAAGTGGAAACCAAGAAGAAGCAATTGAGCCATTGGGTCAGAAGATTGAAGAGTTGAAGAAAGAGTATGTGCCTGCAGCACAATACCCTCAGAGATTATTATCAGCTACCAAGACTAGACAACAAAAGGAGATTCTGGAGGTGTTCAAGTAAGTAAAAATCAACATCATGCTTTTGGAGGTAATTCAACAAATTCCCTCCTATGCCAAGTTCTTGAAAGAATTATGCACGATGAAAAGGTAGTTGACTGTAAAGAAAAATGCCTTCTTAACAGAGCAAGTCAGTGCAATAATTCAACGCGAGACCCCTCTCAAGTGTAGAGACCCGGGTTCCCCCACAATTTTCGTCATGATTGAGGAATCCCAAATTGCTAGAGTTTTGTTGGATTTGGGGAGTAATGTGAATTTTTTGCCATATTCTCTTTATGAACAACTTGGTTTGGGGGAATCGAAGGCAACTACACTCATACTCCAGTTAGCCGACAGATCAATCAAAAAGCCAAGAGGAGTAGTGGAAGATGTACTTGTGAAAGTCGACTGGTTTTATTATCCATTGGACTTTATGATTTTGGATATGCAGCAATCAAGTGTCAACAGTTCTCAAGCTCTTGTCATCCTTGGGAGGTCGTTCCTAGCAACATCAAATGCCTTAATTAATTGTAGAAGTGGCGTCCTAAAGCTCACTTTTGGGAACATGACACTTGAGCTGAATGTGTTTAGTTCGTGCAAAATGCCAAATCATCTCGACGACACAAATGACTTGAATGTTGTAGAGGGTTTGACTTCCTTTCTTGATGAAGAGTATATTTTTTAAAATTCTGAACTTTTGCTTGATGAGAACACTGACTATGCTAATGAAAATTTTCTTGATGTGTCAGATTGTTTTGTAGATTTTTCTTCACCACTTGAGGTGCAAGCCGTAAGTGCAAGATGGCAGCCCCAGTTTGAGACTCTACCTCCAACAAACATATTTAAATCTTCAGACGAAGAAGTTCCCCAATTGGAACTGAAACCACTTCCTGAAGATTTAAAATATGCGTTCCTTGGCCCAGAAAAAGACACTTTCTCTGTGGTGATCTCCTCAAAGTTAAAGCAGAAAGAGGAAGGCCTTTTACTTGAGGTCCTAAGGAAGCATCGAGGAGCAATAGGGTGGACCATAGTCGAAATCAAGGGCATCGATGCTGCTGTTTACACTCACCATATCCACTTGGAGGATGATGCTAGACCGGTTAGAAATGCTCAACGTCAACTTAACCCCACAATGAAAGAAGTTTTCAAGAAGGAAGTGCTCAAATTGCTTGCAGTGGGCATCATCTACCCCATCTCAAACAGTAAGTGGGTAAGTCCTACTCAAGTAATTCCAAAAAAATCTGGTTTGACTAGGCTCTGGCATTTGGCTGGCATTTGGCTAGGCCAATGCCTGTGCTCTTACACAATATGTGGGGAGGAAGTGTTTGTAACAACTTGATCCAATAATTCTAAGGTCAGAATATTGAAAATTTTTATTTTTTATTATTTATAAATTAAATTTAATGGGCCATATTAAATAAACCTACAAGCGATAAATTATTGAGGTTGGTTAGAAGTTTTAATTAAGTTCAATAACTAGGTTAAATCTTATTAATTATTTATTGAACAAGTTAGACTTCTTTTTGAATTTAAAGATTGACCATTATAAATTTATTTCAAATTAAAATCATCACTGATTGAAGTATTCAAAGTTGTCTCAGTCACTGCTAATCCTACATTGAATGAACTATTAGATCATATTTTAAAATTCAAACTCTCTTATTGAATAATTGCGACCAAGTCCAACTCAAAATCATCAGCACCCTCTCCCAAATCTTTCTATGGATATCTTCCGATCCGTGTGTTATTTAAAAAACTATAAACTCCATAAGTGCAGCAAACGAACCCAGCACCTAGCCTATCACACAGTCTCATCCTCTGTAAGCTTTAAGTAAGCTTTAATCTTTCTCTGTGTCTCTCTCTCTATCTGTGTCTCTCTCTCTCTACTGAAACCGTATGGGTTTCAACTGATTCCTCTGAAAATGCATAGATTTCTTTTTAACTAAATTACATTATGGCTTACCTCCTTTTACAAGTAAATTATCGTGTAGCTTTTTGTAAGTTTAAGTTTAAGAAACATGAGACGGCCAATTATTATACTGCCCCTCAGTCTATATCTCTTAGTTGCAGCCATTTTGGGTCACTTTATAGGTATTTATTTCTTGGCAAGTTAAGTAGATATTCATAGATAAACTAGTAGGTTACAAGACATAAATTCTAATGGGGTGGGAGCCCCTATAGTCTTCTCAAAAAGCTAACACAAAATGCTGCATGAAAAAGGAAGCCAAGAGAATGGCTTCCAAGAAAGGGGTAGTGGCGCTAAAGAATAGTACTGGCCCAAAGTCCCAAAAAAGGGAGGGACCGCCAAAAGACAGTTTTGGGTTGCAGCGAAGGTTGTAGTAGTGAGGTGTGTGCTGCACCGTGTTAGTCTAGGTAGATTACGAGGGATTTCCACTTCCACTTTTGCTTGATATTCGGTTAAGGGAACCAGGAACATAGAGAAGCTGAAGACAACACTAGATCACCAACGGACAACCCATGGCAGCAGTGGCGTGTGTACGACACACACCGAAGGAGAGGGAAGGTAGGCAGCAGGGATCGGGCGATCGGATGCCGTAGAGGCTGTCGGGGGGACGTGTGGGCCACAAAGCCACTTCAAAACACCTATACGCGCATGCGACATGTATGGCCAGGGCTGCGCTTGTAGCAGACGCCCATCGGAAGTGCGAAGTCCCATTCTTGATTTGTAGATTGATGACTGTAGGGACTTGTAGGGTGGCGCGTGAGGGTCGAGAGGGGCCAATAGATAGAAGATCCGTGATGTAAATTTTTGGTAGGAAAACTAGTTGAAAACTTGTGGAAAAACTGACGGAAAAGGAACAAAAAACATAAGGAAAACGGCTGGAACAGGTAAGCGATATGGGAGGAGGTAAGCAGCTGGAACAGGTAAGCGATATGGGAGGAGGTAAGCAGAGCCAAACAATATACTTATTTATTAATAAAACATAATAACTATTAAATTGTTTCCATAGTATCTACTTAAGCATATAGAATATTATAACATGTATTTCTAGAAATTTAGTAATACATAGTACCTTGTATAGGTAACAAGCTTTGAAGTGAAATTTCAAAAGCAGCACAATGAGGTAAGTAGCTTAATCATAAATGAGGATTAACATTGTGACGACCCAGAATCTTTATTTCTTATTATTTTATTTAATTATTTACTATAATAATAATATTGGTCTTTTAAGTTGGTAAGGATGGAGGCGTGAGCTTAGAATTGGGTTTTGGGAAGTATGGACTAAGATATTGGCCCAAAGTAGTGTATCAAAGCCCATAAGCCCATGAGAGTGATCCATGAGTCAACCAAGTCCATGCATCTCCCACATGTCACCCTAGGAGAGTTTTAATAAATCTTCAAAGACTAGTAGGTATGAGGAAGAAAATATTAGTAGGTAAAAAGTGGACTAGTGGTTTTTTTGGAGGAAGAAGTGTGAAATTCAAGATGAGATTTTCTCATCATTACATAACTTGGTAGGCGTGTAAGACAAGGAGGAGTCTTCCAATTTAGTCTTCCTAGAAGCATACCAAATCTAGAAGAATGACACATGAGAGATTTGATGGAAATAGAAATGGGAATAAATGGATTTTCGGTGGAGCCTTAGCTGAACCTCTCATTGGGTTTTCCCATGTAATTTCTTCCAAATCTAGATGAGTGATAATTGAGAGATCTTGTAAGATGAAGTGAATTTGAAGTGGTGAGTGCTAAGTCAAAGAAAATCATCATTGGAAAGAGGAATTGTCATAAGGAAGAGAGGAAGGTTTCGGGTGATATTTGGCTTGGGGTAGCCGAATGCACTCTTTTAGTCTTCCTAGGATTTTTGCTAAATCTAGGTGAATGGACAAGTTGGATTATGTAAGAATGATGAGACTTGTGTGTGTAAGAGTGTAAGATTGAGTGGCGATTGATGGAACACATGAGAGGAAGGAAAAACAAAGGAGTACAGAAGATGAGTTTCGGTTAGGCTTGGAAAAGGCCTAGCCGAATGTTGCATGCTCTATTCCTCAAAAATTTGATCTTGCAATCTTGGAAAATGACTTGTGAGGTGATGGGTGAGTGTGTAAAGAGTGAGGTGAAAGAAATGGAGGGCTTGAAATCTTGATATGCACTGGCAATAGGAAGAAAAAGGAAAGAGTTTTCAACCTAAGTACAAGCTAGTTTTAGGCATAATTTTGATCTAGTGATGGAGGTCAATCAAAGGGGTCTTTCAACCCATCAAAGGTCAATCCTAAAACTAGGAAAGTGAGTGCCTAGAAGCCTAAGAAATCCCCATGGCCAAATGGCCTTATGCCTTGGTCTTTCTCACATTGTTTACTTCACTTGCCCACACACACTCTCACTCCATACCCCACGGCCACAAGCTTCCCTCTCCACTCTCACTTTGCCTTGCTTTCTTCCACCTTCTAAACACTAAAATATCCTAAGTTTAGTAGAGCTTGAAGCAAGTTTTCTTGAGGGGGAGCACGTTTGAAGAGTTAAGCAAGGTCCTAAGCTGTTTCAAGAATAGAAACCTAAGTTAGTTCACATGCACACACCAAGGTCTTATATCCCTAGAATTTCTTTAAAACTATATGATTGTAGTTTATTTTAATGGAGTATTTTATATATTTTCAGAGTTAATCTAATCCTACTTGGAGTATTGTAAGTGCATTCTTATCTTGACTTTACCATTTCTTGTATATATATTTGAGTGAATGTAGTTGTATTGTTTGTTGTATGATGATGCCATGCTAGGCTTTTTTAAAGGAGATGCTTTGTTGATTTAGTTATAAATCCATGTTTAAGCCATATGTTATTTTAGGCTTGAACTTATATTATGTTGATAGATCTAGCAAATTTGATGCAAAAGAAAATGAAGTATATTGATATAGTATATAGTGATAAAATACATGCATGACTAAGATTAAGTTTGTTGGATGTTGGATGTTGCTAGGTTAGATTACTTAAAGAAATACTTTGTTTGTCTAGTAACAAAATTCATGCTTAGTTATGTATCATTCTAAGTTAAATGTTATATTACAGTGATGGACTTAGTTACTTTGTTGCAAAGGATGAATGTAGCATGATTAATATGATGAATGGTGATAATATGCATGCATGTTAAGATAAAGTTTAGAATTTGAAAAATATTAGATTGGTGCATATAGAGGTTTTGGATTTGAAGGTTTTTAAGGGAGAGTTTTTTTTTTTTTTTTTAAATGATCAACAATTCTTTTATATGATGATTAGGCCTTGAATACTTGGAAAGTTTGAAGCATGAAAACTAGGAGGATTCTATAGTATGATAGTTCGGTTTCCACATGTAGCATTCAGTGTGTTATTTGGATAGAAAGAAAAGTGATTAAAATACTAATCCTAAGGACTATAGGGTTCTGTTAACTCTTCTTAGTGGTGCTAAAAATATTTAGTTAATTTTATTAGGGCTTGGAGAGTATATGAAGGAGGATAGAGGAAGAAAATATTAAGAAGTGGCCTTGAAGGGGTCTCGGCCCAACCTTAGTGATGGAGGCCGAAAGCTCCTCTTTGGATACTAAGCCCATTTGCGTGCTTTTATATGAAGTGTAGATGGATTCACGTGGAGGTTGACTTGTCAATGATACATGACAAAGTGTACGTTTGAAACTAGTCCTATGTTTCACATGTTAAGCACTAAAGTTGCATGTCACATACATGAAGCATGAAAATCATATTTTTGAGTCAAACATGTTTTCAAAAAAAAAAAATAATTAAAATTTTTATAAGAACCCCAAAGACTGGGATGGGACAACGTCCCAGTAAAACTCCATGTTCACTCAAGAGTATTTTTAGTCGAGTGAACGCCCCTGGGTCGACAAAGAACAGTTGGCAGACCATGTATAGCTCCAAAAGGTGTCCGGAGCATGGTCGCACCTAAAGCTAGTGGGTGCCCAAGGATGGTGTTGGCTTTTGCCTTATCGTTATAAGAATAAGGATGTAGCCGCTCAGTTTGAGTGGTCACTGAGTGACAAAGAGTGGATAACACAGTTGCCCCGACTTGAGTAATCTGCGGGTGTTATGGTAACGCGTAATGTATTCACTTAAACTTGAGTAGTCGTTGGGTGAAACACATGGTGCATAGGGGAACCGTGAGGTGTCCAATAAGAAGTCATGACAAGAATGGCTTTCGAGCCCCAAACATGATATGAATATGTAAATTAAGATAAGAAAATATGAAAAAAATGAAAAGTTTTTACAAAAAAGGTTTTTAAAGCATGAATCAAAGGAATTACGTTATATGATGAATACTTTTTACGAAAAACAAGTATATGAATCAAGATTGAAAGAAAGTCAAGTTTTATGGAAGTCTTCATGAGCATATGCATTTGCAAAGTCATGAGTCGCATATGCATGACACACGTTTTGTTTATTATTCACTTATATGTATGCTTGTGATGATTTTGTTAAGATAGTTATATACTTGCTGAGATTTCGAGAAATCTCATCCTTTTATATTTTTACTATCGTCCCATGATGGGACGATAGAAGTGGTTGCAGGAGATGACGACGACGACCTTGACACTGGGAGGGAGTCTCCAGCCCATTGACAAGCTGGAGATCTCCACCTTTTGACATGGTGACCCCTATTTTGTACAACCAGTTTATAGCAAACATGCAATGGAGGGTGCTTTACGAGGCTTCCGAACAGCAATGCACCGGATGCTGTTTCTCTCTGGGGTCCGACGGGTCTTTATTTATGGACCGCGTTTATGACTCAGAGGTAGGGACAGGTCTCTTACGTTGCGGTCGGATGGGCCTAGGACAATTCCTATATAGTCTTGGGGTTAAAGAGGTTAAAGACAAGCCCTAAGATAGTGGACTGCTGTGGAGGTCAGCATGTGGTTTTGTTGTATGTTTATATTATTTTTATATTTTTGGATGGGTCCCAATATTTTGGGACATGGAAACTAAGACAATTGGCAATGCTATGAATATGAAGTTTATTTTGGGATCTTAAATTTGTTATACCATGTAACATAAGACAAAATTTTAAGTTTTTGCCTAAATTTAGAATGGCTTGACCTTTTTCACTATGAAATTTTCTATTCACTGCTTTTAGTTTTAAATGCATGCTTGAACTTAAGTAAGAACGAGGGGTGAACTTCTTTGTGTTGTTTATCCCCAACGTCTCGATTTGCATCCGATCCCAAGCATAAGCGGGGTCATCGACAAGCATAGTTAGCTAGTTATATATATTATTATTAAAGATAGTTCTTTAAAAACTAGTATTTATGTACCACGCATGTCAAAATATTTGCAAGCACGTCATTCATCATGTTTTCCTCTACACATAATAGTTATGTATGTATTATGCATCTCACGTTGTATAAAACATGTAAGTTTTCATAAGATTAAGTGTAAGGTAATAATAATTTGATAAGATGGTCATTTAGATGCATGGTACTAATGTGATTTATGGGTTGACATGTAAGCAACTGAATTAAGCGTGGTCCTCCACTGTATGCTAGAATAGTGAAATATTATTAGCGGCATCCCTTACAGTTGGGGAATGTAGAGTCGATGCACAACCTCATAATCAGGGTTAAGTGTGTGATCCAGTAAGATAAGTAAAATAAATCAGATAAGCCGTGCATGTCTTAAGTATATGTATGAATGATCATGATTTTAAGTTCTCAGCATGAAATATTTGTGAAAACCTTATGTTCAATATTTTTACACTATAATGAGTTTTTTACCGAGTCATCGACTCATTTTACTTTGTTTTTATTTTTTTAAACCATTCCAAGTCAGAATATTTATAAAGGTATAACTGCAGGACATGACTTCTAGGGAGGGATGAAGTGGCCTATATCGTGTTAGAGATTTTAAATTATGATTTTTATAGTACAAAGTTGAGAAATTTTTATAAATGCTTCCACAAACTCTGATTTATGATTTTAGTCTTTTAATACAAACGACTTTATTTATTATAAGTAATACTTGTATTTGGTGATTCTTTAAGAAAAATAAAATTTTACGTCAAGGTTAGTAGTAGCACTCTGGCTCCTGTGATTTTTAAAAGTGACTATATTATTAACTGTGGGGAGTGGGGTGTTACAACGTTTGTGGGAGGGTGGAACAGTGAAATAAAGGGAGTCCACAAGTCTACTAATCAAATGTGTTAAAGAACAATTTCACTAACAAAAGCTCAAATCAGTAGTCTTGAGAGTTAGAGAACTGAAACCTTTATCTGGTGCACTTCCATGCAAAATGAGCTCTCAAAAAGAAGTGCAGCAAGAAAAATAGCCAATAGAAGGCCAGGATCAATATTTGCCCCTGCATATTAAAAACATATGTCCTTTTTAGTAGCTCATATATATATAAAAAAAAAAGAGAAACTCCTTAAGTCAAAAACTGATTGTAGCAGGCCAAGCCTATCTTAGGTGTTGTAGTGTACTAAGTTTATAATTAACTTACAAAGTCGAATGCCATTGCCAATATTCTTCCCTAATCGATGGTGAGTACCATATTCTGTACATCAATCAACCTGAATTTATCATTAATTTCAAACAAAATATAAATCCAAACACATCTTCAACAAATGAGCAAAGTCTAAAGATGAAACCTTAATGCAAAATAATCAAAATAAGCATAAAGTTGCCAGATCTTTGAAACATTCAGGTACCAAAATGATTTTTTACGCTCAACCTATCACAATATTTATTTCAAAACCCACCAAACTACCTACCACCATAGAATAAAAGCAAAGTGAAGTGATTTGAAAGTGATCAAAGGCATTTATGCTGGGAACAAAAAGAAGATTTATTAGCTCAAAAATAGCAGGAGATTTATAACATTATTTGATAACTATTGTATGCTTGTTTTTGGATAATTGGATGTTTTTGGAGGCATCCTTGTTTCTTCTTTTTCCTATTTCATAGCTACAATGAATTTCGTCAATAATTTAATTTTCAGTTGTGCCTTTAGCACTGTTCTGAGAATTAGGTCAGTTCTGATTCTAATTAAACTTATTCTTGCTTACAAAAAATGCAATAATAGTCAAATTTAATCTTCCATTCAATACCAATGTTTACTAGAAATTATTCTTTAATCATTTGGTAACCTTGTTCACAAGCTTTATTTATAGTTCACCAAAAGTCAAAAGGAACCCTCAAGTTCATGGTTCAAAACAAAATTAATAAAAAATTTCACAGTATAAAGTTTCTTGCAATTCTACACCATAAATGGTGCTTACAAATCCCATGTCAACAATAATACTTTAAAACACCTACTCATAAGTAAATTCCATATACAACATGAATTACATCTCCAAATACCCATAATATTTAAATAGCTCAATTTCTCCTAGTGGCATCAGCATTAGAAACAAAATGAATTCTTATGCAACCATATTCATCGTCATGATCACTAGAATAGAGTACATTGTAACCCAACTACTTTATCACTTGAAGGAAGGAGACTACCTACAATATATCTATTGTTACAAACGGAACAAAGTTAATGGCATTGCATTACTGTTAAATTGAGCAAATTTGCCATGCACATGGTGCCTTTTTTTAGTTTTCCTAGGTGGCCTCTACTTCTTTCATAGTTTTTCATGGATGTACCAAAATTATCAACCAAATTAAGAAAGGAGCATCATTTTCATCAACTCATGGAATAATGGGCAAAGTGATGCCCATGATTTTGATGTGGATGCAAGTAGAATATAGTATTTTGAATTCCAACAAGGCTCTTTATATATTTCTACAAGCAATGGTTGTGGGAGTTTTAAGATTTTGGAAATGGAATATTAGTATGAATATGACTTCTCTTACTTAGATGCGAATCTTTTTTTCTTTTTCAAGATACATACTTATAGATCTTAATCTACAAAAGTATAGACATAAAATATGTATACAAGATGATCATAGAAGCAAATATTTTCTCAATGACTAATAAAAATTTAATCTCCTTGCATATTTTTCACTTTTTTAGATAAGTACATTTACTTCTCTTTTCCCATGAATCCATGTTCCCAATTTTAGTATGAGAAGATGGTGAATGGAATTCCACATTACTTGGAAGACAAAATCTATAGTTTTCTATAATAATTTCTGTTAGATAGGTCCTACCAGGTGAGGGAAACTCATGTGAGCCACTTAGTGGCAATTGGTTAATTTTCTAAAGGTAGGGTTTTGTGTTTTTAAGTCATGTCCCATGTGTGTTAGAGTACTGAAAAATAAAAGGAGAAGAGAAAGAGAGGGAGTTGCGGCATTGTATGTACGATAGTGAGAATTTGTCTGTTTCTCACACTTCCATCAAAGTTTTGAGGGATTATCTGTGCCAACCATTCAATTCTACGCTTAATGACAATATCTCAGACAAATGTTTTAAACCATAGCATTAGCAGCTAGTCTTCTATCAAATTTATAAACGAGAGATGTGGTACCAAAAACACATACATAGAGCATTGGTATTTGATTAACTAAATGTCTTTTCATCTTTAAATTTAGTAAATATCATCCATGTTTGCTCCACATTGCATTAGCCAAGCTCTTTTTATTTCAAATATGAGTTACAGTAAATTTATCCTTCTTTCTAAATTTGAAAAGCATTGTAGCAAGTCTAAATGTATTTTCTAATTGTTTTATTTTCATATGAGATTTTACCATCTATGTACATATGAGATTATTATATTATAGATTGTTAGAATATGAAAAAAAAAGTAATTACAGAAATATAAATAATAAATAATAATAATAGTTTATTCTTATAGAGAATATGATGACTAATTTAATATAGATTTTAAGTGTTGAGTGATTAGCTAAAATTTAAAAAATTACATGTTCTTCAAATTTTAAAGATTGGGATGACCAATCAAATACTAATATTTTGAGGCTTCTAATAAGATTCATCTTACATTTAAACCCAATTTTAGGTTGAGTTAATATTTAAACACTCAATTCTCAAATTGTTAAACTTATATGAACTCAATATCTCTTTACATATATGACTTATAATCTTTTTCAATTTCTTATAAATACAGCTAAATTCATCTTAACATCAAACACATCTAAACTTATCTTAATGGACCCTACAAAACTCACTTCAATATTTTAACTCCCTACTATTCATAAAAAACTCAATTCAACTCAACTCAACATCCAAATAGAGCCTAAGTGGGTTTTGTATGCTCTTTAGGGCTAGCTAGTATTTTATCTTTGCCTTTCTCGCTCTAGTTTATTTCCTTACTTTTGTTATGAGGCCCACTGCTTGTTCTAAGAAGACTTCTAATCTAGTTAAATACGTATGGAAGGGTAAGGGTAAGGTATCTAGACTATTCCCAGACTTCGTTTTGAATCTTGTGGAGGCCCCTCATAGAGAGCCGTTACTAACACTATTTCATTACAATTTATCATTTTCATCCATTTTTCCTGTTCATTACATTAATTTATCACTATTTTCTATAAAATAGTTTCACAAGTAGTATCCAAAGCCCCTGATCCTCCCTCATTATCCATGGCAAAAGGCACCCTTATGACCCAATTGCAAGAAGGATTTAACTCCTTCAAGAAAACCACATAAAACCATTAGAAATTCTGAGTCACAATTTAAAGTCATTGAAGTGGAGATGCTAGCTTTATAGTGACATATGGAAGTTATGACGCATCGATTTTCTTCACTGGCAACAGACCTACATAACAAAATGTCCAGCACTTAGAGGGCCAAATGATGGTGCAAGATCTAGCTAAAACATTCATATAATTCCTCACACAAGGGAGATCCACCCTAGGGCTATCCGATTGGACTTCCCTACCTTCCATGGTCTTTTCGACAAGGGGTGAAAATCGATCATTCTATTCGGTTTTAGGAAAAAATTGAAACACAATTGATATTCAATAAACTTGGATAGAATAGGCCGAAACTGGCCGATAAAAGGGGAGGAAATCGTGATGTTGGTTTCGGCATGATCTTGGTTGGTCTTTGGTGTTCCATTAGTGTTGCAAGTGGCTGGAAACTGAGAATTGGAGAATTGGAGATGTGAATCATGATGAGAGAGACATGGCTCGCCGTGCAAATCATGATCGTACGATGAGAAAGAGAGAGATATGTCAATGCATGAGAGAGGAGAGATGGAGAGCTTGCGGCACTACGTAACACTTGAGAGAAGAGAGAGAGAGAGAGAGAGAATCGGGAGGAAGAAGGGGGGATTAAACCTAAATTGAAACAATGCATCGTTTCATTTTTATTTTTATTTTCTAACCAATACATTCAAAACAATGTCGTTTCACTTAGTTAAGTGAAATGAATTCATTTCTATATAGGTATAAAAATAAAAATATATATAAGAACCAATTGGCCTGTTTAGCCATTTCTCACACAAGCAAACAGAGATCGAACTAGCCGATGTTGGTTCCTATATATTTCCATCAACTGTAGACCAGTTCACTGTCGGTTTCGACCGATTCCTGTTTCTGACTATTGGTCCGCGTCGGAGGAGGTCGATTTGCCAATTTTCTGTACAGCCTTACTCTCGACTAGTTATATAAAGCGAACCAATTCTTTACTTTCCACACAACACGCCACAATACCATATGTGGTTTGTTTCATTCACTTGAGGGGCATGGCCTAAGTTTGGGTTCAAGATTTGGACGAGTCAGGGGCCTTAACTCATCATATGCCAAGCTCTATCAATTTAGATCGAGATCCTAATTCCACCTGTCAATTCTGGAGGGAGTTATTTACATTGCAAAGAGTCCAATTATCCTTTAGCTCCGCTACCACCCATAAACAAATGGTTAGAAAAAGGTAGTCAACAAATGGGTGGAAAACTATTTACAGACTTATGTGGGGAATAAACATAAAGACTAATCACACTGGCTAGTTTTAGCCAAGTGGTGTTACAACTTGGATCAACACGCATCCATTAAATTTACCCATTTTGAAGCCCTATATGGCTGCAAACCATCAGTCCCATTGAATTATGTAGTGGGAACAACAATATTGGATGAAGTAGAAATTACCTTCTAGCATAGGGACTAGATCTGGCACCGGCTGAAACAAAACATCACTAAGACTTATAAAAGGATTTCCAAGTATGCAAATCATAAGAGAAAAGAACAAGAGTTCGTGGTGGGCAACTAGGTATACTTATGGCTACAACTCTGCCAATAGTCATCACTCCATTAGCAAAAAAGTCACAAACTTTCCTCAAGTGTCTAAGGCCGCTTTCGGGTGGAGCAAAAATCAGGGAGGTGGTGTATTGTTTGAAATTGCCCGATGAAGCCCAAATCCACAATGTCTTCAACGTTTCGCAACTGAGACGCAAGTGGGTAGAATGTAACGCCATTTTCAACTCTATCACCATTGGATAGCCAAGGGCTAATATGGCCAGAGTCGAAATAGGTTCACTCTTGTTGCATGAGGAAGTTCAAGAACCAAACTTTGGTTGAGCTCTTGGTGCGCTGGCAAGGACAACAAGCCAAAGATGCCTCCTAGGAACCCTATATTCAGCTATGTTCACACTTCCCACACCTTGTGGGCGAGGTATTATAATGGGGTTGTAATACACCCTCATGGGGAGATGAGCGAAGGGAAGAAGGAAGCATGTTGGCGTGATGAAGGGAAGCCTAGAATAATAAGAAGTAAACTGGGTTGAGGGGCCATCATATGTGAGGTTTGTAATCCAAGTGGGCTTTGGCTCTCTACAGGGCTAAGTCCTTATTTTATCATTGCATTTCTTACTTTAGTTTATTTCCTTACTTTTTTTATGAGCCCCATGGAGCCGTTGTAAGTGGACTTCTAATCTAGTTAAATATGTAGGGGAAGGGTAAGGGAAAAGGTATCTAGACTATTTCTAGACTTTGTTCTGAATCTTGTGGATGCGCTCCCCCTTGAAGAGAGCAGTTACCAACACTATTTCAATACAATTTATCATTTTCATCCATCTTCCTTATTCATTACATCAATTCGTCATTGTTTTCTATAGAATAGTATTACAAAGGGGACTGTGATATCCCGATAAAGGTGGGCAGTGTATGAGATCCCATATTACTTGGGAATGAGAAGATCTTGCTTTTTATAAGACTTCAATAGAGCTCCAATTACACCAATTACACCATTATATAGTCCTTTTGGAATATAGGCAATGTGGTTTGGGCTTCTCATTGGGATATTACAAATTGTATTAGAGTTTATCCCAACAAAAAATATAAGACTTGAGCTATGCTACCTACCACGGATAGGGCCGATAAGAGTATCAGACATTTAAGGAAGATAGATTGTGATACCCCAATAAGGGTAGGTAGTGTATGAGATCTTATATTACTTGGGAATGAGAAATTCTTGCTCTTTATAAGATTTCAATAGGGCTCCAATTGTATCATTGACTAGTCCTTTTGGAGTATAGGTCATGTGATTTGGGCCTTCCATTATGACATTACAGGGACTGTGAATGAGAGAAAGATACTCTAACTTTATGTTTCTCCTCAGAATTTAGAAGCAGAAATTGGTCACGCCCTGCTTAATAATAAGGCTTTAACAATGATTTATTGGTTTACATTTGCTTGCATGTCCATTTCTCCAAGCATATGTTCTTACATCTTACTTAATTCAGTTAGAGTAATAATAGTTAATGTTTAAATGGATAACTTTTACATAAGTATTTTATAAAAAAGAAAACTCTACTAATAAAGAATAGGTTTTCTTATATTTTTTTAAGTAAAAATCCACTTTTTTATAAGAATTTATATGAGATTTATGTATTTGAGATTTATACAAATCATTTCTCTTTCATTTAATTCCTTGAATCAAATAAACATAAATAAATAAATAATTCTTCAGGTGTGCTCGTAAATAAAACTCATCTTTAGAAAAATGGTTGTAATTGCAAACTAGAATATGATAGAGATAGAGGTTAGAAAGAATCCCAATGAAAGAAGCAATCTACTAACACAATATTGACACTATGAGATGAAAAGTTATAGGAAGTGAATAAGATTAGGTAATAATTACGTACTAGTTTTAGCCGTGAATTGTAGATGCAAGAGTTTGGCCAAGATTAGGTAACTAAGTTGATAAGTTTAGATAGGACTAGGTTACTAAGATAATAGGCTTCATCTTATTTTTGGTTTTATAATTTGGATGAATGTAAAATACTTTGAATTCATCTTATTTTTTGTATATTTTGGAGGTTACACATAAAGACACGAAAATTATAAAAATTCAAAATTGCAAATGCTAACCTCAAAATTTGAAGAGATTAAAATGCTGGAAGATGTGAGTTTTAATGATTTTTATGCTAAACTTAATAATATTGCGAATTCTAGGTTTAATTTTGGTGAGGTGATTTAAGGGTCATGAGTAAGACTTTAAGGTTCTTGCTTAAAAAATTTCGTCCAAAAGTTACACTTACTGAGGAAAGTAAGAATTTGGATGCTACTAAGGTTAAAGAACTGGTCGGCTCTTTACAAATATATAGGTCCTTCTTCAAATAAATAAATAAAAAGTAAGTCCATTACATTAAAGACTCTAAAAAAGTGCAGTTGGTGGCTCTTGGATTAATTTAAACATTGGAAGAAAATTGAGGTAATTTTTTTATTAAGAAATTTAAATGAGGAGAATATAGATCTCATTTTGAGAAAATTTATAAAATTATTGTTTAACAAGATAGGTAGTAGAAAACAAAAATGAGGTAAGGAGTTTTTTACAAAGAAAAGTGATAAACAAAAATGGAATAAAGAAAAATCTGAGAAAAATGACAAAGTACAGTATGTCATGAGTGCTCCGACTATGATCACATTAGAATAAAGTTCCCAAACTTTTATGAAAAATAAGGGAATAGCACTGAATGTTACACTTAGTAATAGTCTAGAATTTGAAACTTCTAGTTCATAGTGTTATGATGAAAAGTCTTTTATACCTTTTACTTCTGTTATTGATGATTTTCCTAAAATTGTGCTAATAAAATCTGAAAGTGAATTTGATGATAGTGACTCAGATATAACTCTTGTTGATTCTGATCATGAGCTAAGCATACAAAAGGCATTTAATCATTTATGTGAAAAAGCGGTCAAGTTGAAAAAACTTAACAAGAAGCTATACAACAAATTCATGGTAGTGGACAAGGAAAATAACAGTCTTTTGGAGGCATTGAAAATTTTTGAAGTTAAAATCTTGAGATTGAAGACTCAAAAGTATGCACTAGACAAAGATTTGCAAAGGTTTCAAAAGTGTTAACAAAAATCAATAACTCAGTATTCAAAAGTCCAACTGTGATTGTACTAGATTGAGGTGCATAACTTCTAAGAAAAAGACCCTGAAGCCCCATTTTCTGCTGCCCCTACCTTTAAACATATTATCTTTGTCAAAGGAAGTCAAGTTGTGAATGCTCCAAGAGAAGCCATGTTAACACCAAATTATTTTGAAAAACCACATGAAAGATCAACCTTAAAGAAGCTGAACCGAGAAAAATGGAGGTGAAAGAAAATAAAAAAGGGGTAAAGACACTTGGAAACCAAGTCCAAGAGTTAAACCAACAAATAAATACAAAATTGCCAAGGTTTCTATGTTGTCCGAATTATGTTTTGACAACAAGGATAAGATCACAAAATTTTTTGCTGATGTAAGGCTCGTCTCAAAATCTAATTGATAGGTTCACTTGTATGTTCTTGCATTCTTTGATATAATTAGTTTAAGACATGCATCTCACATTATTTTATTTGTTTGCATATCTTTTGTTTAGTTTAGTTGAGTTGTTTTCTATTTTTTTCTAATTTTGTTTGATTTGATTGAATTGTCTTTTATTTTCTGGGTTTTTCTATAAAATAGAAAATAAAAAAAGTTATCATTTTTGCCTTGCCAAATCAACCATACTCGAATCCTCACATTTTCCATATTTAGAGTTTGAACATCTCTCTATTTTTTGTAGTCTACAATCTAATTTGTTTGCATCTCTTTTGTTTAGTTTAGTTGAGTTGTGTTCTATTTTTTTTTTCTGTTTTTATTTGGTTTGATTGAGTTGTCTTCTATTTTCTGACTTAGTTTGTTTTATAAAATGAAGAATAAAAAATAGAAAAAGAGATCATTTTTGCCTTTCCAAGTCAAGAGTACTCGAACCCTCACACTTATTATATTTGGGGTTTGAATGTTGATGCCCCCGCTTACACTTAGGATCGCACGTAAACTGAGATGTCGGGGATGATCATCACATGGAAGCTCACCTCTCGTTCGTAATACAAACAAAGCAAAGTGTGCTAAAATAAGGACAGTGAATAGTAAACTCGCAACGGAAAAGGTCAAGCTAGATAAAAATTATTTAAGGCAAGGCGTTTACGACTTGTCGCCCATCACATGGTTAACATAATTTCAAATTTAAAATAAACTTCATACACATCTAGAGTCAATATTACCAATGTATCTGATTCTACAAAAGTGCGTATTCCCAAAACAGCGGGAAAACTCTCAAAATATAAACACGTAGATACAAAAGTAGCGTAGGCGATTCTCATTGCCCTCCCTTTCTAATACAATGGCTCTTTCTTTGCCTCTTTGAAATCAAGGCCATCGTTCCAAGTGGAGGGACTTGTCTACTCTTAAGACCAAGACTAGTCTACTCCTAGAACCAAGCAACACTCTATAGGGTGTAGATCCGCCAAAATGTAAGTCGCCAGTGGTAGTGACTCTGCCGCCCATTGGCCTAACAAGCCGAGAGTCACTGGCTCGACGATAGTGGACTTAGTCGGGCCCTTAGGGGTACGAGGTGTCGTCCCAAGAATCATATTCGGTCGATCCGTCCTCACTAGCAACTACTTCTATCGTCCCCAATAAGGAATGATAGTGGGAATATAAAATGATGAAATTTCGGGGGAAATCTCAGTAAGTACATTAATATTTCGACAAAATCATTTTAAGCATATAGTTAAGCGAATAACAAACAATCATAGGTGCATCATGCATTATGAGACTCATGCCTTTACTTATGCACATGCTCATGCTCATGTCAGTTTCTTCAACTTGTTTTCTTAAACTTCTTTCATGTGTTTGCTTGTAAATTCATGTGACAAAATACTTGAAACATCTTTTCAAAACTCATCATTTTCAAACACTTTTCATCTTTTCTTATCTTAGGCGCCACTTATTTATCATATCATATCTTAGGCTCGAAAGTCATTCTTTTTGTCATGACTTCTTCTTATTGGACACCTCACGGTTCCCCTAAGTACCGTGTGTTCCCCGCTAGTTACCGTATTACCCGGCTACCATTTAAGCCTAAGCGAAAATGTTTCACGACTTTTTGCTCTTCATTGCTCGGTGATTGATCACTCACCAAGCGATACAAACTTCTTATACGGTAAGGCAAAAGCCAGCACCGCCATTTAGGCACTCATTAGTTTTAGATGTGACTACGCTCCGGACTCCTTCTAGAGCCATACATGGTCCACTGACTGTTCTTCATCGATTAAGAGGTTTTTACTCAACTTTAATCACTCCTGAGTAAACAAAAAGTTCCACTGGGGCACTATCCCGTCCCAGCCTTTGGGGTTATTATAAAACTTTAATTTCTTTTCTTTTAGAAATATGTTTGACTCAAAAACATGATTTTCATGCTTCATGCATGAGACATGTAACTCATAACACTTAACATGTGAAATGTGAGATGAACACACGTGTACTAAGTGTCATA
Source organism: Platycarya longipes (assembly GCA_036559045.1). Lineage (NCBI taxonomy): Eukaryota > Viridiplantae > Streptophyta > Magnoliopsida > Fagales > Juglandaceae > Platycarya > Platycarya longipes. The sequence goes on along the minus strand of CM071793.1, from coordinate 23,187,090 downwards.
CTCCTTCACAAGTCAAACACCATAGAATTTTACTTTTTTTTCGTCTAAAAGCACACAATGGGCCTTGCACATACTTAGGGGTGCTCGGCCTTCGCCCACTAGGGTTGGGCCGAGACCCTCTTTAGTTGTTTCTTAATATTTTCTTTTCCTATTCTTTTCCAAATACTCCAATCTACCCTCAATAAAATAATCGAATATTTTTAACACCATAAAAATGTCTTAGCCGAAACCTAGGGTCCTTATGCTTATTATTTTAATCACTTTTATTTTCACCAAGATAGCTCACTTAACCATTCATGTGAAAATCGAATATCATGCTATCAAATTCCTTTAGTTCTCATACCTCCAATTTTTCCAAGTATTCAAGATTTAATCATAATGTAACATAATAGTTGAAAAGAAAGCTCAACCCAAAACTCCTAAAAATAGAAACACCTATATGCACCAATCTAACCTTCTTTCAACTCCAAGTTAAATTTTAACATGCATACATATCATCACCACTCATCATGGTAATCATGCTACATTCTTCCTTTGTATCAAAGTATCCAACTCCACAATACAATATAACCTTTAATCTAAAATGATACTTAAATCAAACATGGATTTGCCACTAAATGAACAAAATATTTTCTTCCAAGTAATCTAACCCACATCATCTAATATCCTACAAGTTAACCTTAATCATGCATGCATTTCTTCAATCTACGCATCATGTTGATTTCTTTGAAATAAGTTGACTAAATGCACCCATCATTTTATATTCTCAAACTTAAAGAATCATAAATTTAAACATGGGTTCATACCTAGCTTAAGCATGGCATTTTCTCTAAGGAATTTCATTTTAGTATAATCAAACATGGATTCAAACAATACAATCAAATTCTCTCAAAAGTATACTAGAATTGCTGAGGGCAAGATAAGAATATACTTATAATACTCCTAGTGGGCTTAGCTTAAATCTGAAAATATATTTATAAAATAATCCATTAGATTCACTATAAATATGGAGACTTGAAGAGAAGATTCTTGAAATGAGAATATAGGTGTGGTGTGTGTGTTTTTCCTATGCTTGGATCAACTTTAGTACTTACCTCTTCAACACCTTCCACTCAAGAATGTTTGCTTTAGCTCCACTACATTTAGGATGTTCTTGTGTTTAGAGGATAGAAGAAAGTGAAGCAAAAGAAAATGGAGTGGGAGAGAGTGTTGGCTGAGAGGTAGAGAGACTGAGAGGGTGTGTGTGCTTTGAGACCAAATGAAACAAGCAAGGGAAAAGATCATGTCTAAGGCCACTCAGCCAAGTCTCTTCATAGGGTACTAGGTACTCGTTTCAGTAGTCTTAGGTGTGACATTTGATGGGTTGAATGACTCTTTGATTGACTTCCATCACATGACCACTCCAAGACCAAATCTAGCCCATACTTAGGTGGATTTTGTTTCCTCCATTTCTAGCTATGGCCGGCGCCCATAGGTATTTGGCTTCCTATTTCCTTCAAATCATTCATCCATCTCCCCTCCATCACCTCATGTGTCAATCCAAATGATTGCAAGATCAAACTTTTGGGGAAATGGGCAAGCATAGTTCGGCCATGTTACCTTTGGTTTCACCCGAAACCTTCCATTTTTATTTTCTTTTCTTCCTCTCTCTCATGATACCACTTCTTACTTGTCAATCACCTTGTTAACTCATTCTTACAAGATCTATTTTTGATCATTTGCTTAGATTGTGATTAGATTACATAGAAAATACCCCTTTTTGCTCCTTTTTGCTAGGTGCCCACCGAATGCTCCCTTTTTGCTCCTCACTTCTCTTTCTCATCTCATGCCACTTGTGTCACTATTCTAGATATGGTATAATCCTAGAAAGACTAAAATGGAGATCTCTTTGTACTTTCCAAGATATCCCAATGATGAGAAAATCCTACCTTGATTCTCACACTCCATCTTCCAAGGAACCCACTAGTCAACTCCCAACTACTAGAAATTTCTACTTTTTATCTACTAGTCTTGGATGACTCACTAGGATTTCTCTAGAGATGACATGTGTCCCTTGTGTGGGCTTGTTATTCCTTTCTTGGCCCACTAACTTAAGTTATGCTTTTAAGGTTTCGATTCTAAGTCCAAGCCTTCATCCTCACTCCTCTAAATTACCAATATTATTATTAAAATAATTACTTAAATAAATTAGTAAGAAACAAAAATGTCGGATCATCACATTGAACATCTCTTTATTTTTTGTAGTCTACAATCTAAGTGTAGACTCCATGACTCATTTTGGCAAAGTTATCTTTTAGTGCATTGTGAGAAACTTATTTTTCACATTTTGTTCATTATATATGTTCCATAAAGTCTCATAGATGTTATCCAAAGGATGAGTCCTAATCTTGAATTGAATAATATTAGATGAACTTAATATTAAAAATCAAGAGGACTGTTCTTGCCCGACATAAATATTTGATCCATATAGAAAAATTCAGTTTTTCTTCATTACAGAAAAAGACAAATAGTTTACATGGATCTTGCCCCTTAGGTTCTTAGAAAAAAAATGTTTCTCTATTCATTTAGAAAAAAGATGATCAATAAAAACTACATATTAAGGGGTGTGCAACCTTGTGTTTGGAGGAGATACTCTTTCAAGTATCTAGATCTTAGCATAAAATTTAAGTTTAAGGTCATAGGTAACTCATTTGGAAATATCTACGTGAAAATAAAAAATGGCAAAATAAAAATATATATTTCAATATTTAAATATCTGATGGTGGTAGTAAGTTACCTCACACACCTACATAGACTTTGGCCATGTTGAATTTATGGCATGTTCACACTTTTTTTTTTTTTAGATTCTTTTCTTCAAGTAAGAGAGTATGAACCTCTTTCAATATAGGTTGTGGTATTGGTACATTGTGCTTGGACACCTGGTGCATTTAGGCAAGTAATCTAGATTCAAAAGTAGTAAGTTGTTTAAAATATATATATATATATATATATGTTATTGCACATAGCAAAATAGTGTTGGGTCAAATTGTTTTGGTATATGACCATTAATTTTGTACGAGGTTAGTACTAGTTTATTTTATTATTGAGTCATGATAAGCATGCACAACTTTTTCTTAGTTGGTGGTATATGGACATTTTTCCTGCATGAGAGTATATTGCATATGGTCTGGAAGTTGTGTATTAAAATGTCTATTTTTATTTTTATTTTTTATCCCAATGTGGAAGTCCCAATGGGACTAAGCTATGGGCTCATGCATGGCACATTATGTCATTTAGGCTTAATTTGTTTTTGTATATGAGATGAGATAGGTTGAGTTGAGTTATATTGAGATTAAAATTAAAAGTTGAATAAAATATTATTAGAATATTCTTTTTAATATTATTATTTTTTTAAATTAAAAAAAGTTGAATCATTTATTTTATTTTGTATGAAAATTTCAAACAGTTTTAATAATTAAATAAGATAAGATGAAATAGGTTAAAAGGAATTATGAAAACAAACGAAATCTTAGGCCTAGTTTGTTTTTACAAACAATATCATTTTATCTTATCTCATCATTATTATTTTTTCAAATTTTCATACAAAATAAAATAAATAATTTAACTTTTTCAAATTTCAAAATAATTTTTCAAATCCCAAAATAAAACTAATTATTAAAAAAATATATATTATAATAATATTTTATTTAATTTTTAATTTTTATCTATTCAATTGTTTTGATAGTTGGGGTGAGTAGAGTGGATTACATGAAGTGGGTTTATTGTTGTTCATCTACCGCGGAAGGATTTTTGGTGGTAAATGTTTTATACACTTATAACATGCCCCACCAAGTGTTTAACTCAAGGGGCACAGTCTGGCACAAGCAAGAAGCTATTGGTGCATGTTTTACAGGTGCCTTCTCTCTTCTCTGTTTACTTCTTCTCTCAACAGTCCTAAAATCTCTAATGATATGGGGAGGGACTGTTGAAACCCTTCAGTGTCGAGGAGGTGAAAGAGGCCGTGCTTCAGATGAATCCATTAGGTTCCCCGGAACCTGATGGTTTTCCGATTCATTTTTACCTTAAACATTGGGAGGTAGTTGGGGTGGACACAACCATATTTGCTCTACAAGCTCTCAATAGTAACAGGTCCATCCAAGAGGTGAATGACACATTCATCTCCCTCATTCCTAAAATCAAGGACCCCAAAAAAGTAGCGGATTTTCGCCCTATTAGCCTTTGCAACATTCTCTATAAGTTTGTTTAAAAAACTATAGCAAATAGGCTGAAACCCTACCTCCAAGATCATATCACCTAACCAAAGTGCATTTGTGCCTGGTAGACTTATCTCGAACAATACCTTGGTGGCCTATGAAATCCTGCATTTTATGACCACCAAGTTTAAAAGGAAAAAATGGTATATGACTCTTAAATTGGATATGAGCAAAACCTATGATAGAGTAGAATGAGCATTTGTGAAAGCCTCTATGTTTAAAATGGGATTCCCTCAACAATGGATTGATCTGATCTAGAAATGCCTAACTTCTGTCTCCTATTCTATTCTGGTGAATAGTGAGCCCCAAAAATCATTCCAACCTTCTAGGAGAATTCGTCAAAGGGATCCATTATCTTCGTACATATTTATCTTGTGTGCCAAAGCCTTATCAGCCTTGTTGTACAGAGCTGAAAACAACGGAGACTTGTCTAGTGTGCCTATCGGGAGGGGACCAATCAGGGTCAACCATATTTTCTTCGCCGATGATTGCTTATTGTTTTGTCAAGCTCTCCCCCCCCCCCCCAAATGAATTGACCAATGTTATTGATATTCTAGACCTCTATGAATCTGCCTCGGATCAAATGCTTAACAAAGACAAATTGGCCATCTTCTTTAGTAAAAATACCTCCCTGGACAATCAAGCCCAGATTCTCAGAATTGCAGGTATAAAAGCCACAGGTGCTTTTGAAAAATATTTCCCGACCACCATTGGCAAGAAAAAAGTGTCAACATTCCAATCCTTGGTTGATAAAGTGTGGGGTAAAGTCTCAAACTGGGAAACAAAATTTTTATCTACTGCGGGAAAGGATATCCTCCTCAAATCAGTCCTCCAAGCCATCCCAACCTATGCCATGTGTCTCTTTCTCTTCCTAGCTTCCATCACTAACAAGTTGAATGTACTACTTAAGAAAATTGGTGGGGCTTCAATGAGGATTCGTAAAAAATTCAGTAGACCCCTTGGAATAAGCTAAGTGTCTCAAAAGATAAAGGAGGGCTAGGTTTTAGGGACTTTCGAGGCTTTAACTTGGCTTTGCTAGCCAAACAAAGATGGAAAATATTGCAGGAACCCTCCTCCCTGGCCTAAGAAATCTTCAAACAAAAGTACTTCCCATCTGTTGACCTATTACAAGCTCCGCTAGGGTTGGCCACTAAATCAGGTCTGAGTGGATACTCCTCCTTTGCTTGGAGGAGTATCCACTCAGGCATGACACTCCTTAAATCAGGTCTGATGTAGAGACTGGGGACTGGAAATAGCATAAATTTTTTGAATCATAGGTGGATCCCTTCCTTACTTTCTTTAAAAATTTTATCCCCTCAAGCTAGTGACTGTTGATGTGAATATGTCAAAGATGTCATTAATCCTAAGCGGAATATTTGGAATGATGGTTTACTAATAGAAATGGTAACAGGGGCTGAGATGGAGGCCATTAAAGCAATCCCTATAAGCCTGACAGGAAGGGAGGATAAATTGGCAACATTCAAACAATGGTATGTACTCTGTCAAAAGTGGCTACCATCATCATCAATAGTTAGAGGCTACAAAAGTAGGTGAAGCATCTAGCAAACTGGAGGAATCACGGGTGTGGAAAGGAATCTGGAAGCTAGCTGTGGCACCTGCAGTGAGATTCTTCATTTGGAAAGCTTGTACCGAAGGACTCCCCACCTTTGCCAACTTAAAGAGGAGAAATGTGTTAGAATCAAACCTCTGCCCAATATGTCACGCTAAAGCGGAGACCTCTGGCCATGTATTATGGGGGTGCGAAGCTGCCAGGGATGTTTGGGGACAAGCCACGACTATGATTTAGAAAATGACCATCCAAAGTGACAATTTCTTCAGCATCTAGTCTCATATCTCCTTGACAGTGAAGGCCGATGATTTAGCGGCTGCAGCAGTGATAACAAGAGACATTTAGTTTAGAAGGAACGAGATCATGCATGGTAAGGAGTTCACTCATCCTTCCAACATCATACTCAGAGCTCAAAAATCGCTGCAACTATACAAGGAGGCAAACTCAACCATACAAACTGACCAACAGATAGCCAAATAAAGAGATCAACCTCGGCTGAAACTGAGAGCAGGATTCTATAAGGCCAACTGGGAGTCAGCTCTAAGGAAGGATCAAGGCAAGATTGGAGTGGGGGTGATCGTGAGAGACCATAATGGCCAAGTTACAGGTACCTTAAGAGCTCAGAGATCACTAAAAGGAACAGCACTTGAAGCGGAAGCCCATGGATTACTGATTGCAGTTTGTTTCTGCAAGGAACTTGGAATCGATAATGTGATTATCGAGGGGGATTCAAAATAGGTGATTGATCAATTAAAAGATCAAAGCCCAAATTGGAGCCTTGGGGGATTACTCATTGACAATGCCAGGAAATTACTGAATGGCCTTCGTAGCTGGGAAGCAGCACATGCATATCGAGAAGCTAATATAGCAGCCCACACGTTACACGTGTTTTCATTTCTAAAAGAGTATATATTTTCTAAAAGAGTATTTTCATTTCTTGTATAGCAATTCTAGAATTCGCTCAAGCATTGTAGAACAATGATTCTTTGTGCCAACACCATATATATTGTCTGAGTAAAGCACCTGTTGAGCTTGAATCTGAATAGAAGATCATATCATAATATGTTATACTTGAGAAAGAATAATTACATGTGGCATTGCTGTTGTTAGACACCATTGGTCCCAAAAGCTCAAGTGGTTAGGAAGAGGGACAACAATGTATCTCAAGTTCATAGAAGATACCAATTGTAGCAATTTTATATTTAGCCACAGCTCGAGCAAACATGTGAAAAGATCATGTTGAAAAAACCTTCAGTCCCAAAAGCTTACTGTTAGGAAGCATGCCAACAGTCTAAATGAAGCTCATAAAAATACCAATATTAACAAGGATCTGAATATTCTTCATTGTTCTCAGATTATTGAAAATTTTGATAAGTATTAGTAACTAAAATTAGGGTTTTCCATTGTAACTAAAATTAGGGTTTTCCATAGAAGTTTAAGCCCTGAATTATTGATTACATAAGATAAGATAAATTAGAAATCAGAGGTTCATACTCCGTAATTTCCAATATTGTTATCGAACAACTAATTTTCTTTCTACGAGGGGAGGACCACTAAACCATCATGATAAGAGAATTCTTTTTTTTTTTTTTCTAAGCGTGATAAAAGAATTCATTCAGAAATAAATATAACTTTTTTGGCCGTGGGGTGGGGAAGAAGTGATTTGAAAAGGAAATATATTTATCTAAATTGATACCAATATGTTGCAAGATCAATAATGATGTAATACTGTTAGGAAGCATGCCAATAGTCTATATGAAGCGCATAAAAATACCAATACGAACAAGGATCTGAATATTCTTCATTGTTCTCAGATTATTGAAAACTTTGATAAGTATTAGTAACTAAAGTTAGGGTTTTCCACAGAAGTTTAAGCCTTGAACTATTGATTACATAAGATAAGATAAAGTAGAAATCAGATGTTCAAACTCCGTAATTTCCAATGTTGTTATCGAACAACTAATTTTCTTTCTACGAGGGGGGGACCACTAAACCATCATGATAAGAGAATTCTTTTTTTTTTTCTAAGCATGATAAGAGAATTCATTCAGTAATAAATATAACTTTTTTGGCCGTGGGGTGGAGAAGAAGTGATTTGAAAAGGAAATATATTTATCTAAATTGACACCAATAGGTTGCAAGATCAATAATGATGTAATAATGGCAAAGCATGTTGACAATGACCAAGGAAGTTAATGTTACCTAAAAAGTCATCTAGTTGCATGCCATCGTGCGATTCTATGGGCACGAAGAAATGAAGCACATGATATATAGCATGCCGATTCCAACGTTTCCACGGTGAAATACAAAGCCAACTTTTGGGGGACAAAGCCCACTTGAAGCAGCTTGTAATAACTTGGGAATTGAACGTTAGATTTTAAAGGGTTTGCAGTAGTTTGATAAAGCTAGGCTCATATGAAACTGATGCAGGGGGATCCGAGACAGATGATGCTGAGCTGTCTGATTGCACGTTGATGGCGCTAAGATACCATGAATTGGCAGATCAGCGTAAAGGCCGGAAGTGATCGTGATCTCTTTCTAATTGGGAGAGTGTTTATGTGCGTTTCAGTCTTTTGGCCATAACTTTGGCTACGGGTGTCAGAATCGCGCATAAGACCCTAATTCGGAAAGCTCTTTTCGACGCGCACGCTGTCCACATCGAGCATGACTCCATGTGCCTTTTTTTCGACCTCAAATTCTGCTGTTTTCCCTTCCGAATTGTCATTTTTAGTTATTTTTTACTATTTTTAGTAATATTTCGTATGTTTGTTAGGAAGTCATTTTAAATCCGATTTGTTCCGGATTTTTCGCAGATTGCTTTTTTTAATTTGAATTTGAATTTTACGTTATTTTTGGGATTTTGCCATTTTTGGTAAAATTCGGTTACAGACGAATTTTAGCTATACAGTCCGGCTTGTGGACTGATTTTCAACAATCTTTCATTTAATATATTCAGTTTTTTTCTCAGAGACGTATTCTCTGTATTTTGGGCGAATTTCTTATGCTCTTCCTTGCGAATTCATCTGTTCAAACTTAACCCGTAGAATAATCGCTATTCTGTTGGGCGTCAGAAACCAAGTCAAGCGCTTCATCCACTTGACTGAATCAAAAGGTTTGCAGTAGTTTGAGTAATCCTCCCTTCATCCAGCATACCCCAGTAGGCAGCTTGGACACCTGACATAAGAAAGGCTTCTTAAACTAGCAAACGAGTTTACCTTCAATTTAGCAAGCATTATATTCCACAATAACGATCGAATTGATTTGAAGAAATGAATATACAAACAATATCTTCAGAGAGAGGCGAATTAATCAATAAGCAATGCTATCATAATTTAAAGGAACATACATTAAAAAGGAAACAAAAATATGTGGTAGTGAAATGAATGAAATATGGTAATAAACATGCCAAGTAATGGGACTGACATGAAATTTATCGATAATTCCGCCACTTAGGAGGCTACTGCTATATATATCTTTGAGATTCATAGGGTCGGGATGAGAATCTCTTTCAGATGCACTACCAATAACAACTATTTACCATTCAACATGCGGATGCGTATATCTTTCAAATTGGCCGGGTTCTGGTTATAATCATCATCTTCAGTGGCAGCATAAGGGGGCACACTTTCCCCTTCCAGATTGCTTAAAGCTTGCGATATATCTTTTTACAGTAGGCCAGTCAGCAGGTCCAAGTTCCTCATCATCTCCAAGTTTACCAAAAGCCTCTACGCTTTGTTCAACATTTCGTACTTTGTGTAGCCCAGCATGCGTTGCTGTTAATTGATACACAAAACATAAAGACCAAACACAGAAAAGTGGAAAAATAAGAGCCATGTAAGGATATGATTAAGATTTAAATTTTATACTTCTATCTATACACTAAGAATGAAAATACTGAGTACTCGCAAAACCATAGATATCGACTACTACCCACTATTGTAACATATATACATCTTTATGGGCCTTGAGCTTTTTCAATTACTCAAAATCAGTATGGTTCTTGTTTATTTGATGGTTTTCGTACCTAATTGTTTCATGTATGACAAAAACTCAGAATCAGTAAAAGCATATGAAGAATATTAGTCCTCATGATCAATATTTTCTAAAAACACAACATTAATGTGTTATCAAAGTCACTGATACTACATATTTTTTCCAAGTCCCTTTACTAACAATCTTTGATATATATATATATATATATTAAAATCAATCAAGGAGGTGAGTCTATCTCTTGGTAATATCCCCAATATTCACTGTATTGTTAGTTGAACGAAACCATATTCTACCATTTATTTTGCAATCTATCACAATTTATCATTTTTGAAGCAGTAAGCTTTACTTCTATGAAGCCACATTATCCTCTCATAACTCAAAATAGTGAAGTTTCAATCATCATCTCTCAACGCATAAATAATGGAAGCTTAAAGGTCTTCATATTTATCTTAGTAATTTTCTTTCAATGCACATGAGACTTGTAAGGACCATAGACTAATCGATTATCTTTATCCATCTAAGCATGAAATTTACTTCTATCTTATTAGAGCTTTCTTTGTCAAGCATAGTTCGTTCATATTTTGAGCATGTCAATCGTGACTCCAACTGATAAATATTGAAATTTAAAGGTCTGGAGAGACTACCCAATTTCTCCATATAAATCATTTCATTTTTTCCCTGTAACGATCACATCATCTTTAGTAATCAAAAGTTGAAAATCTTGGTTCGTAAAATTTTAGCAAAGTTTCAAGATTTTTTTCAACATTGTTTCTCTCTATCTATTCCAGTGCACTGTGTTGGTCCATGGCTAGTACAATAAAAAGTTGCACAAGTGCCGAATATAGCCTTGGTGTGGAGCAGAAAACTCTAGGTACACTCCTGAAGAAACCCTTGGTAGACCAAATTCAAATCTATAAGAGGGAGTTTGAAGTGCCTGAAGCAATATTTTAAAGATGCAGCTGTAGCAAGGCCAAATTTGAGTAAGGCTGCACACAAGGCTTTGCATAAAAAACACCTCAGTACTGTTGGTTTTACAAAAGACAAATTATATTTACTCAGTGTTGGAAAGTGATGTTTAGGAGCTCCAAATGGTGGATACTAGGAGAAGTTCATTAAGTTCTCGAAGTGAAGGAGATAGGTAAATGGATCCGATATTTATTTTATTAACTTCTAAATAAATTGATTTTCTCAATAATATTTTTGAGATATTGGTGCAGTGTATATAGAAATTCTTCAAAATACCTTTTTACGTATTAATAATATGTTATCAATTACAATTTTCTCAACTGCTTAATCTGCATGCTTTCTCTAGATATGCTTTATGAATATACTTGTGTTATGAATGTTTTTGCGATCAAAAGTTGTGAGAAAGGAAAGAATGAAAGGAAAAGAAAGATGATGTATGAATGCATAAGAGGTTTATAAATATTTTTGATCATGTGGAATGAAAGGACAAGCACTGGTGTCGGAGCTAATACATGTTGTGGAGATTGGTCCACTTGAGTGCACCACCATTTAGCAAGGATATTGTAATATCTTAGACCCAACTCTACTCATACAACAATAGTAGTTGGCATCTTTGTGATGATCAACCCTTGCGTGAGGTGCAAATGTGTGCAGAAGACCCAAAAGATTAAATAAAAATGGTATATATGTTTATTGAAGAAATATCCCAATCAGATCCTATCATTAAGCCTGAAGATCCACCGAAATTATTGCTGATACATGCTGATACAAATAAGCACAGTTAGAGTTATTAGTGTTGTAACTGCTATTGTGTAACAGTCGAGTAATTAGGATTGATTCCATTCCTCTGTATTTTTGAATTCTTTCCTTGTATAATTTGTTAGCTGCTATATTATAAATACTTGTACATCCCGACCTGAAAATTTAATTTTTATTTATTTGATGTTTATTATTATTATTATTTTAACTTGAGATTTTTTTTTTCCTTGTTAATGCGAACGTTCCTCAGCTTTGAATATGTTGAGATCATTGATCTCGCAGAGCCTTTATTTATTTACTTATATAACCCAAGCCTTCCTTCGATCATCATCCTCTGTTTCGAATTCAAATTCCGGATCAAATTCAAACTCTAGCCAACGATAACACTTCAAACCTCTAGGATATTATCCTATTTGAAAAACCAACTCTAATTCAAACTCTTCTCTTCCAATCATATTTCAAACTCAAAATAAATCTCTGGATCAAACACGTTATAACCTAGCCCCTTCATCTATAAATGTGGCACAAAATCTCTAGTTTAAAAATCACACGAAAAAAACATAGAAAATACCCAGATACAGCAAATCAGAGAACCCCAATCTTCAGCCACCGTCGACCACTTCTAGGCCACTGAGAAGCTTCCAGCCGCCACAGAACCCGGCGACCAGGAGTCAGCCACCAGTTCGTACACCCTCCGGTGTGTTCCAACTAGTTACCTTCCTTCTCTCTGTTTCGGTTTTCAGCTCCAACTCCACTAAATCATTTTATCTCTTCAACTGCGGCACCTTCTCCGAGCAGTAGCCCCGCCGTGAACATAGATCAGCCACCCAGAGCCGCCGCGCCTCAATCCCTCTTGGTAAGCACCACTTGAAACCAATTCTCCCCTGTTTCCATTCGTAAGCCCCTGCTTCTCATTTTCAACCGTGCGAAGATTATATATCTATGAGCCCTTGGTTTGGGCCGGACGAGAGTTCTCTTCAGTGTCTGGACCCGGGCCTCAAGCCTTGCGACCCATCTGATCACTTAGGCCTACATGATTTAATTGTTTTTAATTATGGGCCTAACTTGATTATTTTAGAAACCTTGTTGTTTTAATATACACTGTAAGTCTATTACTCTTCTATTATTCTGTTGTTTAAGTAATTAGATTTTTATATAAGATTATTTAATGAATTTTTAAATAGAATATTAAAAGAATATGCAATAAACCTTGATTAAAAAATTTATTATGAGTAATTCTTGAATAAGTTAAAAGATTTTTTTTTTCTCCTTATATATGATGTTTAAATTATTACTAAGATATAATAAAGTTGTTAGGCCAATTTTAAAATGTCAAAACAGTGTTGGGCCTCTTTCTTTAAAGGGTTTCAAACAGATTTTAAAAGCATATTTTAAAGTATATTTTAGTCTATTTTAATTATGATTATGATTTTTTTTTCTTCCTAAAACATTTAAAAATTGTCGTGATATGTATTTAGAAAATTAGTAACGATTAATGTCTCGTATAGGTTACGAGTTACGACGTGATTTTCAAAGTAGCATTAAGAGGTAAGTAGCATGATCATACTTTTTTACGCATGTACGATAAACATATTTTATAAAAATATTATATATGTATGGCCATCATTTGTAAGCCCATTTTTACGTACCCGAATCATGAAAAATTATGACAATCCATATGTATGATTTATGAAAAGTTTACGCATTAAGATAGTATGAAATCTCATGTTTTATGTATTAAAGTTATTTATAAAAAAAATCATGATTTTACGTGAGTTTGCATAAAAATTAGTTATGAAATATCATGAATTCATGTGAGGAAGCATGCAACACTACATATTACGAAAAGTATGTGATTTCTTTTGAAATCTATATTATGATAAGTGTGCAAGTATGATAAGATATGTAAGTGACCTATGTATGATATAAAGTCGGTGCCTATGTATGGACATATTGTATTGTTAGGTCGTACATGCTGGTAGTGCACCCAGTATGTCTTCTTATATATGGATTCCACAACCCGCGGCTACGGGCGGAATTAAAATATTTTTAGATTCGCTAACCCTAACTCACGGGGGTCAACAGTGAGTAACGACCTATGAGACGAAACGATATGATATGATAAGATAAGCTCAAGTTCATGTTTTACGAAAAGCTCATGATTTATGAAAAATACATGTTTTTAGTATTTATAAAAAAGTACATGTTTAGCATTTATGGAAAATTCATGTTCACGTTATTATGTATGTATCTATGAGTATGCATGTTTTGAGAGAACCGATGAATATTATTTTTCTCGTATGATGTGTTACTTATTGAGTATTCGACTCATTTTATTTTTATTTCTATATTTCTATGTTTACTTTTAAAAATCATCATAGGTGATGTGGATAAGCAGCTAACAGGATTTGACTCAATGAGGCAATGCAAAAGCCTAGACAGTGTACTAGCTTTATTTTGTAGTTCGAGTGAATGAAATATTTTTTGTAAATATTAGTGATATCAACATTTTATTTTAAACAAATGTTTCCACTGACTTACTTTAGTTTTATAAAGATTGTTTCACTTATTTAGAAACGTTCGTATCTGATGCGTTTTTATAAAGAAAAGTTTTAATAGTATACTGGCTCTCTAAAATATTTTCAAAATCCTATATTTGGGAGTGGGGTGTTGCAATTTGGTATCAGAGCCCCAAGTTCGAATTTGTGGTTTTTTTTTCTCCAAAATAAAGAGTGGAAAACCTTTTCCAAAGTTTTTTGTGAAGTAGTTTAAAAAAAAAATGATGAAGAAAGTCTAGGCCATCTCTTCTCCAAGTCAGGTTCTGCACTGTGTAAGTATGATATAATGTTCGTTTAGATTAAATACATTTTGATTGAGTTTTGTTTTAAAACGCACTGTTAGAATGACACCCACTAGGAGAAACCTACGTACTCCCCATCCTGAGAGTGATACGGTACTAAATGGGGACCCTGAAGTGCTTGCTGCTGCAGCAACGCGTTTCTTCCAAAAAATGATCAACGGTGATATGGGGGCAAGTAGGATCCCACAGACGGGATGCACCCTAGAGCAGTTCTCCCGCCAGCATCCCCCTACCTTCGACAGTAGAGCAAACGACATGGATGCGGAAAGCTGGGTAGAATGACTAGAACAAATTTTCGAGGCACTTGGCTGCACGGATGAACAGAAAGTCATTTATGCCACTTTCAACTTGATAGATGCGGCAAACAAATGGTAGAAGTCAATGCGAACAGTCTTGCAGACGAAACTAGGGAATGGAGTCCCTATCAAATGGGAGCGTTTTAGGAAGGTATTTTTGGAACAATACTTTTTGCAAATTCTCCGTGAATCAAGAGCCCGTCAGTTTATGGACCTCACCTAGGGAACCATGACCGTAGAGCAATACGCTGCTAAATTCATGGAACTGTCCCGCTTGCCACTTATTTAATCCCTGATGAAGAAAAGAAAGCTGAAAAATTCGAGCGCAATTTAGATCGCAAAATTAGGAAGCTCATAGGTACTCTCAAGATTCGAAATTTAACAGAGCTGGTTGCCCGAGCTACTATAGCTGAAGAAGACATTCAAGAGAATATTAACTTCAAGAAGCATCAACAACAACTTCAATCAAAATCACATAGGGATAAAAGGCCTTGCCAAGATAATGATAAGAGGCCACAACGTCAAGGTGAGTCAGGATGGCTTTCCATGTGCGAGAAGTGTGGTAAGAGGCATGCAGGAAGATGTTTGTTAGGCATCGAAACGTGCTTCAAGTGTGGAAAGGAAGGGCATAATCTTCGAGACTGTCCTGAAAAGAACATAGTTAATACTCAAGCTACAAGAGACGGACAAAAGAACATGGGTCAAGCTCGAGTTTTCTCCCTGGCATAGTTGCAAGACACTGATGCACCCGTCAATGAGGACATGGGCGATGACCTTTTTGGGGATGGAACAACGGGTTTAGATCAAAACAAAAGAGATGAGACAAAACCTTAAACACGCTAGAACACGATCATTTCACCTAGTTATATTTCTATAGCTATTCATTTTATTTCACTTTAGGCATGTTAGAATCCGTTGATTTTAAGTGTCTTTGCAAGTTACTATTTGGTTTTTCCAGTATTTATTTGAATAAAGATTAGTATTTTTTTTTAGCATTATCAATCTGGAGGATGAGATTTCTTTTAAGGGGGTAGTTTGTAACATCCCGACCCGAAAATTTAATTTTTTTTATTTGATGTTTATTATTATTATTACTTTAACTTGAGATTTTTTTTTCCTTGTTAATCCGAACGTTCCTCAGCTTTGAATATGTTAGAGATCATTGATCTCGCAGAGCCTTTATTTATTTACTAAAATAACCCAAGCCTTCCTTCGATTATCATCCTCTGTTTCGAATTCAAAGTCCGGATCAAAGTCAAAATCTAGCCAACGAAAACACATCAAACCTCTGGGATATTATCCTATTTGAAAAACCAACTCTAATTCAAACTCTTCTCTTCCAAACATATTTCAAACTCAATATTCAAACTCAAAATAAATCTCTAGATCAAACACGTTATAACCTAGCCCCTTCATCTATAAATGTGGCACAAAATCTCTAGTTTAAAAATCGCACAAAAACAATATAGAAAACAGCCTGTTTCAGCAAATCAGAGAACCCCAATCTTCAGCCACCGTCGACCACTTCTAGGCCACTGAGCAGCTTCCAGCCGCCACAGAACCCGGCGAGCAGGAGTCAGCCACCAGTTCGTACACCCTCCGGTGAGTTCCAACTAGTTACCATCCTTCTCTCTGTTTCGGTCTTTAGCTCCAACTCCACTAAATCATTTTATCTCTTCAACTGCGGCACCTTCTCCGAGCAGTAGCCCCGCCGTGAACATATATCAGCCACCCAGAGCCGCCGCGCCTCAATCCCTCTTGGTAAGCACCACTTGAAACCAATTCTCCCCTGTTTCCATTTGTAAGCCCCTGCTTCTCATTTTCAACCGTGCGAAGATTATATATCTATGAGCCCTTGGTTTGGGCCGGACGAGAGTTCTCTTCAGTGTCTGGACCCGGGCCTCAAGCCTTGCGACCCATCTGATCACTTAGGCCTAAATGGTTTAATTGTTTTTAATTATGGGCCTAACTTGATTATTTTAGAAACCTTATTGTTTTAATATACACTGTAAGTCTATTACTCTTCTATTATCTGTTGTCTAAGTAATTAGATTTTTATATAAGATTATTTAATTACTTTTTAAATAGAATATTAAAAGAATATGCAATAAGCCTTGATTAAAAAATTTATTATGAGAATCCTTGAATATGTTAAAAGATTCTTTTTTCCTCCTTATATATGATATTTAAATTATTACTAAGATATAATAAAGTTGTTAGGCCGATTTTAAAATGTCAAAACAGTATTGGGTCTCTTCCTCTAAAGGGTTTCAAATAGATTTTAAAATCATATTTTAAAGTATATTTTAGTCTATTTTAATTATGATTACGATTTTTTTTCTTCCTAAAACATTTAGAAATTGTCGTGATACGTATTTAGAAAATTAGTAACGATTAGTGTCTCGTATAGGTTACGAGCTACGACGTGATTTTCAAAGCAGCGTTAAGAGGTAAGTAGCATGATCATACTTTTCACGCATGTACGGTAAACATGTTTTATAAAAATCTTATATATGTATAGCCATAATTTGTAAGCCCATTTTTACGCACCCGAATCATGAAAAATTATGAAAATCCATATACATGATTTATGAAAAGTTTACGCATTAAGATAGTATGAAATCTCATGTTTTATACATTAAAGTTATTTATAAAAAAATCATGATTTTACGTGAGTTGGCATAAAAATTAGTTTAGAAAGATCATGAATTCATGTGAGGAAGCATGCTTCACTATATGTTATGAAAAGTATGTGATTTCTTTTGAAATCTATTTATGATAAGTGTGTAAGTATGATAATATATGTAAGCGACCTATGTATGATATGAAGTCGGTACCTATGTATGGACATATTGCATTGTCAGGTCGTACATGCTGGTAGTGCACCCAGTATGTCTTTCTTATGTATGGATTCCACAACCCACGGCCCCGGGTAGAATCAGAATCTTTTTAGATTCGCTAATCCTAACTCATGGGGGTCAACAGTGGATAACGGCCTATGATACGAAACGATATGATATGATAAGATAAGCTCAAGTTCATGTTTTACGAAAAGCTCATGATTTATGAAAAATACATGTTTTCAGTATTTATAAAAAAGTACATGTTCAGCATTTATGAAAAATTCATATTCACGTTATTATGTATGTATCTATGAGTATGCATGTTTTGAGAGAACCGATGAGTATTATTTTTACCGTATAATATGTTACTTATCGAGTATTCAAGTTATTTTATTTTTATTTTTATGTTTCTATGTTTCCTTTTTAAAATCATCATAGGTGATGTGGATAAGTAACTAGCAGGATTTGACTCAGGGAGGCGATGCAGAGGCCTAGACAGTGTACTAGTTTTATTTTGTAGTTCCAGTGAATGAAATATTTTTTTTAAATACTAGTGATATCAACATTTTATTTTAAGTAAATGCTTCCGCTGACTCTCTTTAGTTTTATAAAGATTGTTTTACTTATTTAAAAATGTTTGTATCTAGTGCGTTTTTATAAAGAAAAGTTTTAGTAGCATACTGGCTTCCTAAAATATTTTCAAAATCCTATATTCGAGAGCTGTGTATTACAAAATACTTGTAGAAATCTCATATTGAAATATAAGAAAATATTTCTTCTTCCATGGTATCACATCAGAACGAATGACTTCTAAGGGACTTTATCTCAACCAATTCAAATATATTGCAGATTTACTCCATCGAGTTAAGATGATCAGAGCTAAACCATACTCAAACCCTCTTGCCTCAGGTGCTAGTTGTCAAAGTATTGTGGATAACCATTCAAGGATGGTATTGAATATCGACAACCAGTTGGTGCTTTACAATATTGTACCATCACAAGGCCTGATGTAGCATTCCCAACTAACCAACTCTGTCAGTTTATGCATTCTTCAATGACAGACCATTTCACAGCACTCAAAAGGGTCTTGAGATATCTAGAAGCCACACCTACATATGGACTTCAGTACACACCCAGTAAACTTTAATTAAATGCTTATTGTGACTTAAATTGGGCAGGATCCATTGATAATAGAAGGTCTACAACTAGTTTTGCTGTGTATCTTGGTTCATCACTTATTTCTTGGAGTGCAAAGAAGCAAGCAATGATGTCTAGATCGAGCATTGAGGCAGAGTATAGATCAATGGCCTTGGCTACAGCTGAGCTGTTTTGGATTCGAATGCTTTTAAAATATATTCATGTCCCTCTTCATTTAAAACCAGTACTATGGTGTGATAATTTGGGGGCTATAGCACTTGCTTCAAATCCTATTTTTTATGCTAGGACAAAGCATATAGAAATAGATTATCATTTTATGAAGGACAAAATTCAAAACAAGGATATAGAATCAAAGCACATCTCAACATTGAGCAAGTTGCTGATATCCTCACAAAGGGGCTGACTACAACTCGATTTACAGTATTAAGGGACAAGCTAATGGTTCAAGATTCACCTATTAGCTTGAGGGTGGCTGTTAGGGAAGAAAGATCACAATCAAATCCTATCTTTAAGCTTGAAGATCCATTGAGATTATTGCTTATACATGCTGATACAGATCAGCACACTTAAAGTCGTTAGATGTTGTAACCGCTATTGTACAACAGTCGAGTAATTAAGATTGATTTCATTCCTCTGTATTTTTGAATTCTTTCCGTGTATAATTTGTCAGCTGCTATATTATAAATACTTGTACAAATCTCATATTGAAGTATAAGAGAAGATTTCTTCTTTCAATATATACGTGTGCAGTGTTTTATCCTGATTCTTTTCAATGTTTTTAATCTGATATAGAACATAAAAGCCACAAGTATGACTATAATATGCCACAAGTACTTCTTAATAAAGAATCATATTGGCAAAGAAAGACTCCAACTCTTGTTTTCGTTGCTTGTAGATATGTCCTCAATAATAGCTGGATAAAACATAAAATCAAAATGAGAAGAATCTTTAGTATAAAGTTTAGATTAGTGATCAACATTTCATTAAAATAACTAGAGGTGTAAATGGTCTGATCTAGTTCGAGAAATTTGTGGACCGGTTTCATTCAATCCAAGAATTCTCTCACCCTGGACCGGACCGAACTCCTATTTGGTCCATATCGGTCCAGTCCAATTCGATTTAGGGGCGGTCCGGTCCGGTTCAGGGGTACCCCATATGATTTAATGGGCTAAATTTAATCTAAAATTCTGCAATGCTCAAAATTTTTTTTTAGCCCAAATTTAATTATTTTCAACCTAATTTACGTATTTATCATAGATTTAATCTAAAAAATATTAAAAAAAACTTACTCTTAAAAAAAATGGCAAAAGAAAAATAATCTAAATAAAAAAATAGGAAAAAAATAATCCTTAAAAATCCAAATTAAATTTAAAAAAAAAATAACTCTTAAGACTTAAGAATCCTTGAGAGTTAAGAGTCCAAATAAACAAAAAATAATATGTTAATATTATAAGAGTATATATTATATATTAATATATAGCATATATTAAGAACGTTAATAAACTATAACTAATAACACTATTACATTAGTATATTATATATTTATATGTTAGTAAATAGTGATAAATTAGTAATAACATATTAAATAATAATAATACACTTATTACTTATAAATTATTACTAATACTCTATATAGATATACTATAATTTATATTTTTATACTACACTACATGATTAAGAAATTAAGGATCTGTCTTAGTCTTTTGTAAATAACATTACACTTAAGTCCTCACCTTTGTAGTTGATAGCTTATCCATATGTAAAAGGCTTAAAATGAACTGTGTTGTTGAACCATTCACAAAAAGTGTCAACAGTACGGTTCCATCAGTGAAGTAAACAAACTGTAAAAATGAAAAAGTGTGTAATTATATCTCCATATGTAGGAAAGTAATTTCTAGTTTCTTATTCCTCTTCTGCTGCAAAGATACATGAAGTGATCTTATTCATTTATCTCTCAAATGGAAGATGTAATTTAGATGCATGCTCAAACACTTACTAGAGTTCCTGTTTTTTAACCAAGTACTGTTGAGCTATCACTAGCATGCTGAAACAACCAGAGTATATCAGCTAGAAGCAATATATTATTAAGGCACAAAAAATACATAAAAGAAGACATGAAATGTTTGTAATCGACACCAAGTGACAAACTATGATCTAATTAGTTGTCTATAGAAATTAATATGCTACACCTCATGTGGATGCTTCTCAACAAACCTTTGGTGGCCATTGGGTTTTACAATTGCAAAACATAGATTTGAGCATATTTTCCAAGATAGTCAAAGGCTAATTTTCAAATAACAGAATCTAGTACAAAAATATACAACTTTGACAAAGAAGACTTGTCTTTGTCTTCAATTATGAAACCCTTGCCCTTTACCTAGGTATGATATTATAAAGGCAAAATGAAAGCAATAGACCATTAAACTTAGATGTAATGTACCTGCCAATAAAAGTTTCACAATATTTTTTTTTCTTTTTGAAGTCTATACAATTGAAGCCATAATTTGGGAAATTTTTTAGAGATCAAGGTACCCAAGTTATAAATAAACTCAATAACTAGGCCATGTCCCTTTGAGGTGTTATATTTACAAAGATTAGATATATCCAAAAGTCTAATTTTCCTCTTTTTTTTTTTTCTTTTTCCTAAAGTTAAGAGACTTCAGTTATTGATTGAAACTTGAGAGACTTCAGTTACTGATTTATGTACTTCAGATAAATATGAAGACAAAGAAAGATATGCCTTTTTTTAGTAGTTAGGGATTTCCACTTAAATGAATTGGGATCCAAACTCTGTAAAAGCACTTTTTTTTCCCTGCCGACTACTATTCCAAATACTGAATGAAAGGAGACAAAGCAACCTATCTTGATAGTTTTGGAACTTTTTTTAACTTCCACAAGAAGTCTTTGAGAAATGAGAAACATTAGTTCTTTGAAATGAAAGCTTAAGAAGTGCAGGATAAAGTCACAAACTCTTGGTACAGAAATTAATACAGATTGCAAGAGAGAAGAAATATAGTGTTACAAATGCTAATGTTCTTAAAAATCACATGTGAGCCAAGCATAAAGGCTGTTGGGTGTAATTGGGAGTATTTGAGTGGAATGGCTTCCTCGATCGAGTGTTTGAGTGCGGGAGAAGTAGAGGGGTCTTGTGGGTTGTTAAACCTCGATTGATGAGAGTTATGGAGTATGTAAGAGATCTTCTGATTAATGTGGATAAAGGGTTGTACCAAGTCAAGGGTTTGAGTGGTCAGTTGAAAGTGGATGAGGGGAGGCAGCGGGTAGATGCTACTAGTTTGAAGGCCTTGAGTGCACCAGCAAAGGGAACTTCGACGCCGTCACAGATAGGGTCATCAAAGGATATGGGTTTGAGTATTTTGGAAGATGGAGTATGTGAAGATGGGGGTCCATCCAAGGGTAACAGAGGGTAATGCTTCCCCTACCTGTTCTATGCCTTCTGAAGGAGTAGTAAGGTCGGACAAAGTGAAACAGAAAGGGTTGTTGGGGGGTGGAGCACCTACAAGCAATGTTGTCATTGATGGAACGATGACACCTATGTCGAAGGTGAAGGAACCTCTAATGGTGACAACAACAATGGATATCAACAATATAGCTGTTGAGGAGGATCAAAATTTGAATGCAGGATACTGTGGGTTTATCGTTGGTGCCTTGTGAGGAGGAAAGTCTAGGGTTGAGAGAGCAGTTGGAAACTATTTATGGGGATATGGTTGTTCCCCTAGTTTCTCTTCCTTTGATAAACAATATAGCAGGTTCACCATCAGGTTCTTGGGTTTTGCATAAAGTAAATGAGATTCAACATATTGTGAGGCTTTCATATGGAGGATGTGAAAACCAACTTAAAGCATTACTCATTGTGATTGAGGTAGGCCACTCACTTAGAACCAAATCAAGCTTTAAGAAAAACATAGAGTTTAAGCATCTTTCTTGGACAGTCAATTATGAAGCTAAGGAAGATAGCTCAAATCAAGAGAAGACGAATGTGAGGGCATTATGAAGACGTCCTCGTACGGGGAGTTTTAGGTGGAGTACTAGTATTACGAAAGGTTGGGGTTGTGGTAGGGGACAGGTGTGAGATTCCAATTTGGGGTTGGATAGATTTCTAATTTTCATGGGCTTTTGATTCATTTGGGGTTACCTAGTAGGGGCTAAGTATTTTCTTGTATACGTCTAGTGTATTTGGTTACTCCTATTATATATATATATATATAATATTTTTACTTATAAAAAAGAAGAGGAGTGCTAGAGTGTCTATTGGAGAGGCCCATTTTTGTGTTAGGGAGCCAGCTTTCATATCCTTTGAATTTATTTCAAGGACATGAGAACCAATCCTAGTAATCTAATGCTTAATTTAGAAAATGTGCCTCTCCTCAATGAGCCCTTCTTCACAATGAGAGATGTTCGAATTCCGGCTATTACAATCCTTCTTTATGTTCGTCAATGATAAAGAATCATGGAATAAAGAAAATACTGTCTAAGTTGTCTCAATATATTGATCATAATGAAACAACCAAATATATTGCAAAGCATACATACAAAGAATTTTTTGTTAGAGACCGCTCAATACGCAAAATGTGTAACTGTTTTCCTTTGGGTTATTTTCGAGTTATACAACTTGGCTTTGGAAGATGTGGGTATGTGATCCTTTTCAAAATCTTACTAGAACACAAACTACGAAAAAAGCATTTAAATATTTCCAGATAAGTGAAGAGGCAAGGGCAAAAATGAGAGAAAATGTGGAAGTTCCATTATTGGTTTCCAATTTCGAAATCAACTTACCTAAAAATAGAAAAACCTGATACCATAGTTTTAATTTAACAAGATGCACCATCCTCCTCTAAAAAATAATTCGGTCCTCGAGACAAACCTGGTGGCTTATATGAGGAAAGAGGTGGGAAGGAGGCTAAAGGGCTTGTTAGTAAAGAAAGCAAGGGCTGACAAAAAGATGAAAAAAAAGAGATTTTTTGGTCACCTTTGAGTTGGGCAGTGCATGGAAGAGAGGCGCCCGAGAAAGGGGGGCGGTTTACAATGATGAAGGATCAAATTTCTTGGGCATGGTCAAGCTTGCTTCTTTCACCAGATCAATCGCATTCTTTGTCCTTTATAGCTTGCTGATACTTATCCCTCTCAACTATAGTTGAATGGAAGTTGCATTTAACTTCGTTTGGATGTTGATACAAAGAAATCTGTGAATAGTAGTAGTGAAATGGTTTAAATTAAGATATTTTATCGGATTTTGGAAAATAAGAGAGAAAAAGTTGAATAAAATTGTTATAAAACTAAAATATTATTAGAATATAATTTTTTAATATAATTTTTGTTTTGGGCATTTGAAAATCTAAATTTGTTTTTGTGTTTTGTTTGGAAGTTTGAGAAAGTTGCAATGATTAGATGGAAAAATTCAAGATTTGAAATTGAGTGTTTATATTTAAGTGATGTTTGGGAAGGAAATAAAATGAGATAAAATGGGTTGGGAAAACTATCCAAATGAGGCTATCCCCATAGCCATACGTAGTCTGCAGTGTTTCTCAACAAGAAGGATTGCAAAAGCAAAAAGAGAATTTCATATTGAAGCTCTTGTACCCATATACTGTCAATAAAGCAAGTTTGTGTGAATGGCCGAATTGAATTGACCTTGAGTGATCTATATATTATATTTTTTAATAAGTAAAAAAATTATATATATAATATTTGGAGTAATTGAGTACACTGGATGTATATAAGAAAACACATATCACATATTAGAGAGCTCCTAATAATCCCAAAAAGCCCGTGCAAACTACCCAAATACATCAAGCCCAAGACTAAAACTCCTCAACCCCAACTCAAAATACACTTCCCCAACCCCAACCCAAGAGAGATTTACAAGAGAGGTCTTCATGGAAAGAATATATATCCCAAATACTTCTAGGCCTTTATGGAATCTATATTCTATGAAATATGCTAACTGTACAAGCCTACGTAAATTAAGAAAACATGAGACAAGGAAAGAAAAATATAATAGAATAAAGATTATGGATAGTAAAGTTGTCCATTGACAGCCCCCCTCAAATTAATGCAGCTTGATCAACAAATATCAATTTACTACATAGGAAGCAATGTCGATAGCGAGTGAGAGCCTTCGTGAAGATATCATCAATTTGTAGTTTAGTGGAATTATGTGGAAGAGTGATAACATGAGCTTCAAAGGCTCCACAAATAGAATGACAATTGACTTCAATATGCTTCTTATGCTTATGATAGGCAGGATTGGTCGTGATTTAAATACCACTTGTATTATTGGCATATAAAGGAGTAGGTCCAATCTCAAAAAAGTCTAAGTTTGCAAACAAACCTTGAAGCCAAATAATTTTGAAACAAGTAAGAGACATTGCCCGATACTCGAATTCTGTAGATGACTTAGAAACTCTGTCTTGCTTTTTATTCTTCCAATTGATCCCTGCATCACATAAGAACACACACCAACTAGTGATGGAAAGTCGAGTATCAAAACAACTAGCCTAATCAGCATCGCTGTAGGCAGCAAGGTGGGGAGAATTGCTTGTAGGAAAGAATAAAAGTCATGGGAAGAAGTGCCCTGAATACACCGTATGATTTTATGGATAGCAACCAAATGAAGATAACAAAGAGTTTGAATAAACTGGCTGAGTTGCTATACAAAAAAAAAAATGTCTGGTCTAGTAATGGTGAGATAGGCAAGGCTACCCACCAACTTCCAGTATAGACTGGGATCAGCAAGTAACTCACCCTCGTCTTAGCGAAGCTTCACATTCAATTCCATGGGAGTATCATAGAAGTGGCCTCTTATAGGCTAGCAGTAGCCACCAAGTCACTAGCATACTTATGTTGATTAAGTGAAATACCAAATGAACTACTACACACCTCAAGACCAAGAAAGTAAGTGAGAGACCCAAGATCTTTCATATGAAATGATTTTGAGAGATAAGTCTTGAGGTGGCCAAGTAAAGCAGAATCCGGAGCCAGTAATCACAATATCATTAACATATACAAAAAAAACAATATCCATGTCTAATTTTCAAAGAAACAAGAAAATGTCATACTTGCTCTGCTTGAATGAAAATTGTAATAAAGTAATTCGAAATTTATCAAACTAGGCTATGAAATTGGAGAGGAAAACAATCTTGGGGGTGGCTTCATATATACACACTCTTTAAGATCTTCATGAAGAAAAGCATTCTTGACATCCATCTGATGTAGCGGCCAATCTTGAGAAGCAACAAGAGCTAGAATAGTTCGGACATTAGTCATCTTAGCCACATGAGCAAAGATTCTTTCATAATTGACACCA
The DNA here is from genome assembly GCA_036559045.1 of Platycarya longipes. Classification (NCBI taxonomy): domain Eukaryota; kingdom Viridiplantae; phylum Streptophyta; class Magnoliopsida; order Fagales; family Juglandaceae; genus Platycarya; species Platycarya longipes. Next base: position 23,161,068 of record CM071793.1, on the reverse strand, counting down.
TTTTCTTTATTATACCCAAGTGTAACAAGCTGAGCTTTGTAACAGTCCAAACTGCCACCAGATTGAACCTTGCTTGAGTAGACTTATTTGCAACCTAGAAAAGTAATGGTGGGAGGACAAGACTCAATGTCCCAAGTGTGATTGGCTTCTAGAGCGGCAATTTCTTCTTGTATAGCTTGTTGCCAATATTCATGCTTGGCAACTTGTGAGTAGGATGCGGTGAATATCAAAATTGGACAATGTAGCAGTAAAAGCTGAAATAGAAATGCCAGAACTGGAAAAAGGAACCCCGAGGGTACATATATCAAAGGAAACTAGGATTTTCTTTATTATAATGTGGCAGTCTCTTAATATGATATGTTTTCTAAGTTTATCTTGTATTTAAATTAAACTTGTACATATTTAGATAAGATAAGTTTTGTAAACATAGAACTTTTATTTTATTTAATGAGAATGAAACACCTCAATGAATGTACTTTGACCAAATTTGACATGGTATCAAGAGCAGGTTGAATTTTTCGCGTGCTTCTCTAACTTTCTCATTCTTGTTTTTTTTTTTTGGGTAGTTCAGCGCCCTATGTCCATCTTCCTAGTATTTTAGCACTCTCTTCTGGTTTGGTGGAGCTATCTTGGCGCACTTCTTAGGTTTGGTGTAGCACGCCCCTGACCTTGGATTTTCTGACATCTTTGTGGCAGTGTCCCTATCGGAACAATGAGTTCCTTTCCTTCTGTAGTCTCTGTTCCTAAGTTTGTGGGTGTCAGAAATAGTTCTTGTGTGTGCTTGCTGCCAAAGCTGAAGTCGGCAACTTTTGTTCCACTTCTAGTGAACCCGACGTCAATTGTTGCCATTGCAGGTGCTTTTGCTCGCTGTCTAGGTTTTTTTTTTCACTTTTCTTCCGTTGTTCGGCAATCTCTGTTGGGCTTTCTAGCAGTGTTCTGCCTCTTGGTGTTTTTTTTTCCTTCTCAATTTTCTTTGGATTTCTCTGTTCAGCAACTTCTGTGTTGATTCAAACATGTCTGGGAATTTCACTTGCCTTTTGGGCGCTGTATGGTATCTTAGTGCGTGCGTGACTCTTAGTTTCTTCCAGGTATCTCAGTCGACCTTTCTGGTGTCTAGAGGTTGGTGGTGACTACTGCAGTGTCGTTTTGCACTGGGTAGGTGTGACGCCCCCAACTTACGTCTGGGATTTAACGTAAATTAAGGTGTCTGGATGAGCAACACTTGGCTACTCACCCTCGTACTTAACAAGACTAAAAAGCATAACACACTAAATTCGCAGTGGATCAGGTTTTAAATATAAAACTTTCTAAAGATCACACGAAAATATATATACAACATTCATTAAAACTTAACATTGTACTTTATACATATACAAGACCCAAACTGTAGCAAAAATATTTTACATTCATCCCAAAAGAACTTTCCTTCACCTCACTCTTTCTCCCTCTTAACCTCGGGGTATTCTCTCCCATAGCGAAACCTATCCATACTAATACTAAAGTCTCGCTGGAGCTGTTGTCCCTGTGGAGTCATACAAACCCCACACATGGACAATGAGCCATCTACTCCTAAGGTTATACAGCACCCGGTACGTCGCCTCTCTTCAGCAAAAGTGGAGGCGTCAAAACTCCGAACTTCGGTAGGTCTGATAGGAGGTCCGAAGGAAACAAAAGAAATATCCAAAAAGGGACTGTAATCGGAAAGTCCCTCAGGACTCCCCGAAGTCTCCTGCCTCATCGGGGTTGTCCCCCTGCTAGTCATCGAATCCTGTATAAAGTGATATGCACAAAATATATGGAGCCACAAAAGAGTGAGATTTCGAATGAAATCTCAGTAAGTACATAAACAGCTTAAAGGAAACAGGAAAACAACCATAAAGTTATTACCACAACTGACAAGGGAAATTACCCTAACATACCCTTCACAAGACCACTGTCTAACTGACACTTTTCTTAACTCACCCATGATCTTATATTAAATTACCCCATTTTCCCTTAAGATTTTTATTCTTTCTTATTACTGATGGGCGTTACGTATCGCCGTCCCCATCACATACACTCATCAATCATCCGGGCGTTACGTCTCGCCGTCCCCGTTATGATGAGTCTGGTGTCAATCATCCGGGCGTTACGTCTCGCCGTCCCCGTTATGACACAAAACATATACACATAATACTGCGGGCGTTACGTCTCGCCGTCCCCGCTATTCAGATCAATTTCATGGGCGTTACGTCTCGCCGTCCCCGTGAGGATCAATCACACGGGCGTTACGTCTCGCCGTCCCGGTGGAGATCACATATTCTTATATCACGACAGGCGTTACGTATCGCCGTCCCTGCCGGCACGTCAGTCATACGGGCGTTACGTATCGCCGTCCCCGTCATGACGTGACTAACTTAATCTTTAAACATTATTTTCTTTCTTTTTTTATTCTTCTCTTGTACACATGAGTTATTTCACTTATAACCCTTCCCATTTGAAACCCCCAACTCTATTCTAAGAAAACCCTAAGTCTAAGCAAAACAGGGCATCTCGCTCGAGCGGCTTGTCAAGCGAGTATCGAGCGAAGTCTCGGGTTGGGACTCGCTCGAGTGGGGTATCGAGTGACAGTCGAGCGAGGGTTCAGATTTTGCCTTCGCTCGACTCACATGTCGAGCGAGGGTCGAGCGAACTCACGACTCTAAGGGTTTTTCTACTCAAAACATGCCAATCTTTTCCATACACCCTATTTATCTTCTTAAAAGCTTAAATCTAAGTTTCCACAATTTTATTGAACATATTAACAAGACAAATACAATCAACCCTACTCATATGTCACATTGCCACTCAATCATGTTCTTAAGTGTTCACTACTATTAAACATAGCTCAATCATGCCAATAAACCAGTTCCATGCTTAAATTAAGCTAGAATATGGACTTACCAACTCTTCCTAGCTCAAGAGAATTGATCCAACCAACTTCTTGCAACTTTTCTCCCACACACACTCACTTAGCTCACAAGTGATCACTTTGAGGGTTTGGGGAGGGTTTTCTTGTATGGCTTCAAAAGGGCAAGTGTTCTCTCCTTCCAAAGGAGCTTAGAAAGCTCTCAAGGCTCTATTTATAGGGTGGTGGTCGACCAACATGAGGGAGAGAAAAGGAAATGAACCTAAGGTGCACTAGTTGGCAGATTTGCATGTGATGAGGTGTCCATCTAAGGAAATCTAATGATGAGGATTAAGCCTCCCAAATCCTAGGCTTTGCAGCTGGATTAGTCATCCAAGGGCTCACATTTGAGGTGGTTTGGCTGCCCATTTTGATCCATGGCTGAGAAGCAAGCTAAAGGGATAAGAGGTGAGGTGGCATTTCACCTAACCATGCATGCATCTCCCATCTCCAGCTCTCTCCTTGTGTCACACGCCCCCTTCCAGATTTTCCTACCCATTTGGTTCCTTCCCAACTCCCTTAGGTCTCCCCTCAACAAGTTCTAGAAGGTCACTTCATAGTTTAGTTAAGGTAGAGCCAAATTTGATCCACTTAGTCACCTATCAACCAGATTTTGGCTCCCCTTGAGTCCCCATTACACTAACCATTCAATTGACTTCCAAATCAACTTTCCATCCATTCCTAACTATCCCTACACATTTCCTAATCCCAGAGAATCTTAAAACCAGTTGCCTAATTAGTTACATGCCCCAATCTAGTTCAATTATCCAATTCGGGTTTCATTTAAGCCCATCCCAAAGCTGCTTACTTGATTCCCAAATAAGTTATTGATTCCCTCCGAATCTCAGGAAACTTCAAACATAAAAGTTTTATATATATCTCTTAGGGTTCTATACCAATTGGAATCACCTCATTTTGACCTCATATGAATAAGTTATGCCCGTTTTTCTAAAACTCGACAGATTAATCCGAAAATGCATAATTCCCAATACTAAGTGTAATCTCACATTTCTCACTTAAATCTCCCACTCTAATTTCCTAATAAATAAATGCATCATATAAATCTCCTTAAAATAATATCCATAAAATAATTTACCTTAGAAAAATTTGGGCTATTACAGTAGGAATATATCATGGGCTTTCTCTTGCTTTGGGTCTTGGCTTTAGTCTCAGCCTAGTGGCTCTCGACTTGTATTTATTAAGTGGATCTCGGCTCCTTACTTTTCTTGGCTCTTGGTGCCGAACAAATATTTCTATTGACATATTGATTTTTTGTTGTCTCGAATTTAATTTATCTACTATGAACTTTACTGCCATGTATCAAATTTACGGGAAAATCCAAGGGCCAAGATTATAGCACTACATAAGTTGCCAGTGCTTTGGTCATATTGTACCACGGGAAAACCGAAGCGTGCCTATTCCACATTGGTTAATGTCTCGGGTGCATCCTTTCTACTGATCCTGTTGCCGCCACTCATGCTTTAGTACCTGTCGGTTCTAGTCCTACTACTCTTACTCTTGATGTGGTACAACAAATGATTATTTTTTCTTTTTCTGCTTTAGGCATCTCAGGTAAACCAAAGTCATCCCGTAAATCTTGGCTAATAGATTTTGGTGTCTCAAATCATATGACTAATAATTTCAATTTGTTGCATAATCTTCAGTCTAATGATGGTTCTCTCAAAATAAACATGGCAAATGATAGTTCGCTACCAATTTTTTTGGCGTGGGTGATGTGTCACCTATCATTCAAAATGTTTTGGTTTCTCTTAACCTTTCCTCCAATTTACTTTCTATTGGCCAACTTGTTGACCATAATTGTAATGTCTTTTTTTGTGACATCCGCTCCCTCTTTTTCCTAAGGCTTAGCAAATTTCAAGAAGATGACGTAATAGCTCGTTCCTCTCTCATTCAATTGAGATGAGCCTCAAAGCACGTGCTAGGTCTCGATGCACATGCCCAGTCCTGATGGTGTGTTTTTAAAAGATAATATTGATTTTAAAATACACCCAGTATTTTAATGCTATCGAATATTTCAAATATTTCAGAAATATTATATGAGGTATTTTCAGTGTTATTGGATCCAAGCCAGTTTTATAAGAAAATTCAAGTATAATATTTTGGAGCGCTACAAAATATTATAATTGTATAAGATCCTTTTGTTACCCTGGTTTTAGTTATTTAAAATATTGTGTGATTTTAATTAACCTTTAAATCTCTGATTTAAATGTATGGTTTCATTTCTTTTAAATAATTAATAAGTTTCATCATTTTAATTAATGATGAGGAATATTATGTTATAAACTAAAGTAAGTTAAAATAATATTTTATTTAATTATTCTGGGTGTTTTAAATTAAATTGATTTTACGTATTTTCAGATCAGTGTTTTAAGGTCATCGTTTGTCAGTTTGAAGACCCAAACACGTAGGGCTTATAAATAGCTCGAAGAGGTCTAGTCCCCTCACTTTCTCTTTTTTCCTTTTTCTCTTTCTCTTTCCTCTCTCTCCCGCACACCGCCCCTCCCCCATGCTCGTTCGGTTTCTAGCTCGTGGTGGCACCACTGCCGACCACTAGGTCACACCAAGACCGTCAGCTACCGGCGAGCACACCCATGCCGGCAGTTTCAACCATTGCAGCCCCACCTCCCACCGGCAGCCTCAAATCCAAAATGGGTTTCTCTCACTTTGAGCCATCGTAGCTCTTCTATGAGCCACCGCCTTGCCTTACTACCACCACCACTAGCTTCCCATCTTCAAGAGTACAAAATCCATTATCGATAACCAGCCCAGCTCCGTTATTCCTCCACCCGAAATGGGTTTTGAAACCAATGACCTCACCATGCCGTGCCACCATCTGCCGCCACCCATGGCTCCTGACCACCCCCACTATGCTCCCCATCCACCGACAACCTCCTTATGCCCAGCCATGCCCAACCGAGCCATAATAACCTCTCACTCTCCCTCACTCTCCCAAGCATGAGTTTGACCCATTTGTGTAGATTCGCCACCATCCGGTGGTTGCACCGCCTCACCACCACCATTACCATGAGATTTTCCTTTCTCCAATGAGTATTTTCCTAACTTCCCATGTTAAACCTAGCAACGTAGCCCAAACTGTCACATTACGTGGATGAAATCATAGTACACGATGCTAGTTGTAACGTATGACCTTTCTACTGCCACTAATGAACTCCCCACCATAATGGTCACCCTTGACCTGAACCCTAATGTATTCCCATTCTGAGGTCACGGCACTGACCTCGATGGAGCAGTTAAGGCTTAAGTTAGTGATTTTCAATGCCACTAACAGTGCCAGGAATCAAACAACGTACGGGTTTTCCCCGCTATGCTATAACCCTCTTTCTCTTGTACTTATGTTTATGGTTTGTTGTGAACTCTGCTGTTGGTTATTATGGAGTCCGCAGGTTGTTGTGTGAAGTTGGTTAATTGTGTTCTGAAGTGTTTGGAACTATGTTGTAGAGTAGCGTTGTGGACTGTGTTGTGTAGTACGGGGGTACTTTGTGTGCAGGTATGGTGCTGTGGTAGATTTTGTGAAGGGAGTATGCGTGGAGTGTACTCCATGGGTGTAAAGCGATGCACCGTATAACGTGTATCATATGGGTTGTAATGTAGTGTACTATGGAGAGAGTATACGTGGAGTATACTCGATGTGGGGTGTATGTGCGGAATGGAGTGCGCAGTGGAAGCATGGAGGTACTCCATATATTGTAGTCGTGACGCATTGGAAGACGTGTCACGAAGATAAGTAGTTGCATGATTGAGAAATGTGAGGCTCATGAAGTGTCAAAAACTGTAGAGCAGTATCCCAAAGCAGTGACTTGACCGGTAGCCCTAGTGATAACTGTCACTATCGTGTTATGTCTCGAAGTACGTGTGAAGCAACGGAGTCGCGTAGCAATGAAGTATTGGGAACATAATCAGGATAGGTTAGGAACCATGCTCAGGTCGAGTCGGGAGTTGCTACAGGAGTCACGTGGCGTAATGCCATGTGGGGTGGTCAATGATGGTGTAGCTCGATAGTAGTCTCGAACTGCGTAACGCGACAGAGGTACATTGAGATGGTCTTTACCTTGTTAAGTGTCGGGATAAACTCATAGAGGATCGGGGAGTGGGATTAGCCCTACCAGTTGATATCGAGAAGGTTACTATCGAGGTATGATGCTTGTTGCATTAGAGGGTGATCAACATACTCTATGTTGATCTTAGGTGACGTGTAGGTAGGGTGCATGTGTATTTGGTAACACGTGTACCGGACAGGATTACCATATGAAATGGGTACTCTGTTCCAAGAAAGGACTTTGAGTACTTGGGGATATCGATAGGTGTCCCAGTGTCTGTAGTGAGTCTCCGATGGTCATAGCATAGTGAGTAAGGACTTCGAAGACATGAAAATATTGTAAGGTGTCCCAGTGTCCGTAGTGAGTCTCCAATGACCTTAACATAGTATGGACTCCGAAGACATGAGAATAGCTAGAGAGTGTCTTAGTGAAGTGTAAGTTTTTCCTAGTTAATTGCTTTTGTGCTAGATATATACATTGATGCTATTTGTGTGTACGTTATAGGTTGATTGCTATATGATGCGCTTGTGACTAGACTGCATGCTATGAAAATAGCATGGAGATCAGGTAAGTGTTATGTTCATACACCCTAGAGTTTATCGGACTAGTAAAGAAAAGATAATAAGATTGAAAATGCTAATATACGTATGTATGAACATTCTTGGTAGCCTCTTTTATCGAATCCCAAATACATAAATATGTGTCTGTAATTGGATGCCTATATGTAGTAATTATTGTTTGTATTCTCTGAAAAATATAAGATGAAACTTAATATTTTTGTCTATTGATTTTATAGAATGATGTCATAAACTAATGCTAGGATAGGATGTATGATGAAAGTATACATTGCTACAATTATAAAATGATGCATGATTGTATGAACTGATATTATGCTATAATATATGATATTGTGAAAGGGGTATAAAGGAAGACCTAAGGGTCCAAAGAAAGGCCTAGGATCCTAAGGAAGATCTGCCAACCTTAGCACACAGGGGTAACAATGTGCAATGGTCTAAAGGAAGTGAATGAACAAGAATGAATGTCATGTTATGTAAGATGTGTATTGCATGTATAATATATATACATAGGATGAGTGATTATTTACTAGTTATTTGTAATGACTTGCAGTTGTTGGTTGTTGTTCTTGTTTGCTGATTAGTGACTTGTTTGTCTAATAACTATTTGGTGGTAGTGGCTATTGCTATACTTGCTTGGTAGTTAGATGTTTGCTTGTTTGTTGATCCCTTGTATGTTAATGACTTAAAGTAATTGTTAAGAATAAGGTAGATTTTCGAATTCTTTATGTAACAAAGGTAGTGTACTGAGACACATAAGAAGAAAAAACATAATAGGATTATAGTTACAAAAAAAATGCATGTATTGTCTTGTACTTATGTACGTATTTTTGTGTGTTGGTTGCATGATTGAAAAACCTATTTTGTTAAATATTAAAAACGGTATGAAGTAATGCTTACTGAGTATTCGACTCATTTTAGTTTTCTTTCTGTGTGTTTTCTTCCCTTACGCAGGAGTGTGCAATAGGAAGCAGACAGTCCGAGGGAAGAGCATGACAGTCTAGGCATGGTTAAAGGACTCTTGGTTTTATAAATCAAATGTTTTTCGATGTAAACCCCTTTTATTAGGAAAATATATTTTATTCTATAACGTGGAGTCTAGTGCCTTGGGTATGAACTGAAAGGTTTTAAAAATGAACAAAGCCAATCTCGTTTTCTAAAACTGTTTTATGAAAAAAGAAATGCTACGTAAGTACGGTCCTACCCTCCTAAGGGTCGGGTCGTTACACTTTTTCATCTTCTTGTTGTGTTGTACAGGATCAAGTGTCTGGGAGGATGATCGCGATGGGTCCTAAGGAGGGTCGGTTATTTCCACTAAATCCAAGTCCATCTTTTCTTGAGTCTAGTCCTTTTATTTCTTGTAATGTTGCCAAAATAAGTACTAAGGATTAGCATCATTGTTTAGGCCATTCCAACCCTAACATACTCTAAACTAATAATTGATAGCAATGTTTGGGATATATCTCTTGTTATATCACGTGCTCACTAAATACTTTGTTACTTTTATTGATGATTGTAATAGATTTACTTGGGTCTACTTTTTTTATAATAAAAATGAAGTATTTTTTGTTTTCAAGGCCTTTGTCGCACTCGTTCAAACACAATTTGCTTCCACTATCAAGGTCTTACGATCTGACTCTAGGGATGAATATGTCTGATGAATTTCAGAATTTTCTTCAACAATAGGGTATTCTCTTTCAATGGTCTTGCCTATCTACTCCACAACAAAATGGGGTAGCTGAGCATAAGAATCAGTATTTACTTGATATGGTTCGGGCTCTTCTTCTTGACTCATTAGTTCCATCTCATTTTTGGTGTAAAGCATTATCTATTTCTATCTATCTAATTAATCGATTGCCCACACTAGTTTTATATAATATTTCTCCCTATTCCATACTATTTGGTCACACACCTAACTACTTTTATTTGCATATCTTTAGTTGTGTGTGTTTCGTTCATCTCCCATCACATGAAAGACATAAATTGACTGCTCAATTTGTGAAGTGTCCTTTTATTTGTTATAGTTCAACTCAAAAAGGGTTTCTTTGTCATGATCCTAATGCTTGAAAAATTCGAATTTTCAGGAATATTTTGTTTTTTGAGAAATAACAAATTTTTCCGTCTCATGTCTATCCTATTTCATCTCCTTTTTCAATTCTTCATGATGAGCCCGAGTCCTTCCTTATGCCGAATCCTGATACCTCTCCTGCTCCAGTGGCTCAGTTTAAACTTGGTCTTGTCTACATTTGACGTCATCGCACCCCTTTGGCCGAATCTTCTAAGCTTCTCAAGATTCTCCTCCTTCAACACTTGATCCGACATCTATTATAGCTCTTGTTGCTTCTGTTCCTCTGAAATCTATTCGTGTCTCCCACCCACCAGATTGGTATGGATTTTCTTCTCCTACTTTTATGACTGCAACATTATCTTCCATTGCTATCCCATCTTTTTACAAGTAGGCTATGGAACATGAGTACTAGAAGCAAGCGATGCAAACAAAACTTTATGCACTTGGGGATAATTAGACCTGGGATGTGGTAAAATGTCATCCTTCAATCAAGCCAATTGGTAGTAAATGAGTATACTTTATCGAGCTTCATTTTGATGGCTCACTAGAAAGATACAAAATTTGATTGGTTGCTTTGGGAAATCACTAGAAGTATGGCATAGATTATGATGAGACTTTTGCTCTGGTTGCCAAGATGACTAATGTTCGCATGTTACTTGCTCTTGTTGCTTCTAAATCTTGGCAATTATGTAAATGGATGTCAAGAATGTTTTCTTCCATGGGGATCTAAACTAAGCTATCTACATGAGACTCCCATCTGGTATGTTTATTTCATCCCCTATGGCTACCTGTAAGTTGAAGAAGCCTCTATATGGTCTTAAACAAGCTCATCGAACTTGGTTTGAGAAATTTTGAATTATTTCGCTAGGGTTTTCTTTTGAGCAAAGTAAGTATGATACTTCTTTATTTTTACATAAGGGCGATGCTGGATTAATATTTTTGTTGGTATATTTAGACGATATTATCATCTCTGATTCAGATGGCCCATTGAGTCAAAAACTCCAGTCGATACTTCTCAGGAAGTAAATGTTAGGTATAAGAAAGACGAAAGTGAACTTCTTCTGGATCTTACCTTATACTATAAGTTGGCTAGTAACTTGATTTATCTCTCTATCACGAACCCTAATATTTCCTATGATGTCCACACTGTTAGTAATTTCATGGATTCTCCCCAACATCTAGATTTTGTAGCTATTCGTCAGATTATTTGATATCTACTTGGGACTCCTAATCATGGACTGTTTTTCCTAAGAGTTCTTCTCTTCACTTACCTGCCTACAGTGATGCAGATTTGACTGGTTGTTTAGACTCTCAATGTTCTACTACTGGATGATGTGTTTTGCTTGGGGACTCTCTTATCTCTTGGTAGTGTAACAAGCAAGATTATGTATCTAAGTCATCTAAAGAGGTTGAATATCGAGCGATATCTACTGCATGTTCAGAAATTATGTAGTTGCATGGTATTCTTTCAGAACTTGGGTTTGCACAAATACATCCCATGTCTCTTCTTGGTGATAATACAAGTGCCATTCAAATAACAGTCAACCTAATTTTTCAAGAACGTACGAAGGACATCAAGGTTGATTGTCACTATATTTGAGATGCTTATGAGTCTAAAGCTATCATTTTTCCTCACGTGCCCACTGAACACCAAGTAGTTGATATCTTCACCAAAGTCTTGACTTGACAACGACATCAATACTTAGTTAGCAAATTGTTGTTAGTTAACTTACTAGCATCAATTTGAGGGAGGGTATCAAAAGAAATTAGAATTTTCTTTACTATGATGTGATAGTCTCTTAATAGGATATGTTTTCTAGGTTTATCTTGTATTTAAATTAAACTTGTACATATTTAGATAATATAAGTTTTGTAACCCTAGAAATTTTATTTTATTTAATGAGAAGGAAACACCTCAATTGAGGTACTTTGGTCAAATTTGACAATAGACACTCGGGAAAAGTAGCATACCAATGGCACTGAAGGTATTGCAGCTGACTGAATTTGGAGGATGGTAGGATCAGATATCGAATGAGCCACCGGAAAAGACTGTGGGCGAGAATGTCTCGTATACACCATACCTAGTTTAAAGTGAGAGCTGAGAGAAAGATAATTCGAGAACCGGGCTCAAAGGAGGGGAGGACACATGACACAAGAAAGAAATATTGATTTTCAAAGAAAATAGCATTCCACGAAATGGCGTGTACGATATAATGTTGGATGATAACAAACAAATCCCTTTTGACAAACATTATATCCTAAGAATACACATCTAACAGATTGAACAGATAATTTATGTTGCTCACGAAGAGGTAAATGAACAAAACAGACACAACCAAAGGTATGGAGGTTATCGTAACTAGGTTGCTTACCAAACAAACAGAAATAGGAAGACTCCATCTGTAGGACTTGGGAAGGTAAACGATTTTTAAGAGAACAGCGGTTTTAGAGCCTTGATCCAAAACATGGATGGAATAGAGGATTTGTACAAGAGAATACGTACCACATCCAGAAAGTGATGATTTTTGCATTTGACTACTCTATTTTGTTGTGGAGTACTACCAAAAGTTTTCTCTCTTTCTTTTCTATCCATACAAGTGCGATTTTCTCTTTTTCGTGGCCTCCATTGATGTGCTAGGTTAATTCTGGCTTAGCCTGTGGTGATGGGTCATACCATTAAGGTGGATATTGAAGCTATGTTGTTTATTTTCGAGCAGAAGGGTGGTCTGTTGAGGGTAACAGGGAAGAGATGGAAGGTAAAACACTCTATTCTGTTGAACTTTTTTACAATTACTTGGTTGGAGAAGGTTTTAGAAAAGAGTCTGAAAGGTGAGAAGGAGTTGTACTCGGTTGCCAGAGTTGGATACCGGAGCTTCATAGGACAACGCCGTGCAAATAAGTGGGGTTGTTTCCTAGAGGTATCTAAATACAACCAGGGGGAAGAAGGAATGTCATTTGTCTTCCTGAAGGGGAAAAGGGTGGGGATGGAGGAAGCTTAGGGTAGTGTTAATGGAGAATGGTCGTGGGACCTCAAAACAGGGTGGTTTCGCAGACAAGGGTAGAAATGAGCTTGAGGAATGGAATTCACCAACGGTTATAAGGAGGTTCTTGTGACGGGTTCATACCATGAAAAGAAGGCAGATGGTGGAGGCTCGAGTTGCCATGAACTAGTATGCAAGTGCAATGAACCAATGCGTAATAGCCGTGAACTAGTGGACATTTTGTACCATGTGCTGAGCCATGACCAAAGGAGGTTTGCATCTTGTCAGGAGGCTTGGGAAGTCCAAAAATTACTATTGGAGATACAAGGACAGATGAGGCAAATACAGCGTGACATGGCCGACGTCCTACATATTGTCGGGCTGCTTAAGGTAAAAGTTGATCTGAGGGGCAATTATGTACTTTCACACAACTTCATACCCTTAGACCAGGCTTTTGCAAAGGGGGCCAGAAATGGGCCGACGCTTATAAAGCCCAAGCAAGAAACCAAAGGAAAGGTAAGGAGGTATGGAGGTCGACGGGTGGGTCTAGGCCTTCTTACGCTAGGGCCCGATTCACTTATGGCCCAATGCAGAAGAAGCATCAATCTGGGTCTGAGCCTTCTGGGCTTATCCCAAATTAGCCCACAGTTAGTGGGTTTGGGAATGACCTAACCCAGGCCAATCCTCAAACGGGCATCGAATGCCTTAGTGCTAAGCGAACCGACCTTCAGAGTCTTGGATTCATACCGGACTGCTTGCCAGCAAAGGAGGTGCTGGAAGGGGAGATTCAAACCATGTTGACGATGGTGCCGACAACACTCGAAGACTCTTTACCATAATAGTTTGCGTAAAATGCGATCGTGGAGTTCCAAAACCATTTGCGGGGTGTTCAGAATGCGCCGACAAGGTCGGATGGCGATGGGTCTCTTTCAGCGAACATGTTTAAACCATTTGTGGGGTGTTCAGAATGCGCCGACAAGGTGGGATGACGATGGGTCTCTTTTAGCGAACATGTTTGTCGATCTTTTTGAATTTTTCAAGGTCACAGAGGAAAATGAAGATTCAAATGACCTCATGCACTCGATAAAGGACGAATTATTCTTATCGAAGGCGTATAGGCAGCAAGGATTGGATGATATTTCTATGGATGAGGAGTTCCAAGATTTTTAGAATAATAGGATGGGGAATCCTATTCCTTTGAACTTCTTTGTTCCAAGTCAAGCCTTAGATTGGGTAATGAACAAGGTTAGAGGGTTTCAACACTTTGTGGGTATTGAATGCAAAGGATATGAAGAGCAATTCGTGGCGTTGCTTACGGTTATTGAGGCGGGTCATCAAGAAAAAGGAAAAAGGGGCTCGAAACAACATCGGGAGCTTAAAAGACTGACTTGGTCAATGAATGGGGGCAGCTCAAGCAAGGATAGAGCAAAAGGAAAGGGGCTGGTTTTTCCCCCAATGGAACCAAAAATTGTGTCTTGGGATGTCCGGAGGATCAATGAGGTTAATAAGCGCCTTCGGATTTAGCATTTGCTTCGGGAGTGGAAAGCAGACATTATGTGTATTCAAGAGACAAAACGAAAGATGATCAATAGGAGTATTGTGCAAAGTTTATTGGGTGGCATTTATATTGACTGGACGTTCTTAGCATCGTAAGGGGCGTCGGGAGGAGTTATAGTGATATGGGATTGTCAGGTGGTGGAGAAAATAGAAGATTATATAGGGCGGTACATGGTAGCTTGTTCATTTAAATGTGTTTCTGATAATTTTATGCGGGGTTTTGTAGGTGTCTATGGACTAAATGTAGATGTGGATAGAAGCTTATCATGGGATGAATTAGCAAGGGTGCACACAGTTGGTAGAACATCTCGTGGTGCATTGGGGGAAACTTCAATGTGGTTAGATTTCTAAGCGAAAATTTTGGGAATAGAAGAGTGAAGCTAGCAGGTATGGAGTTCTCGAAGTGTATTTTTATCTGAATTTGGTGGATTTACCACTTGCTAGGGGTCCTGCAACTTGGTCAAACAACCAGACTAGGTCTAGGTTAGATCGCTTCTTACTTTCTCCAAAGTGGGAAAGTCACTTTCTGGATTTTTGGCAAAAGTATTTGGTATGCTTGGCATCGGATCATTGGCCAATCATGCTTGATTGTGGGGGACTCCGTAGTGGACATTGCTACTTTAAGTTCGAGAATATGTGGTTGAAGTCGGAAGGTTTTGAAGATAAGGTTGATTAGTGGTGGACCCAATGTTTTGAATATCATATCAGAACCCGTACTGGTCAAGGCACTAGAACGAAATATTTTAGTACCTGTACCGTTTCGTATATCGTTTCAAAATAGTGTATATATATATAAATTATATATATACATGCATAAACTACCAAAAGATAAAATTATTATTCGTTTTGTGATTCATACAAATAAAATATACATTTTATATACAAAAAAGGAAAAATAAAATAAAATCTACTTAAAAAACCACTTAAAAAAAAAAGAAGAATTTGCCGAAATCTGAAATCCGGTATTGGTCAAAATTTGGTATTTCAATCGACATAGGCTGAAATGGTTGAAATGTAGGGTGAAACAAAACATGACTTTTTTTGTACCGGTCAAGTGACTGGTACGACATATTCTCAAATTACCGGTTGGTATAGTACGATATTCAAAACTATGGGTGGACCTCCTACTAGTTTATTGGAACTCCCAACTTCATTTTTGCAAGCAAACCGAAAGCCCTAAAAAGAGACTTAAAGGAGTGAAATACTCAGTCTTTTGAGAACATCCGAGAGAATAAGGATATAGAAAATTGATGGAACTTCAAGAATTAGATCAACTTTAAGAGAGATAACCATTGACACAGGAAGAGTAGATGCAAAAGACCTCGTTGTCAGCAGATCTAGAGAGGATAATTTTGCAAGAAGTATCTTGGCATCAAAAATCAAGAGTTTTGTAGTTAAGAGAAGGGGATCGTAGTACGAACTTTTTCCATAGAGTTGCAAACTCACATAGAATAAACAACAATATTGAGATGCTAAAGATAGATGGGGTAGAATGTCAAGATAATGGGGTTATTCAGGATCATATTGTCGACTTCTATGAAAAGTTCTTTTTTTAATGGTGGGTGGCCCACTTTGGATGGGTTGACCTTTGATACTATTGAGCCAAGTGATGCAATTCGGATAGAGAGAGATTTTGAGGAAGAAGAGGAGTATGATGTTGTAAGAAAAATGGTCAAGGATAAGGCTTCGGGCTGAACGGTTTCTCCATGAGTTTTTTTCAAGAATGTTGGGGACTAGTTAAAGAGGATCTAATGTAAGTGTTTTAGGAGTTGTCCGTGGTAAGGAAATTTGAGAAAATTCTTAACACCACATTTCTTACTCTCATCCCCAAAAAGGTGGGGGCTTTAGAAATTACGGAATTTCGGCCTATTAGCCTAGTAAGTAGAGTTTATAAGATTATTGCTAAAGTGCTCACCAACTGACAAAGTGAGATGATTGGGAAGCTTATCACCAAGCCACAAAATGCATTTGTGAAAAGTAGGCAGATCCTTGACTCGGTTCTCATTGCCAACTAATGTTTGGACAGTAGACTGAAGAATGGCCTCACTGGGATTTTGTGCAAATTAGATGTGGAAAAAGCGTATGATCATGTCAATTAGGACTTCATTATGTACTTACTTGGTATGTGTGATTTTGGGGAAAGGTGGATGAAATGGTTCTATTGGTGCATTTCTACGGTTAGATTTTCGATGTTGATCAATGGTTGTCCAGAGAATTTCTTTCAAAGTTCTTGTGGCTTGAGACAAGGGGAGCACAGTTTGAGTAGAATGTCATCAGCTTTAGTGGAGCACGATTTTATTAGCGGCATCCCAATTGGCATACTGATAGAGGCATTACTAGTATTTCTCACTTGTTTGCAGATGATACTCTCATAATATGTGAAGCTAATCAAAAATAGGTGCGAACTCTGAAGGCCTTGTTACTCTACTTTGAAGCAGTCTCCAACTTGAAAGTGAGTTATGATAAATTTGAGATGGTGCCAGTTGGAGACGTCATAATATCAAGGGAGTCTATTACTTGGGACACAGTGATTGAAAAAATGGAGAGGAAATTAGCTAGGTGTAAGAGAATGTACCTATCTAAAGGGGGTTGGGTCACTTTGATCAAGAGTACACTCTCAAACTTACCCACCTATTTCTTATCCCTATTTCTGAGACTAGCTAGTGTGGTGGGCCGCATCGAGAAGATACAACGTGACTTCTTGTGGGGTGGTTTGGGGGATGAGTTCAAATATTATCTAGTCAAGTAGGAGACGATCTGTCGCCCTACCTTGAGAGGTGGGCTGGGTATTAAAAATTTGAGGATGTTCAATTGGGCGTTACTTGGTAAGTAGTTGTGGAGATATCACAAGGAACCAGAAGCCCTTCGGAAACATGTGATAGAAAGCAAATATGGCAGTATTTGGGAGAATTGGTGTAGTAGCAAAGTTAAGGGGGCGTATGGAGTATGATTGTGGGAAAACATAAGAAGATGGGTGAGGGGTCTTTCAACAACATATTAGACTACAATTGGGTGCAGGAACCAGGATTAGATTCTGGAAGAATGTTTGGTGTGGGAACGGTGCCTTGCAAGATCCTTTTCCTTTGCTTTTTCAGAATTCAAGCGACAGAGATATCACGGTGATGGAGGCTATGAGATTCACAGGCAGGCTAATACATTGGAATGTAAATTTCAATCGGGTGGCCCAGGATTGGGAATTGAGTAGTTTGCTAACTTCTATGACCTTATTTATTCCCTTAGACCAAACGCGTAGCATCAAGATGGTTTGTGGTGGACACCTACAGGTAAAGGAGTTTTTAGTGTGTGCTCCTTTTGTAAGGCTCTCAGACAAGGACTCGATCTTTAATTTCCTTGTAGGACGCTTTGGCGTCATAAGGCACCCCCTAAAGCTACATTTTTTGTGTGGACAACTACTTTAGGCAAGATTCTTACCATAGACAATCTGAGGAAAATGCAAATTTTTATAGTCGACTAGTGTTGCATGTGTCATAGAGGAGGTGAGATGGTAAACCATCAAGTTTTGCATTGTGAGACAATTAGGATTCTCTGGAATGAGGTTCTAGCAGACTAGACATAGCATGAGTAATGTCGAAGACCGTGATAGCTACATTGGCGTGCTGGACATCGATTCGAGGCAGAGACAGATCAAAGCAATTTGAAAAATGATCGCAATCTGCATCATGTGGTGTCTGTGGCAGGAGCGCAATGAGTGGACTTTTGAAAACAAAGAAAGATCGATGGAGTAGTTTGAAGTTTTATTTTTTACAACTCTATGTACTTGGGCCATTGCCATGGATTTTAATGGTATGGACATGCATGATTTCGTTGTTTCTAATGCTCTTACTTGATAGGGCATAAAAGTCCTGTAGATGGCATTTTGCCTTTTCTTTCATCAATAATATATGTTTACTTATAAAAGAAAAGAAAAGAAAACATTGTTGTGGAGTAGCTAGACATGAATGTTGATGAATAATATCTTTAGTAGATAAGAATTCCTGAAACTCATTAGACAAATATTGACTACTGAAACTTGTGTGCAATGTTTTGATAGAAGCAGAAAATTGATTTTCAACATTCACTAAAAACATAGTGGAAGTATGAAAAACCTCATATTTAAAGCTAAGAAAATAGACTCAAGTAAATCTACTATGACCATCAATGAACAACACATAATATTTAAAATTTTCATGTGAACTAATTGGGAAGGTCTCCAAACATCAATATGGATAAGATCAAAATAATGAGAAGTGCCACTCGCATGTAAAGGAAATGGAAGAATTTTGCTTTTACCAAACTTGTAAGAAAAACATTCAAAAGAGGAAGAACAACTTTCTTTATTACCAAGTAAACCAGACTTCAATACATGGGATAAAATTTGAGTATTGAGATGGCCTAAACGACGATGCCACACCATACTCAGATTTGGAACATTATTACAAGCAAAAAATAAAAATAAAAACTAAGAGAAACATGAGAACAAACTGGAACAAACATAAATGATGGAAACAAGCGCTCCACTTTAGATCCCTTCGCAATCAGCTTCCCCATTATCTGGTCCTGTACAACACAACCATCACCAGAAAAATTAATAGCACAATTGTTATTAACTAATTGACCTGTAGAAATAAGATTCAAGGAAAGCTGAGGAGGAAGAAACAAATCAGTGAATTTAGAGGAGGCATTTTCAACAACAGTTATGGGCAAGGAACTACCATTGGCAGTTTGTATAGCAGATTTTCCATCATGGGGCTAAACATTATATAGAGATGAGGAAATTTACTTTATGTGATTAGAGGTCCCCATGTCCACATGCCAAATTTTAATTAGAGTGTAACCTTGGAATCCCATGGCCGATAATGCTGAAATTAGAATTTGTTGCACCATCTTGGGTGTGCAATAAGTTGCTGTAGAAGTTGCAGAAGCAAAGGAATGACCTGGAAATTTGGAATAGAGCCATTGAACACGAACTCACTGTTGGAAATACAATACTAAAGGCCCAAAATGCTTGAGGCTGACGATTCTGAGGGCGGATCCGACACTCTTTGCTAATGTGGTCATTTTTCTAAATGCAGTCTTAAAAGAATGGTGGAAAGAATGGTGGAGTGGAGTTGAAATTTATACGGATACCTAACCCACCTATTATGCGAATGAACAAATCAATCAAAATTGTATTTATTTTCTACTTGATTTCCATTATTGTATAAGAAATAAACATATCCTTAAATAATAATATGTTTGATGCGGCATGAACAATAACCAAATCTCTCAAAGATAATAACAACAAATATGCTTGACAAAATAAAACTTAAAAATGATAAAAAATAAAATTTTGGAAAAACTTAAATATTCAAAAACCAAAAGCTAAATGAAAAAGAAAAAAACTGGCAAGCTCCACGAGCCTCTAATGTTGTGTTTGGGCTGCTAGTCATTATTTGATCATTAGGTTTCATCTATTTTCCATCATTTTTTACTTCTATTTATTATTATTTAATATTTATTATTAATTTATTATTACTTCTTCACTATTATTCACTGATCATTTGAGATCACCTTACTGCCCAAATTTAGCCTAAAGGTGGCCAAGGCAACCATGCAACAAAAAGGCATGCTAAAAAAGCACTATCCAAAATAATTGGACGTAAAGCGTTTGTAGGTTGTTTTTTAGGTCAGCTATCAAATCCCAAACTCATCTTTAGATAAATGGTTGTAATTATCAAACTAAAATACAATAGAGATAGAGGTTGGAATGAATTCCAACGAAAGAAGCAATCTACTAACACAATATTGACACTATGAAATGAAAAGTTACAGGAAGTGAATAAGATTAGAAAATAATTACGTACTAGTTTTAGCCGTGAATTGTAGATGCAAGAGTTTGGCTAGGACTAGGTAACTAAGTTAATAAGTTTAGACAAGACTAGGTTATCAAGATAATAGAATTCATCTTATTTTTGGTTTTATAATTTGGATGAATGTAAAATACTTCGGCTTTATCTATCGTTGTTTTGTGTTTATCTAAAAGTTATTAGAAAGTGTTTAGGTAAGTCAAGAGTGTGAAAATCGAGTTCCAAGGCTTTGTAATTATCTAGAGAAGAATTTGAATGGGGAACTATTGGTACTGAGAAGATTAAGTGCTAGGTGTCAGCATCTCGTCAAAAGAGTCCATTGCGACAGAGTTGCTTGCTTAGTAAAATGCTTTGGAGAATTTTCAAGAATTCTTGCATGGTTCCTCTCAGAGAGTTTGATCGATGATCCAAGTTTGAGATTGAGTGATCGTGATTTGGTCACTGGAGTTCTAGGAGAAAAGCCAATGTTTGAAGATCGTCAAAGACTTTGACTACTACTACGGTAAAGGTAAACGAGACGTTTGCTGTGTCAAATAAAAAAGTCAATTGATAAAATTTTTGTAAGTGAGACTTACTTGTACTTGATTTTTAAATAATAAAATTAAATTTTCTAGGTTTGGATGCCCCATATGATTTTTTCTTTAAAGAACTCCTCAAAGGGTCTTCCTTCGTTACCAATTTTGGTGTTATGCAATTGATTTATTTCATGTGAATATTTTATTGTTATATAATAACATGATTGACGACTAACTAATTTGTTGAGTGAATTGGTAGATATTTGTGCTACGATACAAGAACAATTGGATCATTATAATTAGCATCAGAGCATGACTTGCTCATCCGAGTGTGACACGTGCACTTGTAGATTATGTTGTTGTCGTTATATGCCCGCTATACTTTGATAGGGAAAACTATCCTTACTAAAAAGTTCGTATGAGAGCTTTCCTCAAGACTTTAGGTGAACATGTGTGGCATGTAGTTGAACGTAGATGGAATAAGCCAAAGACAACTCTTGATGCTTAAAGTAGAGATGAGATCACTAACTGCAACTAGAATAGCAAAGGACTTAAAGTTGTTTTTATTGTTGTATCTTTCGAAGAGTTCAAAAGAATCTCTAAGTGTGAGATTGCCAAAGAAGTTCGATATATTTTAGAGGTTACACATGAAGACACAAGAATTATAAAAAATTCAAAATTACAAATGCACCTTCAAATTTGAAGATCAGATTAAAATGTTAGAATATGAGAGTTTTAATGATTTTTATGTTAAACTTAATGATATTATGAATTATAGGTTTAGTTTTGGTAAGAAGGTGGAAGATTTAAGGGTCGTGGGAAAAACTTTAAGGTTCTTGCTCGAAACTTTTTCGTTCAAAAGTTACAGCCATTGAGGAAAGTCGGATTTTGGATGTTATTAAGGTTAAAGAACTGGTCGGCTCTTTGCAAACATTTATGTCCTTACTTCCTCAAATAAATAAATAAAAGTAAGTCTATTACATTAAAGACTCAAAAAGTGCAGATGGTGGCTCTTGGATTAATTTAGACATTAGAAGAAGATTGAGATATGTGCCCAAACTATAATTCAAAAAGTATAGTGTCATGAGTTCTCCGGCTATGATCACATTAGAAGTGCCCAAACTTTTATGAAAAATAATGGAAAAGTACTGAATGTCACACTTAGTAATAGTTCAGAATCTGAAACTTCTAGTTCATCGTCTTATAATGAACAGTCTTTTATAGCTTTTACTATTGTTATTGATGATTTTTCTAAAATTGTGCTAATAAAATCTGAAAGTGAATTTGATGATAATGACTCAGATATAGCTCATGTTGATGCTAACTGCGAGCTGGGCATACAAAAGGCGTATAAACATTTATGTGAAAAAGCAGTCAAGCTGAAAAAACTTAACAAAAACTATACAACAAATTCATAATAGTGGATAATGAAAAGTACAATCTTTTGGAGGCACTGAGAATTTTTGAAGTTAAAATCTTGAGATTGAATACTCAAAAGGATGCACTAAACAATGATTTGAAAAGCTTTCAAGAGTGTTAACAAAAATCAACAACTCAAAAATAGAATGAGATGTTAAGTATTCAAATGTCCAACTGCTAGATTGGTATATAAAACTTCCAAGACAAAGACCCTCAAGCCCTGGATCTTCCACTACCACTACCTTTAAATGTATCGTTTTTGTCAAAGGAAGCTAAGTTGTGGATGCTTCAAGAGAAGCCGTATCAATATCAAATTATTTTGAAAAATCACATGAAAGATCAATCTCAAAGAAGCTGAACCAAGAAAAATGGAGATGAAAGAAAATTAAAAAAAAAAGGGTCAAGATACTTGGAAACCAAGTCCAAGAGTTAAACCAATAAATAAATACCACAATTGCCAAGGTTTGTAAGTTGTCTGAATTTTGTTTTGACAACATTTTGTTTTGACAACAAGGATAAGATCACAAAAATTTGTGATGACGTAAGGCTCGTCTCAAAATTTAAAGTAAAGTGAGTAGTCAAAGAAGATGTTGTGTGACATTAATTGATAGGACCTCCTTGATATAATTAGTTTAGGATATGCATTTCACATTATTTTATTTGTTTGCATCTTTTTTGTTTAGCTTAGTTGAGTTGTCTTTTTTTTTTCTTTTTTGGGATTTGATTGAATTGTCTTTTATTTTCTAGGTTTTTCTATATAAAAATAAAAAAATAAAAAAAGAGATCATTTTTGCCTCGCCAAGTCAAGAGTACTCGAACCCTCACATTTCCCATATTTGGAGTTTGAGCATCTTTCTATTTTTTGTAGTCTACAATCTAATTTGTTTGCATCTTTTTTGTTTTGTTTAGTTGACTTGTCTTCTATTTTTTTCCATTTTTATTTGGTTTGATTGAGTTTTCTTCTATTTTTTGGTTTGTTCTATAAAATAAAAAATAAAACGAGAACATTTCTGCCTTGCCAAGTCAAGAGTAGACTTGAGCCCTCACACTTCCCATATTTGGAGTTTGAACATCTCTCTATTTTTTGTAGTCTACAATCTAAGTGTCTACTCCAATACTCATTTTGGCAAAGTTAACTTTGAGTGCATTGTGAAAAACTTATTGTTCACACTTTGTTCATTATGTATGTTCCATAATAACTTTTGTATGTGGCAAAGTTAACTTTTGTTCATTATTTTTAACACTTTGTTCATTATTTTTCACACTTTGTTCTAAGCCATGGGCTCGTGCATGGCTCGGTAAGTCATTTAGGTCTCATTTATTTTTATAGTTGAGATAAGATAAGTTGAATTAAGATTAAAATTAAAAGTTAAATAAAATATTATTTTTAATATTATTTTTATTTTAAGATTTGAAAAAGTTAAATAATTTATTTTATTTTGTATGAAACTTTAAAAAAATTTTAATAATTAGATAAAATGAGATAAATTAAGAATTATAAAAACAAACAAAGCCTTGGTAACTTAAATTACTTGGCGGTTGGATGGACACTTACCCACCCCACCCCTGAGATATTACCTACCTCACTCACCCACGTTTCTGTGTCTCTTTGCGCCCTTGCCGAACACAAGTTCTCACGTCTCTAGTGTTCTAGATTGCTTTGTTGCTTAGAAATTGCGTAGACCTCCTCATCTACACGATTCCCAGTCACGGTAAGTGCTCTATTAATTTATTTTCTCTTCCTTTCGAGTTCTAGAGCACTGCGTACTCTTATTTTCTCTAATCATTTGTTTTTATAGTTGGGTTGAGTAGAGTGGATTGTGTGAAGTGGGTCTATTGTTGTTCATGTACCGAGGAAGGATCTTTGGTGGTTAATGCTTTATACACTTTGGTTGTCATAATATGCCCACCAAGTGTTTAATTTTTTGTCTCAACCAAAATTTCTCAATCTTTTGTAAATTGTTCTACATGCATTCATATTCATATTCATATTCAGTCGGACACATTTCTCTTTTCAATTTATCTACACAAAATATATGCATGCACCTGTGGGGTCATCTCTTACTCAAAAGGAATTCATTGTATTTGGTAATCGGTACATAAATCATACAAAAGATAGTAAGATGACAAAAACATATCACGTCATCGAGTTTTACCTAGTGGAAGGCCTTTAGGCTATCATATTTGACCTTTTTCTTATTTACATAGAACCCTCGAGCAGAATGCAACAACTATATTACATGAATCACACCCATCACTCTGAAGATGTTGACTTTCACGAAACGTAGCGAAAAGAAAGCCTACTTGGGGAATCAATTCTCACTACGACCTCGTCCTCAGGTCCGGACTCGTTACTAGAATCATCTACTGCATGACTACCTCTTGGATTTTCAACTTGTGGATTACCAGTAAACTCGATCTCACCAACTCTCTTCCTTGCCGTATTTGACCTGACAGAAAGAAGGCGGCGATCTTTATTTGAAGGAACTGTTGGATAAGACAAGCTGTGTGATGGCTTAATGAGACCACCCCTCCAAGAACTTCTAGTACCCGATTTGGTATTCACCTTGCAAAAATAAACATCGCAATATGTCAAGAGTTCCAAACAAAATCCTGATGGAAATGCTGATGTTGTATGTGACACATGGCATGCAATCAATCACCTTTTCTTAGGTTGATGGTATATAAGATATAGCCATCATTGCCTTGCAATCAATCACCCAAGGGACGATGGTTTCACCGCACCTATACCCCCACATGACCAGGTCGATGGGGGAACTGACCCATGTGTGTGGCGGGTGGAACCTTTTCCACGCACCCTACCCAGCAGGAGGGAGTGTTCCCCAATCCCACTGCCTGCAAACGGCTGTTGGAGGGGAAGGGTCACATGCCTGCACGGCTCACCCTGTTCAGGCTCGGGAGGGGATGGGGTTGGGACCCTTCCACTCCCATGCCCATACTTCCCTCCATCCTCCAGATTTGGCACCCTTCCCCACCCAAGATCTTCACAGGATGGAAATGAGATAACCCACCACGTGGGGGGGGGGGGGGGGGGGGGGGCGGGGTGGGTGTGGGTGGGTTGAGAGGGATTTTATTTCTCCTCCCACCAAAAGCACATATGAAGGGGGGGATGTTCTGCCACCCACCTTGCTGATGGGTCGTGGGAACAACCCTGTTTCTCAGAAGTTGCTAATCCCAGGGACTATTGTTTTTTTTTTTTTTTTTTTTCTCATTTTTCATTCTTCAGTAGTTCAGGAACCATGTTATTTAGTGAGAACTAAGGATTTTATTAAATTTCCCTACTATTTAGTAGCCAAAAAATAAATAGATAGAGAAAAATAGAAAACTCTGCAGGGCAAAAACTTTAGTCTAAGCAAATAAATTCATTTGAAGTTTATTTCACGAAGCAACATCCAGACTAAAAAACATATCAATCCAATCATACCATACTGCCATAGAGGCCAAGCTGCATTGCCCTTGCAGACAAGCTGTTAGCTTGTCGGTCAATCCCTTCAGGGATCTGGTTATGTTGACTTGGACTATAGAAGTTTTCTGGCCAACTCATTAGACCACGATGTTCCGAGCGATCAGCAGCAGGAGCTATCCAGGATGACCTTCTTTGGAGAGTACCATCTGCTTCAAATGCTGCCATGTCAAAAAATATCACTCTTGCTCTTGTTTCTACTTGATAGCTGGATCCTTGATGAGAAAAACTGGCTCCCGAGATACCTGTTATCATAAATAAGAAGCGGGAACCTCAATTCAATATTGGCCATAACAGCATCAGTACAAGACTAATGGTCACGGAATCCCATGTACAATATGCCTTGCATTTGTGGAACATTAAGCTGATTTTCCTTGAAAGATAATTAATTCAAGCAAAAAACATATGTCATCAAATGTTTGGAGCACCATCCAAGGTGACAACCCTCTTGGTGTAAATATTTTTGAAGTGCCATTATTTAGCTGAAGCAGCCATAAGCCCAAGGATAAGGAGAAACCAAAATCAAAGGAGAAAAAGCGCTAAATAACTTTAATAAGGCAAGAGTTAAAATTGAAAAAAAGTTACATAAAGAACTGTGAGGCGTGAGTGTCATAGGAAAAGAGAGAGGTGTTGACTTCCTTTACTGGAGATAATGAAATCGAAAACCACTGATAGGAAAGTCAAATGTTGCCACCTGGAGGTTGACTAACACTAGTTAAACCTGCTTGAGGCTGATACTCATTGAAGATGATCATTTTTTCTATATTTTATTTAGGATTGCAGATGATCTTTAATTACCTGCCCTACTCTAACGCTACATAACAAGGGACAAGAACTTATAAACAGTAGATGTTCTCCCTCTATTCATACCTGACAATTTGAGGCTTTCAAAAATTAGACTCCCATGTGAAGGCAACAGAGCTGCAGGTGATGCAACGAGTTCTTCAGCCCCTTGTCTTTTTACAAATCCTTCTAATAAGAAACCAATAGAATGCTGAGGTACATCTATAGTTTCTCCCCTTATGTATAACTTCATTATTGATCGTTCTGAAACAAGAGCCCTCAAATCATGCAGTGCCATTTTTTCAAATATCTGAGGAAGCAAGATTTTAACAAGAACAATAGCACTTTCCTGCAGAGCAAGATAAATTGAATGAAAGATCAGTACTCACGTGTTAACAAAGCCAGTTATGTTATAATGTTTACACTACCATACCAGCGTTTATGCTTCTCACACTAAACCCACTCCACCATGTGCGCACTTGATGCTTGTCCCCCCCCTCCAGCCCATCTCCTTTTCGCACCATTGGTATTTCTTTGTTGGTTTGTTTTTGTTTTGGTTACATGGCTCAGTAGTTTATTTCAATTGTTGATTGTAGCATGATAGCATGTGGGGTTTGGGTGGATTGGCAGGGCAGCGATATGGCGTTTGTCTGTGTGCAGAACTGTTGGATTTTTATATTTATTTTAACCTTTTTAGATTTGTTGGCCTCGGGAACTTAACTTTTCAACAGTTTGCAGTTGGTTCCCAATCATTTTCTGGTTTATGGTTGTTTTAAGAGGCAAGCATAAATTTTCCAATACCCCCTAAACATCCAGAAATGTTTTCAGAATCTTTTTGAGGGTCTCAACCAAGCGATATAAAGTGCTTTTGTTCCAAATCTTTTTCGCTGGGAAAATGTTTTACGTAGAAACAAGCTAGCCTTAATTGTGCATATCTGATGACAAGTAGTAATAGCATATGCACCATAGTAGAAAATTAGAGAACTTTGTTATATTTGCAACTTTTTACAAGTTGATTGCCAATGGATTTGGCTATTCATGCTATACTAATGATTATGGAAAGGAGAAATTCTATTCAGCAGCCCTACACGACACACCTGCTTTTATTCTCATCTTTTTATTTTTTTCCCTCAGCAAGTGTGTGGTGTATGGCTGCTGAGTAGAACTCAAATAGCGGTCATATCTTCATTTCTTTTTGCAAAGATATTATAGCCATACCTGCCAAAGAAAATCTTCTAATGACGGATCCAAACTCAGGACTGAAAGTATCTTCTCACTTTCAATAAAAAAACAGAGAACCACAGAATCTGTGATCATGTCACAAATGTTAGACTTCCCACTTAGCACTTCATATAGGCCCAAAGTACTCCCATGTGTACAAACCGGATGCAGTGAGTGCTTGTTTTTTATGCTCTTACTTGTCCACTGCAAAACAACATTTCTCATTTATGTCATATAACGAAAGTTGTATATCTTGAACTGGAAATCCAAGGCAAGTATTTTAGTTACCTTGACCACCCCATTGGAAATAAGCCAAATACCATTCGGCTTGAAACCTTCCTTGTAAAGTGTCACACCACCTAACTTTACTGTTTCTTGGGTAGAACCTTGGAGTGGGGAACTGACCGAAGAAGGGAGAGCCCCAAATAAAGGATGCGCACTAATCAAATCACTTATTTTTGGTATCTTAACTAAAGGTGGGTTCCTTAGAAGCTTTTTCAAGTCAGTCTGCATGTGAATTGAAGCAAAATTTCTGTAAAGGAAAAATTAAGAGAAAATTGCTGCAAAATCTAAAGATGATAGAAAGTGAACATCATCACTGAATGAACCTGGACAGCATCATGAAGATGTAGCATCTCTCTCTCTTCCAATAACCCAATCTTCTCACAATTTTTTATATAATCTAATAAATGGTTCAGCACTGAATATGTTACTTGTCTGGTCTTCACAACCCGTAAAACCTGAAAATTAAACACAACTATAACCTGAAAATTACACAAACTATGCATCAATGCAATAGTGGTCCCTTAGTTCCACACAAAATCTGAAAGGGCTTGAGCTAATGAACTCCAACTCGGATCTAGCACATCTGATCATCATGAGACATCCAGTGGAGTTCAAATTACAGACCTGAGGAAAAGCTGCACTAACATCTTCCAAGAACTTTCTTGCTTCTTGTCCTTCTGCCTCACTTTCATTGATAACTTTAGAAGCCACATCACTTTCACCTAAAGAAAAGACGGGAGTTTTAAATGAGAAGAAAAAATTTCACCGTAACTTGGGCAGTCCAGAAATAAACAATATTCAGAGGCTAAATCTAAATTAAAGGTAAAAGACGTTTAGGCCATGACCTGAAAACAAATGTTTATTTTCGAAAAGAGTATTTTCATTTCTTCTATACAATGCTAGAATTCACTCAAGCATTGCAGAAAAAAATTGTATTAGTATTATTATATCATTATTTCATGTGTAATTATTTAGTATAATAATTTATATATAGACTTAAAGTATATTACTAATAGTAATATAGTATTATACTATTAGTATTAGGCCATAAAATATAAATTGTAACTAATTTATATTATATACTAATGTATAACATATTATATATAATTAAAAAAAAATATTTTATATTGTGTATCATATTAAAAAAATTAAATTAAAATATATATATTATATTGAACCGATCCGGTTTTAAAAAGTTTAGAACCGGTACCTACCGGTTTTAACATTATGAAAACCGATTCCGAACTGGTACCTATCCAAAACCGGACCGATTTCACCAGTTTGTTTCGGTCCGGTCCGGTTTACCGGTTCACCGGTTTTTTCTTACACCCCTAGTGCCAACACCATATTGTCTGAGTAAAGCAGTTGTTGAGCTCGAATGTGAATAGAAGATCATAACATGTATACTTGAGAAGAATATTTACTTATTAAAAAAAAAAAGAAGAATATTTACAAATGGCATTGCTGTTGTTAGACACCATTGGTCCCAGAAGCTCAAGCAGTTAGGAAGAGGGACAACAATGTATCTCAAGTTCATAGAAGATTCCAATTGTAGCAATTTTATATTTAACTACAGCTTGAGCAAACATGTGAAAAGATCATGTTGAAAAAACCATCAGTCCCAAAAGCTTAAGCTGTTAGGAAGCATGCCTACAGTCTATATGAAGCTCATAAAAATACCAATACTAACAAGGATCTGAATATTCTTCATTGCTCTCAGATTATTGAAAACTTTGACAATTATTAATATCTAAAATTAGGGTTTTCCACAGAAGTTTAAGTCCTGATTTTTAAGGTACAGAAGAAAAAGTAGAAATCAAAGGTTCAAAATCCGTAATTTCCAATATTGTTATCGAACAAGAAGTTTTCTTTCTATGAGGGGAGGACCACTAAACCATCAAGGTAGAAAATCTTACCAACGATATCATTATGATAACCAAATTCATTCAATAATAAATATAACTTTTTTTTGGTTGTGGGGTGGGGAAGAAGTGATTGGAAAAGGAAATATATTTAACTAAATTGACACCAATAGGTTGCAAGATCAATAATGATGTAATAATGGCAAAGCATGTTGACAATGACCAAGGAAGTTAATGTTACCCAAAAAGTCATCTAGTTGCCATCGTGCGATTCTATGGGCACGAAGAAATGCAGCACATATATAGCATGCCGATTCCAACCTTTTCACGGTGAAATACAAAGACAACTTTTTGGGGACAAAGCCCGCTTGAAGCAGCTTGAAATAACTTGGGAATTGAACGGTAGATTTTAAACCGTTCCAATCACATAAAGGCTCATGTGAAACCAAGTCAAGCGCTTCATCCACTGACTGCATCAAAAGGTTTGCAGTAGTTTGTGTAATCCTCCCTTCATCCAGCATACCCCAGTAGGCAGCCTGGACACCTGACATAAGAAACGCTCCTTAAACTAGCAAAGGAGTTCACCTTCAATTTAGCAATCATTATATTCCACAATAACCATCGAATTGATTTGAAGAAATGAATATACAAACAATATCTTCAGAGAGAGGCAAATTAATCAATAAGCAATGCTATCATAATTTAAAGGAACATACATTACAAAGGAAACAAAAATATGTTAAGAAACTAACTGTTTTTTATAGTTCTAGTCAAAGCTAGATTGAAAAAGTAAGTAGTGGGAGTGGAATGAATGAAATATGGCAATAAACATGCCAAGTACTGAGACTGACATGAAACTTATCAATAATTCCGCCACTTAGGAGGCTACTGCTATATCTTTGAAATTCATAGGGTTGGGATGAGAATCTCTTTCAGTTGCACTACCAATAACAACTAATTTACCATTCAACATGCGTATGCGTATATCCTTCAAATTGGCCGGGTTCTGGTTATCATCACCATCTTCAGAGGCAGCATAAGGGTGCACACTTTCCCCTTCCAAATTGTTTAAGCTTGCGATATATCTTTTCACAGTAGGCCAGTCAGCAGGTCCAAGTTCCTCATCATCTCCAAGTTCACCAAAAGCCTCTAACGCTTTGTTCAACATTTCGTACTTTGTGTAGCCCAGTATGCGTTGCTGTTAATTGATACACAAAACATAAAGACCAAACACAGAAAAGAGAAAAAAAAATAAAAATAAAAATAAGAGGCAAAATAAGAACCATGTGGATATGATTAAGATTTAAATTTTATACTTCTATCTTTACACTAAGAATGAAAATAGTGAGTACTCGTAAACCATAGATATCGACTACTGCCCACTATTGTAACATACATCTTTATGGGCCTTGAGCTTTTTCAATTACTCAAAATCAGTATGGTTCTTGTTTATTTCATGGCTTTCATACCTAATTGTTTCATGTATGACACAAAACTCAAAAGCAGCAAAAGCATATGAAATATATTAGTCCTGATCAATATTTTCTAAAAACACAACACGAATGTGTTATCAAAGTCACAGATGCTATGGATTTTGTCCAAGTCCCTTTACCAACAATCTTTGTGTATCAACATGATATTTTTTTTAATCAATCAAGTGGCGACTCTATCTCTAGGTAATATCCCCAATCTTCACTGTATTGTTAAATGCAGGAAGGTTTTGTTAGTCAAACGACTCCATATTCTACCATTTATTTTGCAATCTATCACAATTTATCATTTTTGAAGCAGTAAGCTTTACTTCTATGAAGCCACATTATCCTCTCATAACTCAAAATGATGAAGATTCAATCATCATCTCTCAACTCATAAATAATGGAAGCCTAAATGTCTACATATTTATCTTAGTAATTTTCTTTCAATGCACATGAGACTTGTAAGGACCATAGACTAATTGATTATCTTTTTTCATCTAAGCATGAAATTTATAATATCTTATTAGAGCTTTCTTTGTCAAGCATAGTTCTTTCATATTTTGAGCATGTCGACTGTGACTCCAACTGATAAATATTGAAATTTAAAGTTCTGGAGACTACCCAATTTCTCCATATCAATCATTTCATTTTTTCCTTGTAACGATCATCATCTTTAGTAATCAAAAGTGGAAAATTTTGGTTTGTGAAATTTTAGCAAAGTTCCAAGATTTTTTTCAACATTGTTTCTCTCTATCTATTCGGGTGCACTGTGTTGATCCATGGCTAGTACAAGAAAAAGTTGCACAAGTGCCGAATATAGCCTTGGTGTGGAGCAGCAAACTCTAGGGACACTCCTGAAGAAACCCTTGGTAGACCAAGATCACATCTATTAGAGGCAGTTTGAAGTGCCTCGAAGCAATATTTTAAAGATGCAACTGTAGCAAGGCCAAGTTTGAGTAAGGTTAAAATTGCAAACAAGACAATGCATAAAAAATACCTCACTGTTGGTTTTACAAAGGACAAATTAGATTTACTCATAGTGTTGGAAAGTGATGTTTAGGAGCTCCAAATGGTGGATACTAGGAGAAGCTCATTAAATTCTAAAAGTGAAGTGGATAGGTAAGTGGATATGATATTTATTTTATTAACTTTTAAATAGTTTGATTTTCTCAATAATATTTTTGAGATATTCATGCAGTGTAAATAGAACTTCTTCAGAATACCTTTTTATGTATTAATAATATGTTATCAATTAAAATTTTCTCAACTGCCTTTAATCTGCATGCTTTTTCGAGATTTGCTTTATGAATATACTTGTGCTATGAATGTTTTTGCAATCAAAATTTGTGAGAAACGAAAGAATGAAAGGAAAAGAAAGATGATGTATGAATGCATAAGAGGTTTATAAATATTTTTGGTCATATGAAATGAAAGGACAAGTACTGGTTTCGGAGCTAATATATGTTGTGGAGATTGGTCCACTTGAGTACACCACCATTTACCAAAGATGTAATATCTTAGACCCAACTCCACTCATACAACAATAGTAGTTGGCATCTTTGTGATGATCAACACTTGCAGTGAGATGCAAATGTCTGCAGAAGACACAAAAGATTAAATAAAAATGGTATATATACGTGTGCAATGTTTTATCCTGATTCTTTACAATGTTTTTAATGTTATTTTAGTGAAATGCTGATCACTAATCTAAGCTTTATTTTTTATAGAATCATTTAATAAAGATTCTACTCATTTTGTTTTTATGTTTTATCCACCCAGATACTATTGAGGACATATCTACAAGCAATGGAAACAAGAGTTGAATCTTTCTTTACCAATATGATTCTTTATTAAGTACTGGCATATTAGAGTTATACCATGTTATTAGTGAGGGTATTCTTTATTGATATTCTTTATTAATAGATAATATTTACAACGGAGTATTAATAAGTGATTTTAATAGAGAATATTAATGAAATGGTACTAATAAATGCTCGTGGCATCCAAGTAAAAGAGTAACATTGCACACAACCATTCTCCTACACCAATTTTGGTGTCAGAGCCTGTCTATATCAGACTATGAACAAAGCATTTAGAAATCAACTACATGATTAAGAAATTAAGGATCTTAGTCTTTTGTAAATAACATTAGACTTAAGTCCTCACCTTCGCAGCTGATAGCTTATCCATATGTAAAAGTCTTAAAATGAACTGTGTTGTTGAACCATTCACAAAAAGTGTCAACAGTACGATTCCACCAGTGAAGAAAACAAACTGTGAAAATGAAAAAGTGTGTAATTATATTTCCATATATAAGAAAGTAATTTCCAGTTTCTTATTCCTCTTCAGCTGCAAAGATACATGAAGTGATCTTATTCATTTATCTCTCAAAAGGGAAGAGGTAATTTAGATGTTTGCTCAAACACTTACCAGAGTTCCTGTTTTCGAATCAAGTACTGTTGAGCTATCACTAGCACGCTGAAACAACCAGAGTATATCAGTTAGAAGAATATATTATAAAGGCGCAAAAAATACATAAAAGAAGACATGAAATCTTTGTAATGAACACCAAGTGACAAACAATGATCGAATTAGCTGTCTATAAAGATGAATCTGCTACACCTCATGTGGATGCTTCTCAACAAAAATTTGGTGGCCATTGAGATTTTTCAGTTGGGCTTTACGATCGCAAAGCATAGATTTGACCATACTTTCCAAGATAGTCAAAGGCTAATTTTCAAATAATAGAATCCAGTACAAAAATATACAACTTTGACAAAGATGACTTTGTCTTTGTCTTCAATTATGAAACCCTTGCCCTCTACCTAGGTATGATATCATAAAGGCAAAAGGAAAGCAATAGACCATTAAACTTAAATGTAATGTACCTGCCAATAAAAGTTTCACAATATTTTTTTCTTTTTGAAGTCTATACATCTGAAGCCATAATTTAGGAAAATTTTCAAACATCGAGGTACCCAAGTTATAAATAAACTCAATAATTAGGCCACATCCCTTTGAGGAGTTATATTGACAAAGATTAGAAATACCCAAAAGTCTAAAATTTCCTCTCTTTTTTTCTTTTTTCCTAAATTTAAGGGACTTCAGTTATTGATTGAGACTTTAGAGACTTCAGTTACTGATTGATGTACTTTATATAAATATGAAGACAAAAAAAGACATGCCTTTTTTTAGTAGTTCGGGATTTCCTCTTAAATGAATTGGGATCCAAACTCTGCAAAAGCACTTTTTTTACCTGCCGACTGCTATTCCAAATACTGAATGTAGAAGACTAAGCAACCTGTCCTGGTAGTTTTGGAACTTTTTTTTGTTTTTAAACTTCCACAAGAAGTCTGAGAAATGAGAAACATTAGTTCTTTAAACGAAAGCTTAAGAAGTCCAGGATAAAGTCCCAAACTCTTGGTACAGAAACCAATACAGATCCCAAGAGAGAAGAAATATAGTGTTACAAATGCTAATATTCTTAAAAATCACATGTGAGCCAAGAATAAAGTTTGTTGAGTGAAATTGGGAGAAGAAGAGTAAACACCATGTGGTGCAGGGTGGAATGGCTTCCTCGATTGAGTGGTTGTGGGTAGGAGAAGTAGAGGGGTCTTGTGGGTTGTTAAAGCTCAATTGACAGGAGTTATGGTCCTATGGAGCATGTAAGAGATGTTATGATTAATGTGGATAAAGGGTTGTACCTAGTCAAGGGTTTGAGTTGTGCTATGGGTTCCTCAAGTGCGCTGGCAAAAGGCACTTCGACGCCGTCACAGATAGGGTCATCAAAGGATGGCGATTTGAGTATTTTGGAAGATGGAGTATGTGAAGATGGGAGTCCATCCAGGGTATTGTATACTTTGGAAGAAGCTGACGAACTTCTTTTAGAAGATGAAAATGGGATAACAGAAGATAATGCTCCCCCTACCTGTTCTACGCCTCCTCAGGGAGTAGTAAGGCTTGCAAAGTGACACAGAAAGGGTAGTTGGGGGCTGGAGCACCTACAAGCAATGTTGTCGTTGATGGAACGACGACACCTATGTCGGAGGTGAAGGAACCTCTAATGGTGACAACAACAACAGACATCAACAATATAGTTGTTGAGAAGGTTCAGAATTTGAATGCAGGATACTATGGGGAGGAAACTACAGGTTTATCGTTGATGCCTTGTGAGGAGGAAGGTCTAGGGTCGAGAGAGCAGTTGAGAACTGTGTTTGGGGATATGGTTGTTCCCCTAGTTTCTCTTCCTTTGATAAAAAATATAGCAGGTTCACTATAAGATTCATGGGTTTTGCATAAGGTAAATGAGATTCAACATATTGTAAGGCTTTCATATGCTAGATGTGAAAACCAATTTAAAGCATTACTCATTGTGATTGAGGCGAGCCACTCACTTAAAACCAAATCAAGCTTTAAGAAAAGCAGAGAATTTACACATCTTTCTTAGACAGTCAACTACGACGCTAAGGGAGGTATCTCAAGTCAAGAGAAGACGAATGGTAGGGCATTACGAAGACGTCCTCGTAGAGGGAGGTTTGGGTGGAGTATTAGTATTACGGAAGGTTGGGGTTGGGGAGGGGTGTGATATTCCAATTCGGGGTTGCATAGATTTATAATTTTCATGGGCTTTTTAGTCATTTGGGGTTACCTAGTATGGGCTAGGTGTTTTTGTGTATACGTCCAGTGCAATTGGTTACCCTTATATATATATATATAATATTTTTAGTTGGAGGTATGGTGTGGGTTTATAAAAATTTATAAGGAGGGGTTGACCTTACTTTGAGGAACATACCCGTTTTGTGGTTGGTGAGGGTACTAGAGTCAGGTTTTAGAGGGATGTGTGGTGTGGCAATTATTCTTTGGATCGGGTATTTCTAGCTCTCTATCGCATTGCAGTCAATAAGGAGGCTTCAGTGGCAAATCTGAGGATTTTTTCTCATGGCTTCCATTAGTGGAATATTTTGTTT
The DNA here is from genome assembly GCA_036559045.1 of Platycarya longipes. Taxonomy (NCBI): domain Eukaryota; kingdom Viridiplantae; phylum Streptophyta; class Magnoliopsida; order Fagales; family Juglandaceae; genus Platycarya; species Platycarya longipes. The sequence continues at coordinate 23,125,025 of CM071793.1, read as the reverse complement.
GCTAGAGACTTTCATGATTGGAAACTATCTACCGTCTCTGATTTTCTTAGCTTGTTATATGCCATGGGAAGTTCTACTACACAGAGCAACAGATTGCAGTGGCGGTTTAATGTAAAAAAAAATGCACAGTTACAGCCTACTATAAAATCTTGACAACTCAAGGTAAGGGAAGAATATTTGAAGGTGTCAGGTGCCTTCTAAAGTAACTTTCTTTGTTTGGACTGTTGTGCTTAGAAAGATTTTGACTACAGAAAACTTGAGGAAGAGGGGATGTGTAGTGTTCGATTGGTGTTACGTATGCAAGAAAAATGGAGAATTAGTGGACCACCTTCTGTTACATTGTGAGGTGGCAAGGGGGTTGTAGGATGAGATCTTTTGCAGGGTGGATGTTCCTTCAGTAATGTCATCGAGGATTATGGATTTATTAGGTTGTTGGAAAAAGCTACAAGGCTGTCCTCAGGTGGCGGCAGTGTGAAAAATGATTTCGTTGTAGTTCATGTGGTGTATCTGATTGGAATGGAATGATCATTGCTTTGAACGGAATGATCATTGCTTTGAAGACAATGAGTGCTCAATGGCGGAGCTGCAGAATTTTTTTGTGCAAACTTTACTTTTGTGGTTCTCAGCTATTGTACTTAATGGGAATGATGTTCATGACTTGTCTCTCTTTACAGATCATAGAATGTAATTAGCTGTTTTTTTATATACTCCTTATGCACACAGGCTATGCCTCTTTCATTCTCATTAATAAAATTTATCTTTTACTTATTAAAAAATATAATATTTTTACTTATAAAAAAAAAAGATTCCATAACGACATAACAATTAAAACTGTATTAATAAAAAGAGTCATAAATAGAACTTACAAAGATCCAAGTCTTATTTTTTTTCCATAAAATTCCTCTCTATTTATGAACACATGAATTCAAGATTTTTGAAAGATCATAAATAAAATTCTAAGACTAGATCTCATTCTCATGAGCTATGCTTGGTCTTGCATATCTATTGTCAAATTTCTTCACTTGTATGTTTACAGATGAAAATAAACGTGAGTGAATACTCAGCAAGTGACTGCATCAAACAGTATCCAACACAATGACATGGGATTTGCTTTTCAAAAAATACATGAAGTGACTGCATCAAACAATAGCCAACACAATGACATGGGATTTGCTTTTCAAAAAATACATGCTCAATAAAACGGTCATACATACATACATACATACATGCATATGGACTTGGTTCCACCTTTTCATTGGCCAATACACAATGTTGAACCTCATGTGTATGGTTAGCAATTTTTGTGATCTCGATTCTGCATGGTCCCTACATAAGGATGGCATAGGGTGCACCACCAGTGTGCCCCTCCAGACATTGCAGCCTGTCCTTATACTGTGGCACTTATCATACATAGACCCTTAAATATTTTTTGTGTCATCCATTCAATCATGAACCAGCTTTCTTATCTTATGATGTTATATCAGGGACATGAGAACCAATCTGAGTAATCTACCGCTCAATTTAGAAAATGTGCCTCTCCTCATTGAGCCCTTCTTCACCATGAGAGGGGTTCAAATTCTGGCTATGAGAATCCTTTTTTATGTTTGTCAATGATAAAGAATCATGGAACAAGAAAATACTGTTTTAAGTTGTCTGAATATATAGATCATAATGAAGCAACCAAATAAATTGCAAAGCATACAGACAAACAATGTGTGATTAGAGATCGCTCGATACACAAAATGTCTAACTGTTTCCCTTTGGGTTATTTTTGAGTTATACAACTTGGGTTATTTTCAAAATCCTTTTTTTTTTATAAGAGAGAGATAAATATTATTAATATGAATGAAATAGGCATAGCCTATGTACACAGGAAGTCCTTTCCAAAATCTCACTAGAACATGGACTACGAAAAAAGCGTTTAAATATTTCCAAATAAGTGAAAGGGCAAGGGCAAAAGTGAGAGAAAATGCGTATGTTCCACTATTGGTTTCCAATTTCAAAATCAACTTACCTAGAAATAGAAAAACCCTAATACCATATTTTCAATTTAACAAGATGCACCATCCCTCCTTTAAAAAATAATTTGGTCCTCGAGACAAACCTGGTGGCTTATATGGGGAATGAGGTGTGAAGAGGGCTTGTTAGCAAGGAAGCAAGGGCTGACAAAAAGATGAGAAAAAGAGATTTTCTGGTCCCCTTTGAGCTGGGCGGTTCTCAGAAGAGAGGTGCAGGGGGGTGGGGGATGGTTTACAATGATGAAGGATCTAATTTCTTGGGGATGGTCAAGCTTGCTTCTTTCACCAGATCAATCGGATTCTTGGTCCTTTATAGCTTGCTGATACTTAATCCCTCTTGACTACAGTTGAATGGAAGTTGCAATTAATTTCATTTGGATGTTGCGATGAGATGAGAAATCTGTGAATGATAGTGAAATGGTTTAAATTAATATGCTTTATTGGATTTTGGGAAATCAGAGAGAAAAAGTTGAATAAAAATATTATAAATTAAATATTGTTAGAATATATTTTTTAATATTATTATTGCTTTGGGCAATTCAAAATGTTGAATTTTTTTTTTTTGTATTTTGTTTGGAAGTTTGAGAAAATTGTAATAATTAGATGAAAAGGTTGAAGATTTGAAATTGAGTGTTGTTTGTATTTGAGTGATGTTTGGGAAGGAAATGAGATAAGATGAGATAGGTTGAGAAAGCTATCCAAACAAGGCTGTCCCCATAGCCCTACATAGTCTGCATTATTTCTCTACAAGGATTGCAATATCAAAAAGAGAATTTCAGATTGAAGATCTTGTGACCCATATACGATTGAGTTCTTTAAAGCTAAGAGATGAACAAGATGATAGAGAATGAGCTTCTCACAGTTTGGGAATACAACACTAATTAAAAAGTGCTGGCATTGACAATAGGTGAGCTAACACATACCAACAGCTAGAATGAGCTTTGTCTGCTAATCCAGAAAATGAAATTACCCCAAACCCTATGACCTCTTTGCTAGTAGAATCTTTACTACAAAGAATTTTGCAGTAAAAGATTTACATTATAAGATTTTAAGAAAAGAAAAGGCATATCAATACCAGAAAACAAAGTAGAAAATAATAGATCTCCAGAATTCCCAAGTTTACGCATGTAAAAATAAGAACATGAAAATTAATTCACAACATATAACTAATTGAATCCAAAACTTGCCTTAACTGAAAGCGATAGTGACAATGCAACAGCCCCTCGCAAGCCTGACCATATGAGAATAATAGCTTCTTTCCAATCCAAACCATAGCCAACATGCCGTAGAAAAGGATACAAAACCCCAACAACTATGAACCGAGAAACTTGTACATAAACATAGAGGAGAACGAGATAGGCCCATGAATATCCTGAGAAGAAGAAGCTTGGCAGTATGAGTTACGGACATTCCTCGAGACTAGAACAAAGCAAGCAATCTTAATGTGTACAGATAGAGAACAACCAGTCATATTGTAGATTATCTTCTATACAACACCAAATATGCAAAAAAGAATGTAGTAATGGTTAACTAATAGATTTTGTTTTTCTTAAGTAATAAGAGAAATTTTATTCCAACTAAATAGGCATGGCCCAAGTACACTGGAAGTATACAATTGAGAAACACCTACTTACAACCTAAAGCTGAAAAACTAAAGCAAAACATTATAGTCAATCCCATTCTTTATAAGATGTTTCACCCAAAATCTAAAAGGGCTAAGAAAGAATTCCTTAATATCCCCAATAGAGCATTCACAATTATCAAAACATCTCCCTTTCTTTCTACCCAAGGGCATCATCTTCATAGCAACAAGGTTAATATGTTTCCCCACAATGCCTGGCCAGATTGCAAAAAGATCCAACACATGCAAAGGCATCATCCAAAAAAATCCAGCCTTGACAAAAATCTCATTCCATAACGTTGTTGCCACCTCACAATGAAGAAGAAGATTATCGATAGATTAACCATCCTTCTTACACATGAAACACCATTCAGTCACCTAAACGCCTCTCTTCCTGAAATTACCTATGGTCAGAATTTTACCGAGGGACACCAGCCAACAGAAAAAAGCAACCTTACTAGGCACCTTAGCCTCCAAATACTTTTCCACGGATAGTCTTTGACCCCATGGCTGGTAGGTGCCTTGTAAAAACAGCTCACAGAAAATGTGGAATTATTAGTGTGAACCCACAGCAAACAATCCTCCCTGCTCTGATCAATCTTCTTCTCATACAATCTTCTCAGAAATTCTGAAACTTCATTTACTTCCCAATCCTAAATATCTCTAGTAAATGCCACATTCCAGCAGATCATATTGTTGGAAAAGAAACAAGAATCAGCTACAGCAGCCCCTTTATCTCTAGCAATCCTCACACCAAATAACATGCCAAAAGTAAATCCTTGCCCCATTTCTTCCGAATAGTCTTCCATAAACCCACCCCGAAAGCCCCTCTAACTTCATTCGTACACCAACTCCCCCACATCCTCCCATGTTTGACATCCACTAAATTTCTTCAAAAAGCATTGCACTCGATGTGATATCTCCAAAGCCATTTTTCAGGAAGAGCTTTATTGAAAAGTCTTAGATTTCACACACTCAAACCTCCTTGAGAAATCGGAAGGCAAACCTTCTCAATATCATCTCATAGGAAATTCCAATAAATCTTCTCTATATTTTTAGCGACCCCAACTGGTAAAAGAAAGAAAGAAAGAAAGAAAGAAAGAAAATAAGTGGAGAGATTAGTCAACATACTCTTAATAAGAGTAACTCTACTAGCCTTAGACATATATAATTTTTTCCAACCAGCTAGCCTCCTTCTAATCCTCTCAATCTCCCCATTCCATGTATTTACAGATTTATGGGGACCTCCCAAAGGTAAACCATTATAGGTAGCGAAGCAATCTTGCAACTCAAAATATTGGCCAGATTGAAAATGTTCTTAACTGCACCCTCATGAACAATTTTAGATTTAGAAAAATTGATTCTTAAACCAAAAACAGTTTCGAAACATAAAAGAAGAGCTCTCAAAGCCAAAAATGATCTCTATTGTTATCACATAAAATTAGTGTATCGTCAGCAACTCAATGTTTGGTCCAATTGCTAGCGACACTCTAATGGAAGCCAAGTAGTTGCCCAAAACAAGGCAAGCCCAACACTCGTCTCCAGCCAACAAGGCCCATGCAGATAGAGGAAAAGGCTTGGCCCAAAGCTATAGTCTTTCCTCTTATTACATCAACTAAGCAGTGATCCAACATACTCACAAGCAACACATGCAAGTCTGGAATGGCCCAGTCTTCACTTGCACAACATGTGGAATTGTTTGGTGCGAAAGGAGACAAACCATTCTTGGAGTTGAGTGGAACGCAAAGATGAAAAATACTCCAATGTTCTAACAAATTAGTAGCAAGCATAGCAAAGTACAGTCAGTCATTTCACTAAACCGAGATGGAGACTGGGCCATTTGACTAAAGCGAGATGGAGTTGATATGGTCATTTGACTAAAGCGAGATGGAGATAAATGTGCCATTTCACTAAACCGAGCATGAAAAGGCCACTTACCAAGAAGGCAAGAACGAGAAGCTGCAGAAGCCAGTAACTCTGACAAGATAGAGTTGCCTGCCAGGGCGAGCAGTAGCCTAGAAGAGACTAAAGCCACGACCAAAAGGTCACTTCCGAAGTGGTTCTGCAATGAAAGGTCAAGGTTTGATGCGTCATGTCATCTGAACGTAACAACACAACTCAAGCCGCAACTAAAACCCTCTTTCAAGGGAAGTTAAGAGTACCAAGCATGTGGACCATGCTTGGCAGTCTGTCTCTACCATACTGTAGTATGACAAAGAAGGTTTAAAGAAAATCCTTACCGTAGATCTGGAATAAAAAAGGAGTCTGGAATGAAATTTGACAATCCTACCCTATTTAAAGGACTTGGACGTGGGATGAGATCTCACTTTTGAGACTTTATTAACTAAAGAGCTCGTGAAGTCAACTACTTTTAGCTTTTGTTCTGTTGAAGCTCGTCGAGTAGGGTGTCCCTTCAGAAATTGTAATCTCTTTGAGAAATTCCTACATTCTGTCAAATTGGATCTTGGATTTCTATTCTTGAATCGTGGATAGCTTTTCTACATTATGATCTTGAAGTTCTATGATTGTCTCTCTCTCTCCTGCCTTTTTCTCTCCGTACATCTGTGAAACTCGATGGCTCTTTTCAATGGTGATTTCTCCCCGATAGTGCTGCTCAAGTTCTATTTTGCTTAAGTCTCAGTTTTATAAACTTAGATAAATCTTTTGGAGAGGTTTTATGGGTTATCATTCGGAGTTTGTGATTGAGTCCAAAAGATTTATCTTCTCCAATGAAGGAGGGCGTTGCTGCATTATCGAAAAAAGTAGGAAGGTCGAATGGAAGGTATTGCTTGGGACAACCACTGTGCAATGGCTGTTGAAACTGCTTGAGGAATGCATCAAAGTGGGTAAGAATAAAGATGTTTATTCGGCCACTAGGGAGGGATACAGCAGCTTCACTGCCCAGCGATGTGCTAATTTCAGGGGTCGGTACCTAGAGGTTAGCGAGTACAACCAGGGAGGCTGGCGGAATACCCTGTGCTTTCCGGAAGGAGATGGCGGTTGGGGATGGAAAAAAACCATTGAAGAATTTCTGGGATGGTGCAATCAAAAGGGCAACAGTCATGGTATTTTCAAGTCCAAAAGTCGTTGGAAGAAGGGTGAGTCCTCCCGGTCGTATAAGGATGCTCTGTTCTCAGGGATGCCGACGCAGAGCTCTGAGAAGGAAAGACATATTCCGACCGTTGCCAATCCTTTGCATGAGCGGAAGAAGAAGACGCAGTACAAGGACGCCTCGAGCCTCGCCAAAATCAGATTTGATCTCTGGGATTTGCGTAGGTTGGTGAGTGAGGTGCATGGTAATTTCAAGAAACTGCAGAAGGACATGGAGTACATGGTGGAATGTGTCGGCCTGTTTATGGAAGGGGATGAGTGGAAGGGGCCGGGCATTTCTTACAGGACCGGGTCGAGGAAGCATGAGGCTAGGCCTTCCCCTGTGGCCCATGGTAAAAAGGTAACCAATAAGGGCATCTAGCGTAAGAAGAGGGTTGATCCGAAAAAGTCTAGCCCTAAGGGGCATGGGCCTGGGCCTCAATCCGATGTAATGGGTCAGGATGTGGGGGTCTATTCCCCTAAGGGGTCCCCTCTACCTAGGTCACAGCCCCAGGCCGGGATGGGCTGCTTCGTTGGTAGTGGGCTTGCCCAAACCGAGGCCCATCAACTTGAAGCTAACGGATCGACGTCGTCCCGTGGGCCGAGTTCCAAGTTTTGCCAGCCCCAACACCCAGCGAAATCTTTCAAGCCTCAAACCCTAGGCTTCGAGCAACTCTAGGCCTTAGGTTTCGGAACTGTACCGGAGACACTGTCGTCCGGAGTATTGCCGATGGTGCGGGCCACAGACAGCGCCGATGGTGCCGACAACGCATTCTGGTGGCACTCCGGTGGCCTAAAATGCGATCGTGGAGTACACAGAGACAGTACAGATCTCGTCCGATCCAAACCTGTTGCCGGATGGGGCCAGACTTCGCCGTCTGGGGGGGATGGTGCCGTGCCATCGGCCAATCCCTTAGTGTTTCCCGAGGTCGGCTTTGAGCAATCTGATGATGAGGAATCCGATGACTTGATGCATTCTGTGGAGGACTTCTCGGATTCCGTGCAGGGACTGCATGAGTTCTCAGTTGATGAAGAATTCCAACGCCCAAATCCCTTAAATTACTACTTTCCTGATCAATCCAAATGGGTTTTGCAGATAGCTCAAGGGATTCATCAATTGGTTGGTATTAGGTGCGCTGGGTATGAAAAGCAGTTCATGGCTCTGCTAACTACTATTGATGCAGGGTACAACAAAAACCGTAGAGGAAATCCAAGACAAACCAGAGAACTTAATCGTTTGACGTGGTCTTTAAATGTGGAGGGCCCACCTAGTAAGGAACGAGTGAAAGGAAAGAGGCTGTTGGTTCATCAATGAAACCAAAAATCGTGTCTTGGAATGTAAGAGATCTCAATGAAGTTAATAAGCATCTTAGGATTCGGAATTAACTTCGGGAGTGGAAGTTGGATATTGTGTGCCTTCAAGAAAAGAAGATGCCATTTTTCGATAGAAGTTTGGTAAGAAGTCTATGGGGTGGCAACCATGTGGACTGGGCTTTTTTGGCTTCTTCGGGGGCGTTGGGAGGTATCATTGTTCTATGAGACCGGCGCGTTGTGGAAAAAAAGAATGTGTATATCGGTAGGTATACAGTGGCATGTGTATTCAGATGTGTGCCTGATAATTTCATGTGGGCTTTTGCAAACCTTGATGCTGACAGACGTTTTCTCTGGGAAGAACTAGCAGGTCTCCATGGTTGTTCAGTGGTGCATAGGTGGCGATTTCAACATAGTCAGATTTGCTAGTGAACACTTTGGTAACAGAAGAGTGTGGCTTGCTAGTCTGAAATTCTCAAAGTGTATCACTGACTTGAATTTGGTGGACTTGCCGTTAATAGGGGGTCCAGCCACTTGGTCCAATAATCAAACTTGGTCTCGTTTGAACTGTTTCCTTATTTCTTCGGAATTGGAAAACAATTTCCCTGATATTTGGCATAAGCGTTTGGAAAGAATCTCCTTAGATCATTGGCCGATTCTTCTCGACTGTGGTGGACTCCAGAATGGACGGCGGTATTTCAAATTTGAGAACATATGGTTGAAGTCTGAAGGATTTGTAGACAAAATTAAATAGTGGTGGTCCTCTTATCAGTTTGACGGCTCCCCTAGTTTCATCTTTTCTAATAAGCTGAAAGTCTTAAAGAATGATCTGAAGTTATGGAATTCTCAATCGTTTGGTAACCTAGAGGAAAATAAGAAGGCATTATGGGAGGACATTCAGGATCTAGATAGGATCTAGGAGGGGCGGCCTCTAACTTAGGGTGAACAATTGCAGAAGACTACGATGACAGCTGAGCTCGAGCGGGTGATCATGATGGAAGAAATCTCTTGGTGCCAAAAATCAAGAGCGCTGTGGTTACCGGAAGGGGATCGTAGTAAAAATTTCTTCCATAAAATTGCAAATTCTCATCGGGGATATAACAACATCGAGGTGCTTATGATCAATGGGTTGGAATGTAAAGATCAAAAGGTTATCCACAATCACATTGTCAACTTTTATGAGAATCTGCTAACGGAACAGGAGGATTGGAGACCCACTCTGGATGGTTTAGCTTTTGATGCCATTGACTAAAATGATGCGCTTTGGCTAGAAAGGATGTTTAAGGAAGTGAGGTTCTTAAGGTTATTCGAAAAAATGTTAAAGACAAAACACCTGGCCCAGATGGCTTTTTGATGGGATTTTTTCAGGATTGTTGGGAAGTGATTATAGAAGATCTTATGAAGGTGTTCCAGGAGTTGTTTACATTTGGAAAATTTGAAAAATGCCTTAACTCCACTTTCTTGGCTCTAATCCCAAAAAGGTGGGGGCTATTGAAATTAAGGATTTTCAACCCATTAGCCTGGTAGGTGGAGTTTATAAGATTATCTCAAAAGTGTTGGCCAATCGCCTTGGGGTGGTTATAGGGAAGATTATATCTAAACCTCAGAATGCTTTTGAAAGAGGCAAACAAATTCTTGACGCCATTCTTATAGCTAATGAATGTATTGACAGTAAGTTGGAAACAGGCAGTATGGGGAACCTCTGCAAACTAGATATGGAAAAGGCTTGTGATCATGTTAACTGGGATTTCCTCCTGTATCTCCTTGGCAGATGCGGTTTTGGGATAATATTGAGGTCTTGGATAAGGTGGTGCATCTCTATTTCCAGATTTCAAGTTCCGATCAATGGTTGTCCGGAATGTTTTTTTTCTAGTTCCCGTGGTTTGAGACAAGGCGACCCTTTATCACCATTACTGTTTGTGTTGGTTATGGAAGCACTTAGAAGGATGTTACCAGCCGTGCTGTCTAATGGTCTGGTGAGTGGGTTTCAAATTGGAACATCGAATAGAGGTTATACTAATATATCCCATTTGTTATTTGCAAATGACTCGCTGGTTCTATGTGATGCAGAGAGGGGTCAAGTACGAGCCTTAAAGGCTCTTCTCCTCTGTTTTGATGCCGTTTCAGGTCTGAAAGTGAACTACAACAAATCTAAGATGGTTCCTATTAGATATGTTAGTAATATGCCGGAGTTGGCTGGGACGCTTGGGTGCAAGATTTATTTTCTTCCTTTGACTTATCTGGACTCCCTTTGGGTTCAGCTTCAAGGGCGGCTAGTATATGGGATACAGTGATGGAAAGAGTGGAAAGGAAGCTAGCAGAATGGAGGAGGATGTACCTCTCTAAAGGAGGGCGGGTCACTCTGATCAAGAGCACGCTCTCTAGTCTACCCACCTACTTTCTATCACTCTTCCCTATTCTAGCTAGGGTGGCAGGACAGCTTAAGAAGTTGCAACGTGACTTCTTGTAGGGCAGTTTAGGGGAAGAATTCAAATATCATTTGGTCAAGTGGGATAAGGTCTGCCGTCCCTTATCAGATGGTGGTTTGGGTGTGCGTAACTTGAGGACGTTTAATTGAGCATTGTTTGGCAAATGGTTGTGTAGGTAAGGAACCTGATGCCCTTTGGAGAGTGGTGATTCATCATAAATTTGGGAGTGAATGGGGGGATGGTGCTCTAATGACGTTAGGGGGGCGTGTGGTGTTGGGGTATGGAAAACCATAAGGAGTGGGTGGGGGATCTTTCATCAGCATACCCGGCTTATTTGTGGCGAAGGCTCCAGAATTAGATTCTAGAAAGATGTTTGGTGTGGGGATAGGACCATGACTAACCTTTTTCCTTCTTTTTTTCAGATTGCAAGTGATAAAAATATCACTGTGGCGGAGGCTCTAGAGTTAACAGGGGGACGTCAACATTGGAACATCAACTTCAATCGAGCGGCACAAGATTGGGAGCTAAATACCTTTGCAGATTTCTACAGGCTTATTTATTCTCAAAGACTGAACACTCAGAACCAAGACGGCTTATGGTGGATCCTTGCAGGGAGAAGACTTTTCACTGTTCGATCCTTCTATAAGGCCCTCTCTTGTGGGCCAGCGACACAATTTCCATGGAGAAAAATCTGGCGCCATAAAGCACCACCGAAAACAGCTTTCTTTGTATAGACAACTTCTTTGGGGAGGATACTTACTACAGACAACTTGAGGAGAAGGGGAGTCATCATTGCAGATTGGTGCTGTATGTGTCGTGCTGGAGGTGAGTTGGTACATCATCTTCTCTTACATTGCGAGACAGCGAGAATGCTCTGGAACGAGGTGTTCAGTAGATTGAATTTAGTTTGGGTTATGCCTGAAACCGTAGCAGCAATGATGACTTGTTGGACTTCATTAAGGGACGAGCGACATATCATAGCCATATGGAAGATGATTCCTATATGCATTATGTGGTGCCTTTGGAATGAGCGTAACGAGCGGACCTTTGAAGATAAGGAAAGATCCTAGGAGGAGCTAAAAATCTTTTTTTTCAGAACTCTTTGTACTTGATCCATTGCCGTTGATTTCAATGGCATGGACCTCCATGATTTTCTTGTAACTATTGTGCCTAATGTATAGCCTGTGTACCTTGTAACTGGCATCTGCATTATTAATAAACTTTTACCTATCACGAAAAAAAAAAAGTCAACTGCTTTAGAAAACTATGTTTTATTTGAATTAGTGAATTATATTTATTTGAATTAATTCCTATGTTTTATCTATGTATTTTGGGTATAGACATATTTGTACAGTTGTATAGGATTTATTTGATTTGTAATTTGAATATTTAGATTGGGTAGATAAGTATGGGAAACATATCTTAACCGAGATTTGAATCCCTTGAGGATAGGAAGCCAAATTTCAAATTTCTAATCTATGTAACATACTGATTTCAAATTTCTGATCTGCGTAATCTATTTTTTGCTATTTATGAATGAGAAGAAACAAGCAGGAGGTCATTCAGCCAAAGAAAATTGTTATGGTATTAGAGCAAGGTCAAGAATTCTAGATTTCAGCTAGGGTTTTTTCTGGTTTCTAGATTCTCGACTAAGGTTTCTTGTCTATCATGTCTTCTAAAATTAGAGATTCTCTTATGCTTCGATTCAATGGAAAGAATTATGCTATTTGGTCTTTTCAGGTTCAACTATTAGTGAAAGGAAATGAACTTTGGGGTCATATTGATGGGAGTAGTGTGGCACCGAAGGACAAAGATCAGCGGGCTTTTTGGGAAACCAAGGATGCCTGAGTCATGTCTTGGATTCTTGAATCTGTTGATCCCCATATCATTTTGAATTTACGCTAAATCAAGAATGCTCGTGATATGTGGAATCATCTCAAGCAACTGTATACTCAGAATAATGCAGCTAGGAGATTTCAACTTGAACTAGAGATGTTGAATTTCTCTCAAGGAGCTCTCTATGTGGAGGAGTTTTATTCTGGTTACTGAAACTTGCGGGCTGAGTATACAGATATTGCATACACTTCAATTCTAGCAACAAGTTTAGTTGATATTCAAGTTGTTCATGAAGTAAGTATACGGGCACAATTTCCTATGAAACTAAGGCCTGAATTTGAATTTATTCATGTTAATCCGACGAACTGAGATCATGTGCCTCCACTTGATATGTGTTTGGGAGACAGATTTTGAGAGGAGCAAAGATTGATGACCCAAACAACCATGGAACAAGCTACTCCAACTCCTGTAGCATATGCAGCTCAAGGAAAAACCAAAGGGAGGGATTTGAGCACTACTCAACGCTATAGTTGCAAAGGCTATGGACATCTCGCTACATATTGCTCGAATAAAACTTGCGACTATTGCAAGAAGCAAGAACATATCATCAAGGATTGCCTGATACGTCCTCCACCCAGAAACTGCCTATTCAGCTGTTGCCAAGGCTACTAGTGCTGCCAACTCTACCTTGGCCACTTCCTCTCATGTTCCAGCTTCCACTTCTCAATATCCTACCTCTATTATACCAGAAATGGTACAACAAATGATTATCTCAGCTCTTTCAGCTTTTGGTATTTCATGTAAAACCAAATCTGCCTCTAAACCTTGGTATTTTGATTATGGTGGCCACCAACCATATGACAAGTGCCTCCCACTCTCTTGTTAATGTCTCACAGTATGTCGGTCCACTTAAAATTCACACGGTAGAAGGTAATTCCCTACCCATCACTGCCATAGTGACATTTCTCCTTCCTTGAATAATGTTTTGGTGCCTCCTTCATTAAATACAAATCTGATTTCTATTGGACAATTAGTTGACAACAATTGTAGAGTGTCATTCACTTCTTCTAGTTGTCTTGTACAGGATCAGGTGACCAGGAAGATGATCGCGAGGCTCCTAAAAAGAGTCAGTTGTTTCCTTTATGTTTAGATTCAAAGTTTCTTGGGTCAAAGTTTTTATCTTCGTTTTCTTGTAATGTTGTTGTCAAGAAACTGGTAATTTTTTGTGAATAGCCGAATGAATTAGTCTTCTGTTTTCTATATATTCATAGACTATACAAGTGTGCTATACATGGAAAGAAATCCATATGATTCTAGCCTATACATGGAGATTGTATTCTAGTAAATTTGTATGCTAATTGTACAAGAATAAATCAAATAAGGAAAAAATAATAATAGAGAATGATAGAGCTTGTTGACATCAATTTGCTACTTAAGAAGCAATGTCGATAGAAAGTAAGATCTTTGGTGAAGATATCGGCAATTTGTAGTTTCGTGAAAATATGTGAAAGAGTGGACCTTCCCTTGAACCGGTCACGGAGCATAAAGTGACAGTCTACTTCAATATGCTTTGTGCGCTCATGATAGACAAGATTGGTCATGATCTAAATAGCACTCGTACTATCTACATGTAAAGGAGTAGGATCGATTTCGAAAAAGTCTAGCTTAGCAAACAAACCACGAAACCAGATAATCTCAGAACAAGCAAGAGACATCGCTCTGTACTCAAATTCTGTAAATGACTTAAAAACTCAGTCTTGCTTCTTACTCTTCCAAAAGATCAATGCATCACCCAAGAAAACACACCAACTAGTGATGAAGCGACGTATATCAACACAACCAGCCCAATCAACATCGCTATAAGCAGCAAGGCGGGAAGAATTGCCTACAGGAAAGAATAAACCACGTGCAGAAGTGCCCTGAACATAGCTTATGATCTTATGTACAACAGCTAAATGAAGATGACGAGGAGTCTAAAGAATTTGGCTGACTTGCAATACAACAAAGGAGATGTCTGGTCTAGTAATGGTAAGGTAGATAAGGCTACCCACCAACTTCCGGTATAAAGTGGGCTCAGGAAGTAAGTCACCCTCTTCTTTGGAAATTTGACATTCAATTCCTTGGGAGTATCAACAGAGGTGACCTCTTGTAGGCTAGCAGTTGTCAACAAGTCACTAGCATACTTACGTTGATTGAGTGAAATACCAGATGGAGTATAATGCACCTCAAGACCAAGAAAATAAGTGAGACCCAAGATCTTTCATATGAAAGGATTATGAGAGATGAGTCTTGAGCTAGCCAAATTAAATAGAATCGGAATCAATAATCACAATATCGTCAACATAAACCAAAAGAACAACAATACCCATATCTAATTTTCGAAGAAACATGAAAGTGTCATACTTGCTCTACTTGAAGGAAAATTCCAAAAAAGTGGTTCGAAATTTATCAAACTAGGCCTTCGGAGCTTGCTTGAGACTATAAATAAATCTAGGGGGTGGCTCCAATAAAGTGCTTACACACATGTGAAGTATGAGAGGAAAACAAACCAAGGGGTGGCTTCATATAAATACACTCTTTAAGATCCCCATGAAGAAAAACATTCTTAACATCTATCTAATGTAGTGGCCAATTCTTAGAAGCAGCAAGAGCGAGAATAGTATGAACAATAGTCATTTAACCACAGGAGCAAAGGTTTTTTCATATTTGACACCATATTCTTAATTATTCCCAAGTGCAACAAGCCGAATTTTGACTAAGTGCACCCATTTGCAACCCAGAGGAGTAATGGTGGGAGGATAAGGCTCAATGTCCCAGGTGTGATTGGCCTCTAGAGCGGCAATTTTTTCTTGCATAGCTTGTCGCCAGCATTCATGTTTGACAACTTGCGAGTAGGATGCGGGCATATCAAAATTGGACAATACAGCAGTAAGAGCTGAAATAGAAGTTCCAAAATTGGAAGAAGGATACCCATACCTATTCGGGGATACAGACACTTGGGGAGAGTGGCATACCAATGGTAGCAAAGGTGTTGCAACTAACTAAATCTAGAGTGGTAAGATCAAATATCGAATAAGCCACCGGTAGAGACTGTGGGCGCAAATGTCTCGCATACACCTTTCCTGGTTTAAAGCAAGAGCTGAGCAAAGAAGAATCTAAGAACTGCGGCTCAAAAGAGGGCAAGACCACAGTAGTAGAGAACACAGGAAACAAATGTTGATTTTCAAAAAAAAAAAATAACATTCCTAGAAATGCGTCTACATTATAATGTAGGATAATAACAAATAAATTCCTTGTGACACATTATATCCCAAGAATGCACATCTAACAGATTGAGCAAATAATTTATGTCGCTTATGAGGAGATAAATGAACAAACATACACAACCAAAGGTACGAAGGTTATCGTAACTAGGTTGCTTACCAAACAAGCTAAAATGCGGAGACTCCATTTGTGGGACTTGGGAAGGTAAGTGATTTATCAAATGAGTAGCAGTTTTCAAAGCCTCGACCCAGAACGTAGATGGAATAGAGGCTTCTAACAAGAGAGTACGTACCACATCCAAAATGTGACCATTTTTACGTTCGGCCACTCCATTTTGTTGTGAAGTAGCTGGACACGAATGTCGATGAATAATACCTTTAGAAGCAAATAAATCCTGAAACTCATTAGACAAATATTCACCACCGGAATTTGTGTGCAATATTTTGATAGAAGCAGAAAATTGATTTTCAACATGCGCTAAAAACATAGTGAAAGTACGAAAAATCTTAGATTTAGAGCAAAAAAAATAAACCCAAGTAAATCTACTATGATCATCAATGAATGCCACATAATATTTGACCAAGGGAAAGGGAAGAGTTTTGCTTTCACCAAACTTGCAAGAAATACATTCAAGAGAGGAAGAACTTTCTTTATTATCAAGTAAGCCAGAGTTCAATACATAGGATAAGATCTGAGTGTTGGAATGGCCTGAACGATGATGCCACACCATACTTAGATTTGGAACATTATTGCATGCAAAAGAAAAAATAGGAGAAGAAAAAACTAGAATAGGCAAAAATACCTGGTCCTATATAACACAACCATCACCAGAAAAGTTAACAATACAATTGTTATCAACTAGTTGACCAACAGAGATAAGATTCGCAGAAAGCATAGAGCAAGAAACACATCAGTGAATTTAGATGAGACATCTCCGACAGCAGTTATGGGCAATGAATTGCCATTGGCAGTTTGTATAGCGGATTGTCCATTATAACGCTAAACATGACATAGAACTAAGGGTCCATATACCATATTTTAGTAGGAGTATTACCTTGGAATCCCATGGCCCATAATGCCGAAATTAGCATCTGTTGCACCATCTCAGATGTGCAGTAATTCGTTGTAGTTGTAGGAATAGAAAAATCACTTGGAGGAGAGCTATTGACCGCAAAAGTCGCTGCTGGAGGTACAATAACGATGGCCTGAAATGCTTGAAGCTGACGATTTTGGGTGGGGATACGACACTCCCTGATAATGTGGCTCTTTTTCTTGCAATTGGAGCAATATTTCTTGGGAAAGACAATTAGCAGCAATATGCCCATATACCTTGCATTAAAAAAACTGCAGAGGTTTAGAATTCTTAAGTGGTCCTCGACCTTGGGCAGCATCAGCCCCAATTGCTGACCCTAAATTGTCATGAGATTGCACCAGAGTAAATTGAGTACTAAGACGTTTTTCTTCACTAAGGAATTCACCTAAACAAACATCAAGAGATGGAACTGGCAATCGATTCAGCAGAGAGGAGCCCAACTGATTCAAATTCGGGGAGTAGTTTCATAAGAAATCGATCATGCCGACTAGTCGCATGAAGATTTTGAATAGTGGAAAGAGCAGCAACAGGAACATTCGTTGTAACAAGATCAAAATATTCGTTCCAAAGAGTCAAAAATGCCGAATAGTAATCTTCAATTGAAAGACTGTTATGTTGGAATGTGGCAATCGCATACTCTAACTGAAAGCGATAAGTAGTAATATCATGATGATAAACCTTTTTCAAGTAAGCCCACAGGGACTGAGCAGAAAGATGAGGCCATAGATTGGTGACAATATGGGGCTTCACTGAATTAAGAAGCCAAGACATGATCCGAGCATCAAGGACAACTCATGAAGGAGAAGACACTGAATCCTTAGTGTTGGATGTTTGTCAACATCCATGCCATAATATGGCCACAAAGCTTTTTTCCCTTGAGGAAAAGTTCAAACTGAAAGGCCCAAGTGGCGTAATTTTTACCTGTAAACTTGACACACACAGGTACGGAGTCCATTGTAAATAAAATGGACAAGAGCAAAGAGAAAATGACCCAAGGCTGAAATAACAAGAAAAAATAACCAAGGCTGAGAAGCAATAACAGTACCAAAATAATAGTTCCAAGAATAAAGCCCCTCAAAAGTAGTGGAAACAGTACTAAAATAACCTGCCAAGAATAAAATGAACCAAGAAAGCTATGAGACCTACAATTAGAAACTGAGACAGCAGAGAACAGCCATACAAGAGTTACCGATAGCCAAAAAAAACAATTGCCAGAAGCCAAAATCACCAAAGACACCCACAGAGAAGACTAAAATCACTAGAGTGCTATACCGGGAATGAGGAACACACAGAGAAGCTGAAATCTTCACCAAATGACTTTCCCGAGAGCCATGAACATGTCCGAGAGCCAAAAAAAACAACTGCCAGAAGCCAAAATCACCAAAGACACCCACAGAGAAGACTAAAATCACTAAAGTGCTATACCGGGAATGAGGAACACACAGAGAAGCTGAAATCTTCACCAAATGACTTTCCCGAGAGCCACGAACATGTAGAAGTGCGGAAAACATCAAGCCCAACCACAAAAGTGCCGATATTGCCAAGGCTAGAAAGTCGATGCCGAGAAAACACTGTTTCACGCAGGTTCAACAAAAAAACTCCCAAACCTCACCGAAAGACAAGTGTTGAAGAAGCCCAAGTGCCGACTTCACATTGGGTTCACCAAAAATCAGACAGCACCAACTTCACAAGAGTACACAGACAGCGCCGAAAGTGTGTGAACTAGGAGCACCACCCAAAAAAATTCAAAGAACACAAAATCTAAGAGACAGCTCTGGATACCATGTCAAGAAACTGGTATTTTCTATGAATAGCCAAATGAATTAGCCTTCTGTTTTCTGTATATTCATAGACTTTACAAATGTGCTACACATGAAAAGAAATCTGTAGGATTCTAGCATATACATGGAGATGATATTCTAGCAAATTTGTATGCCAACTATACAAGAATTAATCAAATAAGGAAAGAATAATAATAAAGAATAATAGACGTTTGTTGATATGGTCCAAGCTCTCCTAATTGATTCGGGTGTGCCCTCTCGTTTTTTGTGTGAAACTTTGTCTACTGTTGTGTATTTAATTAATAGATTCCAGGCTCTCCTAATTGATTCCAAGCTCTCCTAATTGATTCAAGAAATTGAAAAAGTATAATAATGAAATAAAGATGAGTTGAGCACCGCTCAACTCATCTCTCCAATCCAAACGAGACCTTAGGATGACCTAATTTCTTATATCAAACTTCACTATTATTCGCCGTAGCCATATAAGAAAGGGAACTAACATTAGGAATGGAAAACTGTAAAGGAAATAAACATCCCACTTTAGTCCCATTCACAATCACCGTCCCCGACACCTGATCCTGCACAACACAACCACCACGAGAAAAGCGAACATCACAGTTATTATCTACCATTATTCAGCATAAATCAAATTGGTAGATAATCCAGGGGAGACAAAAATATTTCGAAATGAAAAGCCCAAATTACCAATAGCAGTAATCAGGTGAGTACTACCATCAGCAATCTCAATATTTTGCGTGCCTCCATACTTACGAACATCATGGAGACCCATCGTACTACCAGTCATATGATTAGAAACACCCGAATCAATAATCCAAAAAGTGGAGTTAGTATGAATACCTTGCAGGCCTAAAGCCATAAAAGCAAATACAATCATCTGTTGGACCATGACAGGTGTGAGAACAGATGAATCAGAGCTTATAAAGCTTGGGATTGACGATTCTAAGGCCACACTCTACAATCTTTGAGGATATGGCCCTTTTTTTTGCAGTAGTTACAAACTTTCTTAGGACAGTTGCGAGCAATATGACCGAACTCCTTGCAACTGAAACACTATAACTTGTTCTTCCCTCTCCCTTGTGCTGCATAGGCTACATTCACAGGCTCATAAACGACCTTCTCATAAGCCATGCCCATCTGAGTGGATAACCAGCTCTAACAGGCTCATAATTCAAAGAAACAGGATTATGGTTCAATAAACTGGCTCTAACAGGCTCAAATTCAGGTCGACTCTCAACATGAACTGCTTGAACAGCCACGAGTGCCGCAGGGGGAACCTTAGCATGAACAATAGCATTATACTCGTTCCAAAGATTAATAAAACCATAATAAAATTGCTTAATCATCAAATTACCTTGATTGGAATTGCTAATTTCCAACTCCAATTGGAATTTCCAAACATTGTGGTCTTGATGATAAATACGGTGGAATAGTCCCACATAGCCTAAGCAGTAGTAAAACAACAAAAATCGGTCACAAGATAGGGCTCAATCGTCCCCAACAACCAGGAGATCACATTCGCATCCTTGACCTCCCATTGTGCAAGTTCCTTTTCATCAGTGGGAACTCTAGCAAAATTATCAATATGATTGAATAATTCTTTCCCTTTTAAGAACATTTTAAACTGATATTCCCACGTAGGAAAATTCTTGTCAGTAAAGCGAACAATAGTATTCTCCACTGACATGATGAAAATGATGAAACGCACGACAAAGAATCCCAGTTAACTCAATACATGTTAAGCACACAAGATAAAAGTAATGATACCTGCACAGCACAAGATACTCAGCAAATTGAATGCTGATATCACGCAAAGGTCTACACCGATGCAGTAGAGGTTGCACCCAACACCGACGGAACAATGGTTGCTGACCACCACAGAAAGAGCCGATGGGCTCACAGGAGACCAACCACCATGAGAAACCACCAAGGAGGGAGGGTCTGATAGCCAAGAGAACACCGACAGCCAGAAAATAGAACAATTGGCAAACCCGAGTGCCAATATTGAAGACGCCGAACCAGGTAGCGTCGATTGCCATACCAAAAGTGGTCAACCACCACACGGTCATCACCAAAAACTACCAATAGGCTCAACAAGTGCGCAGTCACCGCAAGAAAAAGCACTGAGAGAGACAACCCGCAAGAGAATAGAGTGCGCAACTCTAAAAACTAGTTTCGAAAAACTCAAACCCATACGGTTTGATACTACAGAAGGCAGTGACACCCATTAAGAGCAAGAAATAACTTGCTGAATACCGAAAAAAAAAAAATCTCCCAAGAATAGCGATGAGTTAAAGGAGACTACTTCAGGTGATACACCTATGGAAGTCAACGTGAAGTATCGGAAGGATGAGGATGATTTAATTTCTGATCCTAAATTATATAGGAAGCTTGTTGGGAGTCTAATCTACCTCACTAACACACCTCTAGATATCTCATATGTTGTCCATATTGTTAGTAAGTTTATGGTCACTCCTCGGCACTTGCATTTAGTGGTCGTTCGTCCTATTACTTTGATTGGAACTCCTAACTGTGGGTTGTTTTTTCCTACTGACAACTTCTCTACAACATATGGCTTATAGTGATGTGGATTCGACTAGATTCTAGTTGTTCTACAACTAGTTGGTACATCTCTCTTGGAGATTCACTCATCTCCTGGAAATGCAAGTAAGAGTGTGTTTCTAAATCCTCCATGAAGCTAAATATAGATCTATGTCAGCAACTTGCTCTAAGGTGATGTGGTTGTTGGGCATTCTTCAAGAGCTTGGTTTTTCGCAAGACAAGCCAACTACTCTTCATGGTGACAACACTAGTGCCATTCAAATTGCTGCAAATCGAATATTCTCAAGCATAAGAAACATATTGAAGTGAATTGTCACTATATTCGTCAAGCCTATGAGGCTAAGTCTGTTATTCACGAGCATACCAAACCTATTGAGGCTTGACGGGTCGTGTAGTAGCAGTACAACTCAAGCCACGACTAAAACCCTCTTTCAAGGGA
This sequence comes from Platycarya longipes, assembly GCA_036559045.1. Lineage (NCBI taxonomy): Eukaryota > Viridiplantae > Streptophyta > Magnoliopsida > Fagales > Juglandaceae > Platycarya > Platycarya longipes. Next base: position 23,103,563 of record CM071793.1, on the reverse strand, counting down.
AGTCAAAAGGACAAAACATGCGGACCATGCTTGGCAGTCTGTCTCTACCATCCTGCAATATGACAGGAAAGGTTTAAAGAAAATCCTTATCGTAGATCCAAAATAAAAAAGGAGTCAAAAATGAAATTTGACAATCCTACCCTATTTAAAGGACTTGGACGGGGGACGAGATCTCACTTTTGAGACTTTATCAACCAAAGAGCTCGTGAAGTCAACTGCTTCAGAAAGTAAGGAGTATTGATGGATTATATTTATTTGAATTAATTCCCATGTTTTATCTATGTATTTCGGGTATAGACATATTTGTACAGTTGTATAGGATTTATAGGATTTGTAATTTGAATATTTAGAGTGGGTAGATAAGTATGGGAAACAAGAGCATCAACAGGGTCAGGCTATCAACCAACCAATGAGCTGCTTCCTCGTTTGAAATAGATCATGTCCAGCACCCCATCCTGTCTACCCAGCCTGAAATTTCCCACAAGCCAGAACGAGATTCCCCAATGATGTTTGAAATGCACTTTTAGTGGTCATGACACTCATTGCTACCAACGTGCCGCGACTTTTCAAGCTAGAATCCACCTTCCAGGCAGGGTTTGGCAAGATATGCATGTATATCTGTTGCCTCGTCTTCTGGTTTTACATATGAAGAATATATATATTATATATATTAAAAAACTATATAGATATGTGTGTGTGTAGCAAGGGCGGAGTGAGGGTCAACCCCATCCCCCCCGCATATAATGGACACCCATCAGCCCTGCCCATGCAGGGGCTGGGTGGACGGGGTCAGGGCAGCAGGGGGCGGGGCCCTGCTGCCCACCCCTAGTATTATGCCTCACCTAATAGTTGGGACGTAGGATCCCCCGACGTACACATGTTGGTGTCTTTGAATTGGTTGACTAGGTAAAAGCATCCATGGTGCAACAAGTATCTCTGTTGGAGAAGTTTGTATGAATTGTGATAAGCACCCGTGTGGTGGAAGAATGTTATTGTGGTTGAAATAGACTGAATACTCATTTTACGAGTTTTTGTACTCATATTGAAGACGGATTATTCCTTGCCATACTAATACTAATGTGTTTCTATATTTTGCATCAAAAAAAAAGGGCAACGTCCCAGAGGGTGATTCCTCACCATGCCTATGTATGTACATGTCTACTTAAAATAGTGGTTCCTCGCCACGTTTAAGGATCCACGTAGCTATAAGAGTAAAGGTGATTCCTCGTTATGTATATATGTGTACATTCAAATCTTTTTATGAAAGTGTTCATAACATTTTCGGTAGAATTATCTCTCATTAGCAGTCTTGTCATAACTGCCTAACCCACTTATGGTTTCATTTTGAGACCATAGATTTTGATCCAGATCCCGGTGTGCCGCCTAAGGGAGAAAAGTCAAATCTACCCGAATCCCAAGTACGGAAACTAGTAGCCACCATAGTTACCTTATTTCTTCCATTAGAATATACAATGCTAACTCGTGCGACTACTTGTAATCAGTCCACCACTTTAAGGCAACTAATGTTATGTACAATTGGATGATGTAATATCTCAGGATTTAATGAAGAGAGCGAGGCCCCTTTTGTTGTGGAGTTTAGTATTTTGGTACTTAACAGTTAGCGTTGTCACCACAACGTACTCTACTTAAATATCTGTTATGATTACATAAGTAAATATCTTTCACATGTACTTCCCTCTAGAAAATTACATGCCTACTTCAATTCCTCTTGGGCATTGAACATTGGCCGATACCCTTAGCACCATGGTACTCGCCTAAACCTTCCTAAGGAACGGGACACCACAAGCACCCTGTGAAAAGCCAATGGTTCTCACAAGAAAATAGTGCATGTAGTCTTTTTCAAGCACCGGCTCTAAGGGTAATTTTTTTCTTTGATAAGTAAAGAAATATGTTGCTGCCCAGGATCGAACTCTAAGGGTAATTTTAAGCACATGGCAAACCCTATAATGCTCATAGCTTCATGGTAGGCATGAGTTTAAGTTGCAATCCACGCAACGACGAAGGCAGACAAATCACACAAGTAAACCAACCTCATCAGGTCCTTTTGATGTCATTGTCAAAACAGAGTTGAGGTAGTCCTCCTGTTGCGCTTGCCTGATTTTGAGCTGCGTTTCAATACACAAACAAACATCTCTGACAAAGCAATAGAATTGGTATTATTCCAGGAAGGACATTATGTTGCCTTTGATAGCAAGAAGCTTAAAGAGGCAAAACATAGGTGCTCGGCCGATTAGAAAGAGATGCTAGCATTAGTTAAGGATTGGGATTCAAGGATACCAATGAGCTTTGATCTCAAGAGGGTAAAGTACAGTTTTAAAGCCGACTGTTGGGAAATTAGATTGAAATCATAGGTGAATAAGTGTAACTAGCCTATTGTGTTCTTAATTTCCAGGGAAACCACAAAACAAAGTTAGAATTCTGCCAACATCCGCTATTCTAGAGTGTCGTAGTGTCACCATCCGTTTGCTAGGGCTTTTATTCCTTATCCCTAAACTCTAATTTTGATAGAGATTTGTTTCAATGTTTGGCACCTCCTTTTAGAAATTTCTTTTCTTATTTATTTTGCCAACGAGTTTTCCATGAAAGGAGAATAAAACCAACTAGAAAGGATTAATTTATATAGCATACAACAAACAAATAAAGAACCTAAGTACTTGAACAACAAATTAGTAATACAAACAACTATAAAAATAAAGAAATACAGCTTGATCAATTAACTCTGATACAATTCTTTATATTGAAAAAATCTCATAGAATTCTTAAATTGAACATCAAGCATGCCCCATCATTGCAAAGACAAAAGATCACAGAATCTGGCACTTTTAACCATTGGAGTACTTAAAGAAGTACCGTCAAAAGCATCAAGCCTGACATATAAAATTTTTCTTACAAATTTGATGTCTCTATTTTAATGATCACCCCGATCACTTTGCAGATGATGGAAATGCCGATATGCAAAACATCAATTGATATGTTAATAGCCATCTTACCTTTTTTAGTAAGGAATACATTCAGTCAATCAGTTTTGAACATATGCCCCCCTTCCCCTATGCCTAGTCATTCTTACATGTGGAGAAAACATAGTTTTAAAATTTCGTACCGTACCGGCCGGGTACGGCCGGTATGGCCCGTACCGAAGCAGTGGCCGATACAGAAATTGGATTTGTTTAGTACCGATCCAGATTCCGGCCGTACCAGCCGGTATTTCGGCTGTACTGGCTTGTATCGGCCGGATTTCACTTCTTTTTTTTCATGTTTTGCTATTTTTTTATCCTAATTTACACTAAATTATTTACATATATATTTATATATATAATTTATTCATATATTGACTATTATTTTGAAATATAATTTATATATGTATTTATATATATATTTTTTTTTATGTATAGACTATTCCAAAACGGTACACGAAACGGTACCGGTACCGAAATATTTCATTTCAGTGCCTTGACCGGTATGGTCACCGGTACGGTATTCAAAACATTGGGAGAAAATGCCTTTTGAGATGGGGTTCATTGTCAACTCAGTTTTTGAAAATCAAACATCAAGATTATTTGTACTACTCTTAAAATTAAACTCCTATTTCACTGCCCATTTGTTATCTTGGCACTCTTTTCAGGCTTTCAGCTCAACCATATTTCAACCCATGTAATCGCAAAAACCTCCATTTTTGTGTACAAGATACTTTTCAACTTGTGCTTTCACCATATCTACAGAACATATTGTAGCACAGATAAGGAAAGATGAGGGTTACCATTTTTGAAATTATCATCTCCATCAAGAATGCTTTCGGCTATAATAACACCACTGTACAAGCAGTAGAAAATGAGTTAGATGCATGAAACACATTATATGTAGTAATTTGGATCTAAATATTATGTGTACACTTAGAAAATAATAATAAAATAGAATAAAATTATCATTTCGCAGAAGAAATATACACTCCAGTTAACAAGTCAGAAGAAACATAGCTCATAGTACTGGTATTCCTTCATTTTTCGACCTTTCCCAACCACTTTCTCAAGAAACTTCGATGACATGTGCTTTGTTTTTCTAAAAAATGTGGATTTTTGTCCCAGAAATAATGAGATCTATGGGCCCTTGGAGTTTAGTTTGAGCTCTTTCATTGGACACGTATGATCCTCACCATTTGTTTCTTTTCCATTGCCCCATTGATTTACTCTTTCTGCCATCTTTGGGAAATAGCCACGTCAGAATCAAAATGGTTTTGGTTTCATTTCCCTTAAGTTAAATTTCTGTCTTATTGGCGGACTACTGCCTCAAAATGCAGTTCTTTGTATGTGTTTCTTTCCTTCTATATGTTTTAAATGGTGGGTTTTTGTCTTAGAATATTGTCTAAGGTCCTGATGGATTCTAGCTTGAGCTCTTTTGTTGGCGCCATACAAAGTTCCTCATCATTTTTTCCTTTTGCATTCCTCTATTGATTTGTCTCCTTTTTCTAAGTCAATGAATAGCTAATATCCAAATTAGAATAAATTCCATTTCTTTCTTATATGTGGTCTATTGATTCAAAAATGCATTTCTTTTCATAATTTTTTCATTTAATATTCTACTATTTTTCTTCCATAGCATCACAAAGAATAAAAACGAAACCCAAACCCACACGTGCACAAACAAAAACAAAGGAGAAAACTGAGAGTGGACTTACAAATTGTTTTTAATCACCACATACAATTTTCTTCAGATAAAAATAATAATGAAAATAGCATAATTAGAACACAGAAATATTTTTAAAAAATGGGCAGATGCCATGTGGCAGCTGACTACCACATCAGCAGCTGGCAGACTCTACTATGAAGATGTGGAGTCTGCACAACTCATGTATAAAAGGGCTTCTTGCATCTTTGTAATCTCATGTTAACCCACTCACCATCTCTCTACACTCTAACTCTATCAAATTCCTCTACTTCTCCCTCTCAAGGTCTGGGCGAATGTCCTTAGTCTGGAAATCCCAGATTTTCCCATCATTTTCTCAACATTTCCCCTCAAGTCAAACACCCTTTCCAGGCCTCAAAACATCAACACACTTAGATGTCCTCTAGCTTTAGGTCTTCGAAGCTTCGACATTACAAAACATGTAAGTTCTCTAACTTAGTTTCAAGTTTTACTCATGTGATCTTTAGACACATAAATTTTCAATAAAATGAGCAGAAGTGTTAAAGATGATGACAAAATTTAGAGGAATATAGTATATTTTGGTCTAAAACAATGAATAAAAACAGAAATGAAACTCAAGCATATGGGAGTCTTGGCCACTAAGTGTGAGAAGAGGATTTTATTGATTCAAGCTTGATTAGGCGTGTTATAGTTGAAACTTGATGCGTTCAGAGAAAAACCACAAAGTGATAAATTGTAGAAATGAAATTTTAAAGCAAGGAGCATTCAGACACTAGGGTATTTTATCAATAACAATTGTCAATAGTTGAAAATAATTGAAAATAAGCATAAAAAGCTAAGAAAATTAAGAAGCAAATGAAACATGAGAAAAATAATAGAAATGGGATCAAAATGCAAATTGTATAAAGTTTAGGGGTTATATTGAAAATAATAAAAGTTAAAGGGTCAAAACTGTAATTAGGGAAGGGAAATAGGACAAAATTGGTAAACAATGAATCATTGAAGGTTTATAAGTAAAAATTTAAGTTTATATTTACCCCAATAAAAAACAAAGAAAAGCAGAGTCTTGCAATAAAGATAGGCAATCTTCTACAATACTCTTGAAATTTAAGTTCTCTCAAGATTGGAATTACTTTTTAGATACTCTTGAAATTAAATGTTACACAGCCGAGTGAAAATAGTATATTTTCATGCCATGATGTTTTTATTAAATGTACCTATTGCATGAACTGTCAAATTGTTATGTTAATTCACTGTCATGAATGAATATTATGAGAAGAGACATGACCCTTTGACTGGGAAGGGAAGAATCCAAATGGAACTCCTCTGCAAGCTTCTACAGTGAATAAATGTGGACATGGCAAACCATGCAAATGGACTAAGGATCATCCAGAGCCCTAAGTGCGAGTGGGATTCTACACACTTGACCAGGAATACAAACAATTGGATAGTGATTGATGTCATGAGTGTTAAAAATTACCTGTTATTATTAGTGTTTTAAATTGTTTGTTATTATTATATGCATGCTACCTTTGATATCTGTTTCAACAACCACTCTCTTTTATAAAAATTTGGGAAGTACAAGTCTGTATGCAATCCTTCATTCATTCCTAGAGTACTATTCAGATTATATCTCACGTGGTAGTTCCACTTGCGCTTTCATTCGTCAGAATCACAGATACTTTGCATAGAAAGTAGAGCCTGTAGAAGGAGAAGAGGACCATACCATCTATCCAACTGACCAACGAGATTACCACCCTTAAGATTGGGGTTGAGTTTACTCTTAGTTATGTCTGTTTCTATTTCAGAAAAAATCAGACAACAATGTTTACTTTAAGTTTGTTATGAGTGTGCTGGTGTGGCCCGACTATTTTGATGAGGTTGTAATATTTACTTTGGTGTTTTCAACTTTATGTGTTTGAACATAGTTTAATTCTCTGTTACACCATCATTTATCAACAAAAACTCCACTGTGGACTTCTTACATGCTAGTTCAATTATAAAACTTTATAGAACGTAAGGACATATGAATCCAGGTCGCATCTCCAACACCTTGGTTACCCAATCTCCTATTAACTAGGAGCTGGGGGTGTCACATTCTATGAAGGAATTGAGGAATTGAATACACATTTAATATGTTGATACATCCAATATATTGAAGTGGACCTAAGAGAATACAAGTTTTACAAAGTTCCTATCAATTGAACTTTCTATGTCCATTTTCTTTGAGAAAGAAATAATAATGTAACACCCCAAGAAAGGCCCAAGCCACATCTGGGTCTATATTCCAAAAAAATTAGTCAATGATAAAATTAAAATTCTAATAGAATCATTATAAAGAGCAAGAACTTCTTCCATGTGGAATTTCATGTACCACCTACCCTTATAAATCAGTATGGAGAATCACAATCCCCTCCCTTATATTTCCAACATTTTCGTCAAGCCAGTCCATTGTAAGTGGCACGGCTCAAGTCTCAAATTTCTAGTTAGAATAAGCTCTAATACCATTTGCAATACCCCAAGGAAGGCCCAAGCCCCATCTGGGCCTATTCTCCAAACGAAATAGTCAATGATACAATTAGAACCCCTTAAAATCATTATAAAGAGTAAGAACTTATTCACAATAGGAATTAAGGGATATTTATGAGTCAAGACAAAAACAAATCCTATTGGAAGAAAGATTTAGGTAGTTCCTAAACAAGCTCTATGCATGGGACCATAGGACTATTGGAGTATTTATTCTACTGAGAATGTGCTGCTGAGATCAAACCAAGAGAAAATTCCAGAGCAGAGTGTAGAGCAAAGGAAAGCTGAAATTTTTCTCAAAATTTGTTCTCTCTGGACATCAAGACTAAGTAGGATTTTTTTAGAAGCTTCCACACAATTCAGGTAGACCCTATGCTAGAAGATCCGTTAGAAGATCTGTTGGTTAACCAGTGTAGATCTGCAGTTTGTAGGAGATTAAATTGAGATCCTTCCAAAATTGCTCAACCAAATCGTGTAGTCCAATTCAAAGAAAGATAGACACAACATTAAATGCTAAAGTGGGATAGTCTATACAGCCCAAAAATCCTAGATGGAATGGCATTAAATGTTTCATATTCAACATGATGTGCCTGTGTATATCTCCCTCCACAATTAAACCATCCAATTCGACCAAGTAATTGGAGAGAATCTCTACTCAAAAAATTGATTAGAATAAAGGAACAAAGCAGTTGAAGTCAATTATTGAAAAACTTATGCATGCAGTGCAAAAATGAAACAAATTGGTTTCCGTGATCACATCATACACATTATCATAGAATTTATGAGTAATGCATTTTATATGTGGTGTAATGGTAACATATGAGGTTAAAATCAAGAGTTTAGCCTTTGCAGAAAACTCTGCAGTGCTGTGACCTTAAAGGGGTTGCTGTTTTGACTATTTAAAGGGACTGTAAAAACCCATGGTTTAACCCCAATGAGCCAGCCCCAAGCTTTCTATTAATCAATATGCCAGATAATATGTTGTTGATGAGGAACCTCTTATTACATCTGAGGTGCTCCACTATGATACGACCAAACTAGAACTTGTAAGATGAGACGCTCTCTTAACAAGATGCTTTGTGCACTCACACAGAGACACGTCCCGCATAGACATGCACAAACACACACCCCAATAATTTTCAGCTATGAAAACTACCGTTATCAGGAAGAAAAAAGCATTTAAATTTGCAATTTTGAAGAAAGTAAGAAGTATATCATGCTGGCCTTCATTTCGTAAGTTCCTATAGAATCTACAATTATCTTTTCGACAAAAACACATACCTTGTCAACATTTGCTCATTTCTTTTACCACCCACAAAAACATAGATTATAAAAAATAAATTTAGAGTGGTTAATGGGGGCTCTTACCTCAAGATAAAAATTAATGTATTAGCAATATAAGCAACCATTTCCCTGAAAAGGAAATGAAGAACATAGTCAAGGTGATAACTATGCCAGTTCACTAATGAATCAAACATTCCAAACACCTATCAAGAAACAGATGCAACCGTTTTAAGACATTCTAGTGGCATGGTGTCTATGGCTAGCATTTACAGATTAGGTTTAAGACATTCTTTATTTGGGATCTTGGACATTAAGGCTAGGTTTGGCTAACAGAGTGTTCTTAAGTATTCTCAGAATACTCTACTACTATTCATTATTTTATTATTACTTTTCACTTACTTTTTACTGTTATTCATTACTTTTCACCACTATTCAATATTCTATTATTACTTTTTCATTATTTTTTTACTACCATTCACAAAGTATCTAAAATCATCTCACTATTCAAACACAACCTAAAATGACTTTGACAATGTATTCCATTAAAAAAATAATATCATGACTTACTGAAAAGAACAAGAAGAAACCATATACACATTACTTACAGTGGAGCACACAGATCATGGTTTAGGGACAAGATGGATTTAAAGACATGAAGAATTGCTACTTATAACAAAAGAAAAAATACAAGTTATAACTGTTTGTGTAGGGGTGCCTGCCTGAGTTTTTAAGCTCCTGTATGGATTCAGAAAGCATTTCATCTCACATTATCTTATCATTACAATTTTTCCAAATTTCCACAAAATATATTACACAATTCAATTTTTCAAATTCCAAAACAATAATAATATTAAAAAATAATATTCTAACAATTTTATTCAATTTTCATGTTTCATTTAAAATCATCGCATCTCATCTTTGAATCCAAACTGGGCCTAAGACTTCTAACTCTTTTAGCTCTACAACCATAAACATTCCTTTTCTCTCTCCACCTCGTACGTCTCCCCAACACCATATATCAGGTTTCAATAATTTAGAAGTGAGAATAACCTGTCAATATTTTGAAAATACTCCTAGAAATCTCTGAGGCAATAAAACAAACTTTCCAACTATGGTCTTTAATTTTAAATGTAGTTTACAGGATAAGTTCTGGTCCCTGACTATAAATCCAGTATTCCATTTATTCAATCTCTTAATTTTTTATTAATTATTTAGAAACATACAAATGCATCTACATATACTTCAATAAAATATATCAGAACCATAAGGCATACCAAAAGTGATGCAAGCTTTGTTGGCCATCACCCTTGAAAGCAGTCTTTGCAACTGCAGCATAGAACCTGTCAACAAAATTTAATGTCAACAGATATCTATTTTCCAGTTGGCGATAAAAATTTCTGTGACAAATTAACTTACATTCCTAGAGTCATCACTGTCAAAACACCAGAAACATCAACCCCCTCTTGACCCTATAAAAAAATTAATTAAAAAAGGCAATCATTTTCTGAATCCCTTAAAATGGTAGTTCTAGATTATCAATATCAGAATCTGCAGTTGCAATTAAAAAAAAAAAATTCTTAATCAAGACATGAAATCTCAAAAAGGAATCAACTAAGAGATATATTCAAATTGAAAATTTTGTTGCATTTTCAAAAACTTGAAAGATTTCATCACTAATAGCATTCAATTATTCTGTATGTTGAAAGTTACAACATCATCATTGAACAAGTAAACACTATGAAAGTTCTTTGTTCACCAGAAGTGTTCCAAAACCAGACTACCACCACAAGAAAGCATGAAGCTAATTCTAAGTGACGATTCAAGGGAGACCTATTACAGAGTACGATGACTACCAGTCCATCCCGGAGGCAAGGGCTTGCAGGCCACAGAGAGAGCAGGTATTCCTTCACTACATTGTAGATGAAAGTTTTGGACTCAAAATGTCACACAGGAAGTAGGTCTTGGAGGAAGCATGGATGGCACATGAAGAGGAAGGACTTCCACTATTTATAAATCGATTGTAATATGAAAACTTCAGCAGTTTTTTTTTTTCTTTGGTTGGCTAATAGTATATACATATCCTAGTTGTCCAAAGTTACTTTGTTTAGTGGTCTTTGTTACCTTGGCCTGGGCTGTTTTTTAATTGAATGATTCCCCCAAGGTGTTAGTCTATAACCAAGGTATTCCTCCGTCATGAATGAGGGCTTATTAATAAAATTGGAGTACCATCTTCTTCTAAACAAAAGTTCAATATTTCTGTCTATGTTTAATGCAATAATTACTGCTAGCAATATGAGGTATAAACATATTTAGTTATGAATAACTTAGATAACAATTAATCTGAGCATGCTGAATTTAGAAAAATGATTCTAGATCAAGACTCCAAGCACTCCAACCAACCTTCTTTGTCATTTGAAACTGAATCAAGAAACCATGTGAATTGTAATTCTTACATGGGGTTTTTTCAAACTTCCCAAAATGTATGCCACTTCAAGTATATATATGGCAAAAAAGTAAACTTCAAAGAACGTATTACCCTATGTTCGGCAACAGATCTACAGAGAAGTAGTCAACCAACCTTCTTTGTCAAGTGAAGTTTCAATAAATGAACCATCTAAAGTATTTATCATTGTATGATTGTATTGGATATCGTGAATTCAAAAGGCTTAAGCAAAGCAATTAAGTAGTTTTGGAAATCTTCTCAAAGATATTACCATTAATACACATCAATAACAGATTCAAACATAATGAATATACAACTCAGAAAAGGAGATGGCCAGCCAAGCTCAGAAAGGAACCTACAATGAAGTAAGCAATGTAGCTCACAGCAAGTGTTAGTGTAATCTCGATCACCGTGTCATTAAAAATAGCCCCAAGGCACAAAACAGAGATTATTCCAAAAGCAAGACCAATGCCTACACTGGACAAGGAAAGTGTCATACAACCAGAACATTTTTGGTAGGATTGCAACAAAAATAAGTAATACATACGCCCCGAGTGAGACTTTGATCAGATATTTGATTATAGCGGTCCAGTTAAAGCTCTTTCCAAGGACCATTTGATAGAATAACTGATAAATCACAATTGCCGTCCTGGACAAGGAAACCAAGCATATTTAGTGGCCAAATATGCAAAAGTCAAAGTGATTATAAATATGCAAAAAAAAAGAATAATAATGCCATCAATATCAATATCAATGATGCTTTTTAGGGGAAAATGGGCAATATCAAGCCGGTTGGAGGCCAATGGGCCAATCACAGGCCTTGAGCACAGGCCTTGAGCACAGGCCTTGAGCACAACACATATGAGGATGGCCCAACAAACCGCACTAAAGCAAACTCCGGGGTGCGTACAAGGAGACTTGCGCCATCAAGAACGTCTATGAATTCAATTGACACAGAGCAAGTTGGAATCACCCACCCCTACCTGGTGATATCAAAGGAGGGTTACCACATTAAATGCGGTGAAGTGGCCCCTCAAGGGACATGCTTGTGTCAAAACCCAAACACCATAGGTTTCAGGAGAGGACGTCACAGTAAACACGGTAATATCCCCTTCAGAGCATGGACAAACGTTAGATCACCTGACGTAAGGAAAGGCAGCCACTACGCTCTAAGCCTCTAAACAATATATAGCTTGTGGGAGGAAAGTTGAAAGGCAAGATCATTGTCTAACTATCTCCTTTTCCTTTTTCTATATACCTCCCCTTGGAGGTGGCAAAGGAACTAACTTTGGCATTGAAGGCTTCCCTCTAAATAGCAGGGATCAAGTCTGTTTGCAAGTGGTAAGCAGGGGTCAAGTCTGTTTGCTAAGGCCATATGGAATGATTTTTCAGTCGAGTTCCATTAGCATGACAATTGCTTGGTAAGTAGTTGATCTTCTTGCTAGTTGCACTACCCCACGCCGAGGATTCAGAATGCAAGGAACTAATGATTTGGAATGTCGAGGGCCTTATGTGGGTTGAGAGCCCCATATGGTGTATGTTTGGTTGAAATGGTCTAAGAGCACTAGCATTGGTTCTATCAAAATTTTCCTTCAAAATTTGATGGAAAGTACAAGTTTGATAGAAAGGCTACACCTAAAAAAAATCCTACATTGGACTCATCAAAAAACTTTCGTCATATTTGATCAAAAATGAGAAAAGAAAGTGGGAAGAATAAAATAAAAGTGTTTTTGGTTTGGCTTTTGAATAGCAATTCTTTATATTTGATCAAATATGATTGAAGGATTACTATTCAAAAGGCAAACCAAAAGTAATTTTATTTTATTCTCCCCACTTTTTTTTCTTCATTTTTGATCAAATATGACGAAAGTTTTTTGATAAGTCCAATGTAGAATTTTTTTAGGTGTAGCATTTCCATCGAACTTGTACTTTCCATCAAACTTTGAAGGAAAATTTTGATAGAACCAATGCTAGTGCTCTTAGATCATTTCAACCAAACATACACTATATGGGGCTCTCAACCCACATAATGCCCTCGACATTCCAAATCATTAGTTCCTCGCATTCTGAATCCTCGGCATGGGAAAGTGCAACTAGCAAGAAGATCAACCACTTACCAAGCAATTGTCATGCTAATGGAACTCTAGTGAAAAATCATTCCAAATGGCCCTAGCAACCTCACATCAAAGGAGTTAATGATCCATAGTTTCTCCCATATTTTGGCACATGCAGCACTAATCAATAACATTGATTTAACGTTTCCTTAGATTATACATGGTCAAGATCATTCCTAAGGGATATATCCAAACAATGCAACCTTAAGAAGCACCTTGTTCCTCCAGATGCTTTGCTAAGGATGAATATTTTTATCATAAGTAGTGATGCCTCATAGAATGAACATACAAAGAATTTCCCTTACTTCAGGGAATCCAAAACTTCTTGGCCACCTCTTCATTACTTATTCAGAATGAATAAAGCAAATTGAAGATTTTTGTGAAGTAGCAACTTCCCAATCATGGGCCACCCTTATAAAGCTAGCATTCTGCTGTTGCGAACCATTCAAAATTTCCAATAATTCAACCACAGAAGCCTTATGCTCACACAATCATGTAGACCGTAGAATATGATCCTTAAGGACCCTATCACCACACCATATATTGTGTTGAAACCAATCTTACACCCATAACCCACCACCAATCTGGTGTCTAGAATGCCTCGCTGATTCTTTTTTCCACTTACAAATTTATTGGAACATCGCCTACTACCACCTACATATTTGAAATAGTCCTAACTCTCATGGTTGAGATCGGCTTGGTCAAACTCAAATTTGGCTCAATTTGTTTATTAAATCAGCTATTCGTTAACACAAAATTATGATTAATTACTACACTATACAACTCCCATAAACATCAATAACTTGATATTTATTATTTTTACTAGTATTGTTTATAATGTGAATATCTTAAATATATAAAGAGATAAAAGAAAATTGTGTTTTTAATATTATACATATGACTATAACTATAAATATATCTATGTATAAATTTTACAAAGATATTAACAAAAAGTTAAAGTAAGTTTGTAATATTTCATAAATACAATATAAATAATCTCTTTTGTTCAAATGAAATAGCTCATGAACAAGCTATACTCACTCTTATAATAACTGAGTTGTTCAAAACCAAAAATCTAAGTCGATGTTAAGCTTGAGCTCGACTCGCATAAGAATAAAAATAAAACAAACATGAAGACCACCCACTACTTTGATTAAAACCCGGATCATTTACACCTCACTCATGGTTATAGTGCCACGACCAATTACCTAGGAGAGCCTTGTTGAATGCCCTTAGATTACGAACCCCCAGCCTCCTACAGTACGAACCCCCAATCTGCCTCCTCTAAATGCGCCAATAAGGTGGAACTTGAACTTCTCACCTAGTTTGTTCCACAAAAAGTCACGGTGGAGCTTCTTGATATAGGACACCACACAAGCAGGAAGAGTGAATAATGATGAGAAATATTGGGGAAAGTTTGAACAAGGCCTTGAAAGATACGTTCTCTTCCACCTGATCAACCTACGGTCAATCTTCTCCAACACATCATACAAAATAGTCTTGGCCTTGAAAGAGATTCCCAGCGGAAGGCCAAGATACTTTATGGCTAATGAAGATACCTTACATCCCAATTTGCAAGCCATAACCCTTATGCTGCAAATATTTCAATCCGCAACTAGCTCTGGCTTAGCAACATTTACATTTAAGCCAAAGACAGCTTCAAAGTAGAGAAGAAAAGCCCTCAAAGATTGGATGTGGCCATGGTCCGCCTCGCAAAATATCAATGTACTTTCTACAAACAATAGATGGGCATACTGATTATGCCTAAATTTCTTTTTTTTTATAAGTCACTAATTATGCCTCAATTAATTTTCCCAACCAATAAACCCAAGAAAAAACCACCCCCAAGAAAAAACCGCCCCCAACTGTAGGATCACCCTCTCTAGGTCGGCCACCCGTTCTAACACTTGGATATCCCTCAAAATGGCATTCTTATTCTCCCCTAAGTTGCCGAAAGACTGAGAGTTCCAATGCTTCATGTCGCTCTTTATAGTTTTCAACTTACTTGCTAAGATGAAACTTGGGGTACCATAGAATTGGTAGGATAACCACCACTGTTTAACCCTTTTCTCAAAGTCTTCTGATTTCAACCACATATTCTAGAATTTGAAATAACGGCACCCATTCCTGAGCCCACTACAATCGAGCAAGATAGACCAGTGATCCACGGAAATCTGATCCAATCGCTTTTGCCACATATCTGGGAAGAGATTTTCCAAATCAGTAGAAATAAGGAAACAATCCATCCTAGACCAAGTGTGGTTGTTAGACCTTGGATAGATTTCTAATTTCTCCCTCTTTGGGTGATCTTCATTAGGGACTCACTATTATGGGCTAGATGTTCTCTCTTATATGCACTCAGTGTACTTGGTTACGCCTATTGACATGAATATATTTTGACATACAAAAAAAATTCTAGAGCAAGGTCAATCATCATCTCCAACGCATGGTCATCTAAACACTCCTGGTAATCTTTCTCTTATTATTTTTTTTTATTGGCACTAGGTGTCCAGTAGTCCCTATAGTCATTAGGAAAAGAATTAAAGCTTGTACCACACATCCTATTGCTTGATTTCTATCCTATCATAGACTTTCTAATAATCATAAGGTCTTTACATCCAATATTTCTCACTTATTTGTTCCAAGGAATATTCATGAAGCACTAGATCATCCAAATTAGAAATTAGCAGTTCTTGAAGAGATGAATGCACTCCGAAAGAATGGGACTGGGAGATTGTTAATTTACCTAAGGAGAAGTGTGTAGGATGTAAGTGGGTGTTCACTATGAAATGCAAGGCTAATGGCAATGTAAAAAGATACGACGCGAGCCTCGTAGCCAAGGGATTCACACAAAACTATGGAATTGACTACCAAGAAACTTTTGCTACCATGGCGAAGATAAACTCAATCCGAGTGTTACTGTCTCTGCCTGTACATTTTAATTGGTCCTTACACCAGTTAGATATAAAGAATGCATTCTTAAATGGAGATCTAGAAGAAGATGTTTTTATGGAGTTACCACCAAGTTTTGAAGGTAAACTTGGTAGAGAAAAAATGTGCAAATTGAAAAAGTCATTGTATGGACTCAAGCAATCCCCTAAAGCTTGGTTTGAAAGCTTTGGAAGGGTTGTCAAGAGTCATGGTTACATTCTAGGTCAAGCTGATCACACCATATTTTACAAGCGCTCAGGTGAAGGGAAAGTTGCGGTTTTGATTGTCTATGTTTATGACATTATTTTGACAGGAAATGACAGTAGTGAAATTGAAAGATTAAAAAGAAGGTGCTTGCTAATGACTTTGAGATCAAAGACTTGGGCAAATTTTCTTGGTATGGAATTTGCAAGGTCAAAGAGAGGTATTTTTGTTTCACAAAGGAAATATATACTTGACTTGCTTGGGAAACAGGTTTATTAGGGTGTAAGGCTGCAAAGACACCCATAGAACCGAATCTAAAGTTACAATCTACCAAGCCTGAAAAAGTCACTAATAAAGATCAGTTCCAAAGACTGGTTGGAAGACTGATTTATCTCTCACATACAGGCCCTGACATAGCTTTGCAGTTAGTATGTTAAGCCAATTTATGTACTCACCTGGACCTAACCACTTTGATGCGGTGTACAGACTTCTAAGGTACTTAAAGGGAGCCCCGGGAAAAGGTTTATTGTTTGGAGACCATGGACATCTACAAGTTGAGATATACACTGATGCAGATTGGGCTGGGAGTATAACAGATAGAATATCAACTTCTAGCTATTGTGCTTTTGTTGGAGGAAACTTGTGTAATAGCCCTAAAATCTTCATCTTAATTTAATTATTTAATTAAATGCTAATATACAAGATTAGTAGTAATTTGTAAAAACAAGCTCTAAAGAGATGGGCTTGGGAAGGAAGCTTTTGAGATTTGGATTAAGTGAATGGGCCAAGAGAGTAGTGGTGAGCCCACAAGCACATAGAGTGAGCCCATGACCCATCAAGCCCATAGTAGAGACACATGTCACTTGAAGAAAAACCCTAGAAAATCATCCAAGGCTTGTAGGAAAATTCTAGTTGGTGGAGATTGACTAGTAGGTAGCCATGTGTCATGTAGGATTGAGTGTAGAATCTCATGGAGTGATTTTCCTACCATAGAATCTTGGAGGTACAAGGCACCATTCTTTGACTTTCCATTAGAGGTCATAGTGTATAGGAATGTGACAAGTGGCATGAAGAGAAGCATGGAAGGAAGGAGCAAGGGGGGATTCGGTGGATGCAATCCGTGAGGCACTTTGGGAGAGTTTCATGGGGTATGGCCACCAACAAGTTGATAAGACAAGGGAGGAGTGTGTAAGTGAATAAGGTACAATGTGTAAGAAAGTATGGTGATGTGAAAAGAGATATGGTGTGGGTGTAGGTGATAGAAATGACAAAAGCAAGAAGATGAAGCAAAGTGGGTTTCGGTGGAGGCAAGGCTTGGCCCAATCATGCATTGCTCAATTCCCAAAAAACATGGCCTTGAGATCACTTGGATGGACACATGAGATGATAGAGGGATGATGATTGAGTGAAAAGCAAGAAAATAAGTGCTAAACACTCAAGGGAGGCACCGGCCATAGCAAGGGAGAAAAAAAGCAAATCCTCCAAGGCATGACCAAGATTTGATCTTGGAATGGCCTAGTGTTGTCAATCACTCCATCCATCATTGGCCATACCTAAGCATGGTAAAAAGTGTACCAAAGACCCTAGAGCAAGGGCTTGGCTGGGTGACCCCATATCCATTTCCCTTGGCTTGCTTCACTTGGACACATGCAAGCATATTCCTATCTCACTCTCTCACCTCTCGGCCAAAACCACCTAAATTACCTCTACCTTTGTTTCTTCTTCTTTCACCACACAATTTGAAGAATCCTAAATAAGTGGAGCTAAAATCAAGAGTGTTGAAGTGGACAATACATTGGAGAAGGTTAGTGCCTACATTCATGTAAGCTTAGGAAGAACACACACACACATGTAACACCTTTGTTTTGGCTAAAAGGAAATAAGGTTTCTTTTAGATCTTTATACTTATAACTAGTCTAATGAGAGATTCTATATGTGTATTTTCAGATTTTAATCAAAAATCTAATAGGAATATTGTAAGTACACTTTCACCTTTTCCTTAACAATTCTTGTATATAGTGAGGTGATCATGCTTGTTAGATTAATGATTGTATTGCCATGTTTGGATTAAATTGATTATACTTGTCTTTGATATGAATATTCTTGTGTAAATCTCTATGATGAAATAAGCTTAGAATGTGAGCATAGATGATGGATCGAGTATTAGTTGCAAAAAGAAAATGAAAAGCATGAGTATCATAAGAAATGATGAAGTTGATGTATGATGGATTTTAGTATTAAGCTTATGAATTTGGTGTTGCTAACATAGAATTTATTTGAGGAAATTAGTAATGAAATTGATTTATTCAAGGAAAAATATTGTCTTGAGGAAATGAAAATGGACATGGGAATAAAATACATAATTGATATGAATTGAAATAGTGTATACTTGCATATGGAAAGAAGTAATCACTTGTGTATGATGACTAGTAATGTTTAATTGAAATTTTATGATATTTAAGGTTGAGATTAGAAGAATGAATTATATTGCTTTGTGATGGAATTATTTAGTTTAAGCTTATAGAAGAAACTTATGGAAAAGGAAACTTTGAATAAATTAATAGAAGGAATTTCCCCAAGTTGAAAGGTGAAGGAAGGAAGTGGAATGAATTAAGTTGGAATGTAAAAATGTCTACCTATTGGGTAATAGGGTTTCGGTTACCCCTTTCTAAGGATGGTATATGTTTTAATTGGACACTTTTAATTCTTGGAGGATAATTGGAGTCGAGTGATGAAAAAAAGCCCTAAGAATTACCCTAGGAGGGTTCGGCCATGATGGGTTGGAGATGGGCCGAGTACCCCACTTCAATCCTAGGCCCAAATTTTGGATGTAGAGCATGATGACTAAGTAAAAAGTTGTAAAGTTTATCCCAATGAGGAAGAAAAGAAAATAAAATATGAATGCACTCGAGCTCGTCTCGGGTTTTGCATGAAAATAAGTAAGTGTTGCATGTCTCATGCATAAATCATGAAAAGCATGTTTTTAAAGTCCAATATGTTTTTAAGAAAAAGAAAAGAAAAGATTGAATTTTTGAAAGAAAAGAAAAGAAGTAAAGTTTTATAAGAACCCCAAAGGCTGGGACGGGGTAGTACCCCAGTGGAACTCCCTGTCCACTCAGGAGTGTTTAAAGTCGAGTGGAAGCCTCTGGGTCGACGAAGAACAGTCGGCGGACCGTGTATGGCTCCAAAAGGTGTCCGGAGCGCGGTAGCACCTAACACTGGTGAGTGCCAAGGACGGATAAGATGTAAAGACCTGCCGTTTTATAAGCTATATGACGCACTCACTTTAAGGTGATGCAGTAACCAGTAGGGAATACGCAGTGCTTAGGGTAGCCGTGTTGTGTCTCATATATGCTATGTGATAAGTCATGACAAGATGGGTTTTCGAGCCATGAGAAAATATCTGTATATGATAAGTGGCGCTTAAGAAAGAATAAAAGATACAAAATGCTTTAAAGAAAGGATTTGAAAAGCACTGATATGAAAAGAAGTCTGAAAGAAACAAGTCCGTATGAAAGTTTTCATGAGCATGTGCATGAGTCAGTCATTCATTGCATATGCATTAGTTACGAATGTTTTATTCACTTATCTGTATATTTGAAATGTTTTGGTTGATGTGCTAGTATACTTGCTGACATTTCTCCTGAAATCTCACCCCATTTTTATTATCTCTACTATCGCTCCCTTGGGAACGATAAAAGTTATTGCAGGAAATGATGGATCCCCGGATTACGACTCTCGAGAAGATGGGTCGGACCCTCATGGGCCCGACTAAGACAGATACTGTTGGGCCAGTGACCCTAGACCTGTTGGGTCAGTGGGCGGCAGAGTCGCTTCCTATGGCGACGTACTTTTTTGATGACTTACGCCTTACGGGGTGTTGTTTGGTGCTAGGAGTGGATGGGCTTCTCCACATGGGACGCCTGTTTACATCATCTACTGGGATGATGTGTGATGTAGGCCCAGGTCTGAGTTGGACAGTCTTCGTTACGGTCCGGACTTTAAGAAGATAAAAGAAGAACCCGCCTATTAGTATGTTTGGCGGAAGGGGAGGGGATCGTTAATATCTTTATTTTGTATCACCTGTGTATTTTGAGAAAAATCTTCCCGTTGTTTTGGGAAGTGCTTTTGTATAAACTGTATACATTGGTGACCTTAACTTTGATGTATATGTATATGATGCTTAATTTGGGTTTTATTTCGTTAACCATGTGATGTGCGACAAGCGTAAACGTTTTGTCGAATGTTTTTGGCTTGACCTTTTTCAGCTGCGAGAAAAATATATATATATATATATATAATATTAGATAATGCTCTCACACGTAAAGATGAGGGATGACTTCCTTGTGACGTTCGTCCCCGGCGTCGTAATTTGCGTGCGAACCCAAGCACAAGCTAGGGCGCCGACACTTGGTTACATGGCGCAACAAAAAGCAGAATGTGGTGGCTAGTAGTAGTGCAAAAGCTGAATTTAGGATTGTTGCCCATGGGATCTATGAAGTGTTACGGATTAAAAGATTACTTGAAAAATTAAGGGTTGAAACTTCACTACCATAGCCATTACTCACAATCCTATACTTTATGATAGAACAAAATGTGTTGAAGTTGACAAACATTTCATAAAGGAGAAGATAGATAGTGGATTAATCTGTTTGCCTTCTATTCCGACTACTGAACTAGTAGCTAATATATTTACCAAGGGATTGCCAAAGAAATAGTTTGAGAACTTGAACAGCAAGCTGTCCGTGAAGATATCTTCAAGCCAACTTGAGGGGGAGTGTTGGACGACTCAATCAGAATGTATTTTAGGAAGTTAGTTGTAAATTTGTGAATATCTTAAGAGAATTTTTAGGAGATTTATCTTTTCCTTATAGTTATCAATTAGTTATTTCTTTCCTTATCTATTTCAATTAATTATTTCTTTCCTTATCTACTTCATCATTGTAATGGATAAATAAACACTTGCAAATCCATTTTCAGTATGAATGAGACAAGTAAACTTTGGTTTCTCTAGAACATATATGCTCCCGCTTGAGGGGGAGGGCTAAAGGGCATGATATCCAATGAGGGCAAAAATGTAAAATGTACTCCATATATATATTGCATAGCAATGCTAAGGATCCCTACTTTGTTCCTGATTTTGGTTTTTTTTTTTTTTACATGATTTTTATATAAATGTTTTTTAATAATGTTGTGATTTTTTTAACATCTTATAACATTTTTTAATAATATAAAAAAATCATAACATTATTTAAAAACACTTATATAAAAATCATGTAAAAAACCAAAAAAAAAAAGCCAAATCGGGAACAAAGTTGGAATACCAAAGTAGGGATCCCTATCATTTTCATATACTGCAATAGTGAGAGGGTAGGACATGATTTTGGTCTACCATTCATTTTCTCTCAACCCTAATCTTGACACATGTAACCATCAATAAAGAGGAATGAGTCAACTTGATATTTTGTCAAAGATATGCCAAATTACCAACAAATGGCAAGTTCTTTTTTCTCTATTGATTCAGGATAGGGATCGAGAAAGAGGAAAAAATCGAAGATTTCATGGGTTAAGAACACGTGGTCCCAAGCCCTCCCACCCCCTTGCATTGCCTGCCACACCAATTCCACATCCACTCCACAAGCTCAGAACCAACACTAGACCATGCAGAAAATGCTCAAAGAATCCCCCACCAGAGGAGTCCATCACGCCCCTCTACAAGTTGTACAAAAACCAAATTCTTCGACATTTTGTCTGCAACGCAAGTCCAATACAACCTTTGTTTTACCCCTCTCCATAACCTTGGGTTTGGGCCCGCTTGATTTGGTTTTAGTAAAGCCCATCAGTCTTGCAGGCTGACAACTTTGACTCTTGAACCATAGGTTGAGAGTGAACCATAGCAGTTTCCTCTGACAAGCTGCCTTCAAGAATCTCCTTGCCACAATGCCACCAAGATTGACGTAAGGTTTGAGATACTGAGGTGTAGGTAAATCATGGAGATGCCTCCTCAGTCCTCATTGTTATCAAAAAAGGGGGCTTGCAAATCTAAAATATAGGTGAAAATGGTTTGGCTTTTTGATAGGGACATTCATTTAGGATATCCCAAAAAAGAAAAGACTCAATTTAGGATGGAGGGAACAAGCATACACAAGAACAGGTAGATTTCAAAAGCCAAACATATAATTAAATGGAAATACCAGAAACAAAGAAAAAAGTAGTAGATAAACAAAAATAAATACCCATCATTCATCAAGGATTCTCCTTCAATTATTGTACTTAGTTTTTTACTGGCACCAAGATCTTTTAATAAAGCAACAACAGCTACAGGATCCGTGGCACTCAAAAGTCCGCCAAGCAACAATGATGTTTTCCAATTCCAGTTGTACGGGAAAGTGAACTGCAGCATATCACAAACGTGATTATGTGAAACAAACAAGTAGCCTAAGCAGCAAGGTAATGATACCTTCAAAGCAGATCCAAGACAGAAGGTCGAAATCAAAACACCTGGACCAGCAAGGAATATCATTTGTGCAAAACACCTCTGCGCATAAAAAGAGTGGGAAACAGCTAGTTCAACTAAATTTTGAAAAAATACTGATGACTTGTCTGATGCTACAATTGCACCAACGAAGTAAGTCATTAACAATCATACATATCAATGAGCTAAACAATGTACTTAAAATCTATGAAGATATCTATTTCGTTAAGGTGAATATATCATTTTAAAGGATGACGATATGAACAAAACATGATGAATTCATTTGATTGACTATTCTTGCTACAATGCCATGAACATGAGGAAGCAATCGCCATTATCTCTGTTGAAGTTGCTTTTGTTGTCTGTACAGCAGTTTCCAACTAGCTTCTGACAGTTAATCATTGTAGAAGCAAAAACTTGTTCATTCCACAGTAGTTAGAAATTAACATCTGATAGTTAATCATTCGAGCACTATATTTCTTCTACAGCTGCCAGAGATTTTAAATGCTTGTTTTCTCTCATTTCATTGTCTTTTCCTGATGCAGAAATCATGTGATCAATTTTATAGTGTATTTTTTTCACAATTAATGCATTTTATTAAAAGCAAAAGGGGCACAACCCAAGTACATATGGAGTACACAATGGAGCACCCAACTAATAAGAAGAATAAAAAGAGCAAAAGTCTTTGAAGCCTGGGTAGAAGCACCTATAAAATTATCTCCAAAGTCTTAGCTAATCGATTGAAGATGGTAGCAAACACTATTTCCAGCTCTCAAAATGCTTTTTTTTTTCATCAAGGGGCAATATTAGATTCAGTTCTGACAATCACTGAATGTCATGATACTTGAATCAAACTAGGGATTCTAGGGGTTCGCTTTGCAAATTGGACCTGGAAATGCCATAATGACCATGTGAATTTGAACTTTTTGTTGTATTTATTAAGGAGAGATAGTTTCCCGGAGAGAGTGTGTTGTACACCTCCTGACAGGACCAAAGCTTACACCTCCTGACAGGACCAAAGCTTCCACCTCCCCCACCAGACATTCCACACTGGTTTGACTTAAAGAACTAACCCAGTCTGCCACGGCTTCTCCCAACCATGCACAGCACCAATGCCCCATCAACTGCAATTAATTCCAAAAACTTAGCTTCGAGCTCAAAGAACCCATTATCAATAGCCAACTTTTGTTTTGGTGGTGTATTAAAGCTGATAATCAAAGAATAAATTGATTGGTAATCGTTGAATCATCTGATACTGGGTTTATCTGAAATGAGCTGCAGAGAAAAGCTTTCAGAAATGATGAGGGTCATCTACAAGTGTCAAAGAATGTTTTCCTTACGAATCTTACATGTTTAGGGTACCTTGTGTTTGTCTGATCGATCATAGGTCTGGCCTTCTTCAGATTCTTGGCCTTGCTCTTAGATGATTAGGCTCATTTTACAGTTGTTGCCACTGCCTCTGCATTCTTCTTATTTTAATTATTTTTTATTTATCAAGGTAATGCCTATCCCCTGATTCTATTTTCCCCTTTTTTTCCTTTCTTTCTATGCAAAAAAACTTCTTGTTTCAATTCTCCCCAGCAAACGAAAAATCATCATCTATTTTACTTATTCTCCAACCTAAGTCCTGACTGCGATAAAAAACCTAAACCTTCATTTTAGCATAAATCTAAATGTCCAAACCATATTCTAGAAATACCCATATGATTCACCAATACCTTTTTCTTTGAATCTCAGCAACACGTCCATATGAGGAATACCACCTTTAAAGGCATCTTAGTCCTCCAAATGCTTCTTCAAGGACCATCTTTTAATGACTCACATTTCCTTAGTATGACTGTAGGAGACATACCTTGAAGTCACTGCAAGTAAAACTCCAGAAACACATGGCTGGTTACAAAGCCCACAAGAATACACATACTCAGCAGTTTTTAGGCCATAATCTTGCTTCTGGGCCCAAGATCAAACCTGCCAGGGAGTTATAGAGTGGCTTAAAGTGGCCCTTGCAAAGTAGACCTTTTAAGCCACTTAAACAGTAGCCGATACTGTTACGGAACCATTTTAGGGATAATTCTATTACCATCAGATTATATATAGCAGATAATTAGGATGTAGATAAGTCAGAAATACTATAGAATATCCTTCGCTGGAAATCTGGCACTAATCATGTAATCTCTTGTATATAATGGAAGCAGACCCTATGGAAAGGGTATTCAGACCATTTTTGACATGGTGCCCGAGCCCCTACTCTGACTATCGTTTCTCTGTGGTCTTTATCCTTAAAGAGTTTGTGAGGTGCGACGACAAGGATTTTTTTCTCTATTCTCGCACGTTTTTTTGTGGTTCTGTTGTTCCCGAGAGTGCTTTCTCGCACGTCCGTGGTAATTTCGACTTGTGGGCTTGTCATTTTGGATGGCTGTCGGCGTTCTTTGGCATCTCTGTCGTCTCTATTTTCTGTCGCACGTCTGTGGTGAATCGCCTGCTGTTTCTGTGCCTCTTGGCGCTTTCTGTGGTGGCTGACTGCGTTTGTGGGTGGCTGTGAGGGTGTCGGCAGGTTCTGTGGGAGGCTCGGTGGTGGTCGGCGGGTTTTGTAGTGGTCGGTAGCTTCGACTCCTCCTGGGGTGGCCGACGAAGGTGACTATTGCTTCCTTTTCAGTTTGCCGAACTCTCTCAGTCTTTTCATTGCGCCACTGACTTGGCTTGGGCCTGGTGTGAAATTGGGCCTTTTTTTCGGTTGGACTTAGGTTGGGTATCCTATTTTGCTTGGTTTTTTTGGGATCCTCTTACTGATTATTGCCGTGCCGTGCTTGACTAAAATTTCTTGTTACTTTGCTCTTGTTTTGTCGGTGAATTTCATCATGTCTCTTGAAAATATTATTGTTCGATTTATGGAAAAGAATTTTTCAACCTAGGAATTTCAGTTTAAAATATTTTTGAAAGGAAAAGAATTATCCACTCATATTCATGGTTTAGGTCAAGTTCTTATGTATGAAAAAGAATTTGTCCAACGAGAAGTCAATGATGCTAAAGTGATTTCTCTACTATTGGAGACTATTGAGCCTTATCTTATGACCCATCATCATTATTTTAGTATGGCTCAAGTTATGTAGGATTATCTCTATCGCATTTATCACCAAGATCACAGTGCTTGAAAATTTCAATTAGAGTTGGAAATCAACAATTCTACTCGAGGTAATTTAACTATTGAACAATTTTATTCTGACTTTATTAACGTCTAGAGTGAGTACTCTGCAATTGTTCAGGTTAAAGTTCTCCCAGCAGTACTAACAACACTTTAAGTGGTTCATGCTAAGAGTCAACGTGACGAATTTCGATGAAGTTTTGACCTGAATTCGAGCATGTTCAAGCGGTTTATTAAACCGTAATCCAGTTCTTTCTTTGGATATTTGTTTGGGAGATTTATCACGTAAAGAACAGCGATTATTTACTAGATGGGTATGACTTCTAACAAGGTCTTTTCTAAGGCTGTGAATGCAGCCTATGTAGTCCAAGGAAAATGGGGGGTCATGTTGCAATGTTTTAGTTGCAAGGAATTTGGCCATATTGCTCACAACTATCCTAAGAAAATTTGTAACTACGGCAAGAAAGAGGCACTTGATATGCCCATGGGCCCATTGAGTTAGCCCATTAGCAAACCCAAACCGACAACCCTCAGGTAAATGGATAACACCCAAACCCTCACACCCACTACACCCCTATTGCAACATGACAATTATATATTTCTCTCTTAACTCCTCTCCATGCACTGCACCTAGAATACTTCTCCCTCATACCACTTTCTCCCACACAAACTCCTCTTGCCAAATGCCCATCTCTTCCCTTTGATATATATTCCATGCATGAGCCCCCTTTTTATCAAGCACCCAAGCTCTCCCTCTATTTATTTTCTCTCTTATAACTCAGAGCAACGAAACCAGCCCAATGTACAACTTCTTTACTTTCTGCTCCAAACACCACCACCGACAAACAAATAAGCCACTACCACCACACCCAGTTCCTAGCCTTACTAGAATAGAATGTTAGAGCATTGGCAATGGTCTAACCATTGCCAATTCCAAAAGTTTGACTAAAAATTGAGATTTTGGCTAAAGCCAAAGCCATAAGAGATATTAATCCACATGTTGAGGTTGATTATGAGTCATGCGTGACCTCTCCCTCTTGGTCTCCCTTTGTAGAGGTTTTCACTCCTACCTAGTGCAGGCTTTCCATTGTGATTTTCTTGTGGTGAGAGTTTTAATCCTTCATGGATACAACCTTAGAGATGATGTGTTCTTGTCAATCATTGACAGAACAAGAAGATGAAGTTCTAGTGGTTGAGGAATCATCGTTGGACGATGTTCTTGCAAGGGGTAATCGATGTTTGCTTTTCAAACTTCAAACTACAAAACACTTTAACAAGGAAGCCCTTAAGCCAATTAGAAAAAAGATCTGGCACCCCCTCAAACATATTATTATATGTGATCAAAATCCTACCTTATTCATTGCTAAGTTGAAGATGAATGCAACAAGGAAAGGGTTAAATGTGATGGACCCTAGTCTTTTGATAAGTAGTTGGTTTTGACTAAGAATGTGGAGGGTCTAAAATAGGTGCATCAAGTGGTTCCTAAAGACTCGTTCTGAATTCATGTCTATAAATTGCTAGTTATTGTTAGAAATTCTAAAATGGGAAACTTAATAGGTCAAGCCTTGGGTAGAGTGGTCGAAGTTGATCTGGATGAGGATGAGTTGGCATGGGGGGAATATATGCAAATGAATGTTGGTTTGGATGTTACAAAGCCATTACTACATGGGAAGAAGAATAGTGTTAGGTCATCCTCTCCAATATAGGTTCGTTTTACATATGAAAGGATGCCTAATATATGCTACATATGTGGTATACTTGGTCATAGTCATCGTGATTATGATCAATGGTCTACTAATATGTCAAAGTTGTCTTCAACCGAATTTCCTTATGGCCCTTGGCTTTGTACTAGTAGTTACAGTGAGTCAAGGGGTGCTGGAAGAAATTATGTTAATCCTCAGTATGACAGGAAGGAGTCACTAGAGGAAGCCTCTGGTCAAGCTGTTGGCGAGTCTTAGGGAGGAATTCGAAAATAGCAACTGATGATCTGTTAGGCGTAAAGAATTTTTTGAATTAGATAAGTGGGAAGGAATCTGTTTCTTTTCAAAAAAATGTCGTTACTAATGGATGAGGTTGAGGCTATCGAGCTATAAGTTCGTGTGATGCTGGATTGAAATATGCTGCTGAGAAGGATGATATTTCAAATAATTGTTTGCCAGAGGTCTCTAAGACTAATGAATCTGATACCTTGTTTGTAGGGAGTTTAGGGTTAGTTCAGTCTCTGAATTCTAATATTAACGGTATTTCTACTAAGGATATGTTGGTAAATGAGAAATGAGTCAACTTTGAGAAGAATTCTAGGAAGCTTGATGAGCACATGCTTACTGCTACTAAACAATTTGGGTCTCAAAAGTGGAAGAGGGTGCCAAGACCTTAGTCAAGCAATCTGCTTGCTGATAATGAGTTGGGGACTAAAAGGCTTTTTGCTTGTGAACTCTCAGTGGAATTCTCGAGGGTGTCTAAACACCTGAAAAACAAAACTAGCCTTTTTGTCTTAGCTGATAATGTACAAAATGAATCGGTGGTGGTTATCTCCCAACCCCACCGAAATCAATGAAGGTGTCAAGCTGGAATACACGAGGAGTTGGGAACCCTTGTGCTATTTGTTCACTTTCTGATCTTATCAAAAAGGAGGATCCACATATTTTGTTTCTTTAAGAAAAAAAATTTGAAAGCTACACGAATAGAATGGATTAGAGTCTATTTGAAATTCGATAACTGCTTGACTATGAATGCAATGGGTCGTAGTGGTGGATTGGCTATTCTCTAGAAACATGAAGTTAGTCTCTCTATTCTCAACTACTCACCTTCTCATATACATGCATTAGTAGAAGATGATTCAAAAATGTGGTTTTTAACTAGCATATATGAGTAGCCTGAAGTTGCTTGAAGGAATGAGACTTGGGAGTTAATGAGGAGACTAGCTAGAATTGTTCTGATCCTCGGCTAACTGTTGTGGGACTTTAATGAGATTACTTCCTTAGAGGAGAAATTGGAGGAAGAGATAGACCTGAAAAGCAAATGGTTGATTTCAAAGAAGTCATAGAGGATTGCAAGTTGAAAGATCTTGGCAGAAGTGTACTTAATTATACCTGGTGCAATAAGAGGTGACACAACTTTAATCTCTGAGAGATTGGACAGATTCATTGGGAACCTAGCTTGGTGTAACCTATATGAGAGAGCTTCTATACAGATGGATCATTATCTTATTTAGATCACCTTCTAATTTGGCTAAATGTCATGGGGATGCCAAGTAGAAGGAGAAGGCCTAAACCCTTAAGGTATGAGACTATGTAGTTAGGGGAAAATGACTGTGCAGAGATTGTTAAAGACTGTTGGAGATCCTCTAGCATGAATTCTCATCTGCAGGGGGTAACAAGTTGCATTTCAAGCTGTGGTTCAAAATTTTAGCAATGGAAAAAAATGAAATTTGGTCATGTGGATTTCACATGCAAAGAAGCACAACAGCAATTACCAGGGAACAACGCATGGATCCTTCAATTCTTAACACTAGTGAAATAAACTTGGCTACTGAAAATGTGAATACATGGTTGGAAAGGATGGAGATCATGTGGAGACAGAGATTAAAGGCTCTTTGGTTGGTAGAGAGAGATCAAAACACTAAGTTTTTCATGCAAAAGCTACTCAAAGGAGTTTTAATTAGGCTCAATAACTAAGTTAAATCCTATTTACTATTTATTGAACGAGTTAGACCTGTTTTAATTTTTGAATTGAGTTGAGTTTAGTTGAATTGAGATAAAAGTTGAAAGGTTGAATAAAATATTATTAAGAATATATTTTTTACTATTATTTTTGTTTTGAAATTTGAAAAAAATTGAATTATTTATTTTATTTTGTACAAAAATTTGATAAAGTTATAATGATTAGATGAAATTGGATGAATTGAGTTGAGATAAACTTAAAAAACAAACCAGGCCTTAGACTCCTTTTTTAATTAAAAGATTGACCATCATAAATTTATTTCAGTTTAAAATCATCACTAATTGAAGTCTCTAACACAGTCTCAATCACTGTCAATCCTACATTAAATGAACTATTAGATCATTTTTTAAATGCAAACTCTCTTATTGAATAATTGCGACTAAGTCCAACTCAAACTCATCGGCAGCCTCTCCCAAATCTCATTTAAATATATTTAGAAAAACCATAAACTCCGTAAATGCAATGGTTGAACCCAACGTGTTGCCTGTTGCACAATCTCTCTCTCTCTCTGCACCAAAATCATATGGGTTTCAACTAATTCCTTTGAAAATGAAAAAGAACCAATAGCCTTCATCAATGCATAGATTCCTTTTCAACTAAATTACATTATGGCCTACCTTCTTTTACAAGTAAATTATCGTGTAGCTTTTTGTAAGTTTAAGAAACATGGGACAGTCAATTATTATATTGCCCCTTAGTCTATATCTCTTAGTTGTAGCCATTTTGGGTCACTTTATACTTCTTTATTAATAAAACATAATAATTAATAAATTATTTCCATAGTATCTCTTAAAGTAAATATAGTATTATAACATGTATTTTTAGAAATTTAGTAATGCATAGTACCTTGTATAGATAACTAGCTATGGAGTGAAATTTTGGAAACAACTCTACGAGTTAAGTAGTGTTATATATATTATTATTAAAGACAGTTATTTAAAAGCTATTGTTTATGTACCATGCATGTCATAGTATTTGCAAGCACGTCATTCATCATGTTTTCTTTTGCATACTATAATTATATATGTATTATGCATCTCACGTTGCATAAGATACATAAACTTTCATAAGATCAAGTGTAAGGTAATAACAGTTGTTTAAGATGGTCATTCAAATGCATGGTACCAATGCAATTTATAAGTGGATGTGCAAGCCATAGAGCTAAACGAGATCCACCATAGTATGCTAGAATACTATTAGCAGCAGCCCTTATGGTCGCAAGATGTCGGATCGGTGCACAACTTCACACATAGAATTAAGTATGTGAGCCAGTATGATAAGTAAAATAAGTCATATAACCCAAGATAAATAATGCATGTTATATGCATACGTATAAATGATCATAATTTTAGATTCTCAGCATGAAATATTTTTTTTTTATAAGTAAACAAATTTTATTAATCAAAGAATGGCATGTCCAATTACATACATAATGCCCTAACTAGGGATGCACATTAGAAACAAGAAAGTCATGAGGGATCATGCAATGAAAATCCAAGGCAATGGCCCAATCACAAGGGGTTCTAAAAATAAAATTCTGAGCTCCTCCAACAATCTTTCCTAGTTTTCGAATATCCACTCATTGCATTCCTGCTACAAGCACCACATAATGCATATAGGTATCATCTTCCAAATTGCTTTAATCGATTATCTGCCTTTTATGTTTTGCCAACTAGCAAAAACTGTCTTAACAGTCTTTGACATAACCCAAGCTAAATTCACTAAAACGAATACCTCATTCCAAAGTATCATTGTTGTATCACAATGTAGAAGGATATGGTCTACCGACTCTCCCCTTCTCAACACATGTAACACCAATCTGTAATAATAACCCTCATTTTTCTCAAGTTATTTGTGGTGAGAGTCTTAATCAAGGAGGCTGTCACGCAAAAAAAGAAGCTTTGGGGGTGTTTGTGTCTCCAAATCTTTTTCGAAGGAAACTGAATATTGGGCTCTTGTGTAAGGGCTTTATAGAAAGAACGAACAGAAAAATCACATTTGCCTGCAGGAGTCCACTACATAACATCCACTTGCTGCCTATTTGGTCGTATAGAGTATACAAGGTTGTAAAAATTTGTAAAGCTACTTATTTCCCAATCTTAAAGTTCACTTTCAGATTGGAAACTGCCTCAAAGCAAAGGAGTAGCACCTTCACAGCTTGCAACTGACGTAACTTGGCTTCACACAAGATAAGTGTATCATCTGCAAACAATAAATAAGAAATATAACAATACCTCTATCTGGAGTTCCGATTGGAAATCCATTTATAACACCATTTACAACCAATGCCGATAACATCCTACTTAGGGCTTCCATGACTATAATGAACAACAAGGGTGCTAATGGATCCCCTTGTCTCAAATCTTGAGAACTATGAAAAAAATCCACAGACTTCCATTTATGAACATGGAGAACTCAGTCGTTGATATGCACCAATGTATCCACGACCTCCACCACTCCCCAAAACCACATCTCTTAACTAGATAGAGAAGAAACTCCAAGTGACGTGATTGTATGTTTTTCCATGTTAAGTTTGCACATGATCCCTTATGTTCCCAGCCTTGAGTCGACTATCTAGGCATTCATTAGCAATTAGGACCACATCCAAAATATGTCTACCTTTTACGAAGGCATTTTGAGGTTTAGTAATAATCTTCCTAACCACCTCACTCAACCTGTTTGCAAGGACTTTATAAATTATCTTATACACCACATTCACTAGCTAATAGACTGAAACTCCTTGATCTCTGTAGTCCCCACACTTTTAGGTATCAATGCAATGAATGTGGTGTTAAGACATTTTTCAAATTTTCTAGCCGAGAAAAACTCCTGAAATACCTTCATCGGGTCCTCCTTTAACACTTCCCAACAAACTTGAAAGAACCCTATAAAGAATTCATCCGGCCCAGGTGTCTTATCAATGGCCATTCTCCTCAATACCTCATAAACCTCTAATTCCTCAAACTCCCTTTCCAGTCGAGACACATCGATCGGTCCAATTGTATCAAAGACCAGCCCATTTAACAATGGCCTTCATCCCACTTGCTCCTCTAGTAATTTTTCATAGAGGTCAACAACATGATTGCTGATTACCTACTCATCACTACATTCAACACCATCAATTTTTAGCATCTCAATGTTGATATTCCTCCCATATAAGTTAGCAATTCTCTGGAAAAACCTCGTGCTTCGATCTCCTTTCCGCAACCACAATGCCTTGGATTTTTTACGCCAAGACATTTCCTCTAGTAGTATAAACTTTTCAAGATCTGCAACCAGCTCAAACTTCTGGTCTTGCTTTTCTTGTGTGAGTGGTTGTGTCTCTTGAATCCTCTCCAACTCCTAAATTTCTCAAAACTTTTTTTTTCTCCTACATTGCCAAAAGACTCCAGATTCCACGCTTTTAGGTATCTTCTTAGTGCTTTCAAATTTACCCACAAAGATGAGACTGGGAGTACCTTGAAACTAATAAAAAGACCACCACTGTTTTACCCTATCTACAAAACCTTCCAACTTCAACCACGTATTTTCCAATTCAAATGACCGATGACTATTATAAAGACCTCCACAATCAAGCAATATAAGCCAATGGTGTGAGCCAAGATGGGGCATACGCTTTTGCCATATATCCGGAAAATAGATTTTCCATTCTGGAGCGATTAAAAAATGGTCTAGACCCATGATTGGACCAAATGGTTGTACCCCTGCCTAATGGCAAATCCACCAAGTTCAAGTCAAAAATACAATCCGAGAACTCCTCCATGGTTGGTCTCAATCTTCGACTTCAAGATGCTTCACCTGGAAATCTTACAACATTGAGATCTCTCCCTATACACCATGTGAGTTCCCACCAGCTATGAATTCCAACTAATTGTTCCTACAACAATCTTCTATCCATGTCTGAATTAGGACCATAAGCACCTGTAAAAGCCCACATAGTTATCGGAAACACACTTAAACGAGCATGCTACCATATATCGCCCAATAAATTCTTTCACTTTCTCCACCACCCGCCTATCTTACATAACCATCATCCTTCCCAACGCCTCGTTAAAAACCATATAGACCCAATACACATGAATTCTACTCCATAAACTCCTCACAATTCTTTTTTTAATCATTTTTAGTTTCGTCTCTTGCAAGCACACAATATCCACCTTTCACTCCCGGAGCAAGTTCCTAATCCGTAGATGTTTATTGATCTTATTAAGTCCATGAACGTTCCATAACACAATCTTAGGCTTTATTAAGGAAAGGCTAGCCCCTTCCCTTTCACCCTACCCCGGGTTCTTGGAGCCTCCCTCTGAGTTCATCAACCAAGTCAATTTTTTGAGTTCCCTATGTTGCTTCGATGTACCTTTATTTTTTTGTAGATGTCCTACTTCGATTGTTGTGAACAAAGCCGAAAACTACTTCTTATAACCATCATACTCAATCCCCACGAATTTTTTAATCTCTCTGACTTTACTAAAGACCCAATCAGAAACATCTAACTGCACTGGGAAACAAAAATTCGAAGGCTCTAGTTCCTCTATTCTAAATTGAGCACCATGTGAATCTTCTTCCATAGAGATGTCATCTAACCCAATCTAACCACAGATATTAGGAAACCACAAATTGTCATCCACAGAATGCATTAGATCATCAGCCTCCCCGTAGACCTCCTCCAACTCAAAATCAAAATAGGGTCTTGTATTGTAAACCAAGAAAGCAACCACCATGTTCATCGGCTCCGTTTGTCTTCCCGGAGATGAGCCTTCCATGATCACCAAAATGCCCAACTCATGCTCAAATCCCTTCAAATGTTCACCCATCGCTGTCATGACGTCATCAGAATGCCCCATTACCATTGCGGTGATGTTCGAGTACTCATCGCCACCCCTAACCCCATTGACGAGCTTCCAAAGCTTCAAGCACATGCTCACAAGAACCGAATCAGATATGAGCCCAAGGGCTATTCTTCGAACTATGAATGGTCTTGGGCTGGGACGACCTAGGCCCAAGCCTAGATCCATTTCTTCCCGGAAGGGCCCCCTTACCCTTAGATGGTGGGCCTTTAGGCTGAGCCCTAACTTCGGCAGGCTTAAGCCCTCCCCACTGGAGCCTAAGCTAAGTCTTCGTCAAGTGCTTAGGCTTAGGCCCAATCTTCTTTTCCCAGTAAGGCCAACCTACCCTCTTCTTACCCATGGCCCATCCATCTGTTTCCTTAAACGCCACCGTTTTACCTTTATCATCTTCCCGTTGTTTCCTTCTTTTCGCTCAACATGCCAGAGTACCTCCTCCATCTCTAACTAAAGTTTCCTCAGCAACCCCTGCATTTCTAGTAGAATCCATCGTGTCTTCCATGCCTCTTAACCAAACGTCTACTTGCCACCTTGCTCAAACCGTACGCAAGGAGGGGCTTGACGCACCAACCTATCGGACTACCTAGCACCTTTGTCATCTCCCCTCTGTGCATGGCTTAGTCCAGCCGAAGTAAGAACCTCCTTGAAAGACCTATCGGAAGGATTCGCCCCCTTACCACCTTGTTCGCTTGAGTTCCTAACAAGTAACGTCCATGACTGTTCGCACATCGTTGTGCTACGAAACTTTGAAAGCCCTCCCTCACCACCGAATACAGTTCCTTTCATCCCCTCACCACCCAATACACCTCCTATCATTCTAGCCCCTTCCAACACCTTCACAAGCCACAAAGCAGTGTTGGAAGCCACAAGCACCTCATGTTTTCTCCTTTCATCCCCTATCTGAAATGCACAGATTACCACCCTCTTTCACAAGCAGAATCTGTTTTGACTCAACTAGTAATTCTCTAGTGTAAGCCATCTGAATCACAGAGAAGCTACGACACCATCAATGTAGCAATCTCACCGACATTCATTTGCATGTGTATATAGAAGAGAAATGTTTTCCACTCGCACAATTAGTTCTCAACATGAAATATTTTGTGAAAAACCTTATGTTAATGTTTATATTATGATGGATTTCTTACTGGGTCATTAACTCATCTTAGATGATTTTTATATTTTTAATACACCACAAGTTAGAATATTTATGAAGGTATAGTTGCAAGATGGCACTTAGTCCAGAGAGGCATGAAGTGGCCTTGATCGTGTTAGGGGTTTTAAGTTATGCTTTTTATAGTACAAAGTTTGAGAAATTTTTTATAAATGCTTCCACAAATTCTGACTTATGATTTTAGTATTTTTAATACAAAACAACTTATTTATTAATTTTTTATAAGAGATAAATTTTATTGATAGGAATGAAAAAGGCATAGCCCGTATACATAAGAAGTATACCAGTAAACACCTAATTACATTCTAGAAACCAATAAAAATAAACAAAAAATCATATTCCCTAATTAGGTCAAAGTGCTTCAAGTTCATTTCGGTGGGCCCGACAGAGGAAAGGCATCCCTTTTTTAACTTAGTTAAGTGTAGTCTTTGTTGGTTAGGTAGATATGAGGAAAGAGCTGTGTTTTATTAATAGTCGTGAGGGTCTGGGTCTAAAGATCCCAAGTTTAAGTCAATGAGGATGGGGATAGGCGATTTGAGTTGTTGGAAAATAGGCAGATTGAGGCGAAGACAAAACCTTTCAGAAAAGCGGGTCAATCTAGTGCCTCTCCACCATCTTTCACCTCCTCGACCAAATGGAAACAACAACTAACTATGGCTCTTGGCCCAGACAACGTCCTAGGCGCAGGAGATTGGAGCAACAGGGAACACCTAGATACATTGTTCCCATTAAGTACAATAGCTAAAAAACCACAATGGTAAAGTGTGAACAAAATAATTATGCATCTCCGCCATTGTGGGCTCATTGTCTTCAAAGCAACGAGCATTCCTTTCCAACCAAAAATACCACATAAGACACAACGGAATCATCTTCCACACAACCGCCACTTGAGGACAGCCTTACATCTTCCTCCAATAACCCAACAACTCTACTACCCTCGCTGGCATTATCCAAAGAATATTCACCCTATGAAAAATCTTATCCCACAACACTCATATCACCTCATAATGCAATAGAAGGTGATTCCCTGATTTTCTATTATTTTAGCATATGAAAACCAACTTATTTATTATAAGTACTCTTTGTATTTGGTGCTTCTTTAAGAAAATTAAATCTTTTAAGTTTTTTTTTATGTTAAGTCGAGGAACCTCTCCAAAGCAAGGCCCTTTAGACCCATCCCTGTAGAGTAAATCCTAATCCCATGCACTGCACCTTCGAAAGTTTGCATATACGAAACAAGTTAAATCGCTAATTTTTCACAAATGTGATCTCAAAGGATTGTTTACACCTATGATATGTTGAACCTTGGACCTTGAAGGGAGTGATACCTCAAGACCAAGTCCTTCACTACTTAGGCCACCCCTTGGGATTGAAAATAAATCTTTACATCAAGGTTAGTAGTAGCACTCGTAATTTTGTTATGAACTATGGGGAGTAGGGTGTTATACTGTTGGTGGGTGGGTGGAACAGTCAAAAAAAGGAGTCTACAAGTCTACTAATCAAATGTGTTAAAGAAAAATGTGTTAAAGAAATGTGTTAAAGAAAAGTTCTACTAACAAAAACTCAAATCATTAGTCCTAAGGGTTAGAAAACTAAAACCTTTATCTGGTGCACTTCCATGGAAAATGAGCTCTCAAAAAGAAGTGCAGGAAGAAAAACAGCCAACAGAAGGTCAGGATCAATATTTGCCCCTGCATATTAAAAACATCTATCCTTTTTAACAGCTAATATATGAAAAATATAAAAGAAAAACTCCTTGAGCCAAAATCTGATTGTAGCACGCCAAACCTATCTTAGAGCATTCTCTATGGCTTATATATAATACAAAAAATGTAAATTATTTGAAAAATTGTTCATAATTTGAGTTCCATCCGATTGCGTAAAAGAACATGTAAGATACAAATTGCTACAGTAACTCACTACATGTAGTTGGTTACTATTCATCCTTTGATCAATTATTTAATGATTTATACTTTATTCACTCCCTCATTTCCATTTACTTTTACATTTCAATAT
Source organism: Platycarya longipes (assembly GCA_036559045.1). Classification (NCBI taxonomy): domain Eukaryota; kingdom Viridiplantae; phylum Streptophyta; class Magnoliopsida; order Fagales; family Juglandaceae; genus Platycarya; species Platycarya longipes. The sequence goes on along the minus strand of CM071793.1, from coordinate 23,066,028 downwards.
AATCTCTTTTAATTGTTCATCATTTAAAACACCTCTATTTATTTTTATTCTTTTAAATATCTTGAAAATCTTACTTATCTTTTTCATATTTTGGTTTTTATTTTTATTTTTAATTTTTATTTGGCTTATATATTTTTATTTTGTGTGTATTGGACTAAATTAGATTACATTTTATATAATAATATATTGCAACTATAAACAGATACATGGATCTTAGAAATTTATTGGTAGGGAGGAAATGCTTAAATAGAATAAAAAATATTATTTAAATAATATGAAGAAAAAATAGAAAATCTTATGTATGATATATTGTAAAACTCAGTATGTAAAATATAAAAAGTAAAGTTTGGTGATGTACTTTAGAGGATAAGATAAAGGAACCATTGTGAATGCTCTCAAGTGTTGTAGTAAGTATATAATTAACTTACAAATTCGAATCCCATCGCCAATCTTCCCTAATCGATGGTGAGTACCATATTCTGTACATCAATCAACCTCAAGTTAACATTAATTTCAAACAAAATATAAATCCAAACATATCGAAGGAATCAACCAAATGAGCAGTGTTAAAGATGAAACCTTAAGGTATAAAAATCAAAATAAACATAAAGCTGCCAGGTGTTTAAAACATTCAGGTACCAAATTGGTTTTTGTACTCAACCTATCACAATATTTACTTCAAGACCCACCAAACTATCTACCACCATAGTATAGAAGCAAAGTGAAGCGATTTGAAAGTGATCAAAGACATCTATGTTGGGCACAAAAAGAAATTTATTAGCTCGAAAATAGCAGGAGATTTATAACATTGTTGGATAACTGTATGCTTATTTTGGATGTTTTTGGAGGCATCCTTGTTTCTTCTTTTTCCTATTTCATAGCTTCAATGAATTTCTTCATTAATTTAATTTTCAGTTGTGCCTTCAGCACTGTTCTGAGAATTAGGTCAGTTCTAATTCTAATTAAACTTATTCTTGCTTACAAAAAAATGCAATAACAGTCGAATTTCATCTTCTATTCAATGCCAATGTTTACTGGAAATTAATCTTTAATTATTTGGTAACCAGCTCCACAAGCTTCATTTATAGTTCACCAAAGTCAAAAGGACCCTCAAGTTCATGGTCCAGAACAAAGTAAATAATAAATTTCATAGTATGAAGTTTCTAGCAATTCTATACCATAAATGGTGCTTACAGATTCCATATCAACAATAACACTTGAAATCACCAACTCATAAGTAAATTCCACACACAACATGAATTACATCTCCAAATACCCATGATTAAATAGCTCATATTTCTCCTAGTGGCATCAGCATTCGAAACAAAATGAATTCTTATGCAATCATATTCATCATCACAATTGCTACAATTGAGTACATTCTAACCCAACTACTTCATCACTTGAAGGAAGGATACTACCTACAATAAATCTATTGTTACAAATAGAACAAAGTTAATGGCATAGCAATACTGTTAAATTGAGGAAATTTGCTATACACATGGCATCTTTTTTTGAGTTTTCCTAGGTGGTCTCTACTTCTTTCACAGTTCTTCAAGGATGTACCAACATTATAAACCAAATTAAGAAAGGGGCACCATTTTCATCAACTCATGGAATAATGGGCAAAGTGATGTCCATGATTTGATGTGGATGCAAGTAGAATATAGTATTTTGAATTCCAACAGGACTCTTTATATTTCTACAACCAATGGTTGTGGGAGTTTTAAGATTTTGGAAATGGAATATTATTACGATCATGACTTCTCTTACTAGATGCAAATCTTTTTTCTTTTTCAGAATAAGTACTTATAGATCTTAATTTAAAAAAGTACAGACATAAAATACGTATACAAGATGATCATAGAAGCATATATACTTTCTCAATGACTAACAAAAGTTTAATCTCCTTGCTTATTTTTCACTTTTTAGAGAAGTACATTACTTCTCTTTTCCCATGAATCAACGTTCCCAATTTTGGTATGAGAAAGTGGTCAATAGCATTCCCCATTACTTGGAAGACAAAATTTATAGTCTTCTATAATGATTTCTGTTGGGTAGGTCCCGCCAAGTGAGGGAAACTCATGTGAGCCACTTGGTGGCAATTGGTAATTTTCTAAAGGGTTTTGTGTTTTATAAGTGATGTGCCGGGTGTGCTAGAGAGTGAAAATGAATGTAGAAAAGAAAGAGAGGGAGTTGCGGCACCGTAGCTATGATGAGTGAGAATGTCTTTTTCTAACACTTCCATCAAAGTTTTGAGAGATTATTTATTGTCCGATTTTGATGAGATTTGTCTTATTCCTGATGGTGAGAGCTTCATTTTGATTGGTGATGATCGTTGAAATTCCTTTCTTGTTTACTGCAAATACCCATTTGGTGAGATCTTTTTTGTTGCCCTGGTTTATATGCATTTTGTACGGTGATGATTATGTGTTAAACCAAGAATACAGATATTCTTGATTAGCCTCTAGAGATTCTCGAGAAGACAATCTATACAATCTATTGCTGGTGAGATCTTTTTTCCTTCAAATTAGTGGGTTTTCCACGTAAAAAGATTGGGTCTAGTCTTGCTTGTGGATTGCTTGATTTTCTTTATTCTGTTTGTGAGTTTACTTTTACTAGATTGTCAATTTAATTTGCACCAAAGAATGGTACAAAATATTCCTGTGTTTTTTTGTGTTCACCCTAACAATTTCAAGGAACTCCAATCGTAGCGGGCTAATTCTTTTGGAGTATGAGGCCATATTTGCGATCAGGATTTCTCCTGTTTTTTCTTCTAATGTTTAGGGGTATATATTATATACCATTTGCATACCCGGATGTCGCCAGATTTAGGGATTGAACAATATTACACAAGTAACATCTTTACCCTTGGCCATGAACCTCCTTTGGGTGTTGTCCCAAATGACAAAACTACTGACTTTTAAATTTCTTTATGCCCTCTAGGCTCTTTGGTTGTTTGGTTAAAAGAGAAACTGAAAAGCTTTGTGTAAATGATACGTAAATGAATTATACTTTGTAAACAGCCTATCGATTATTGAAACTTCGAAGATACTTAATTTTTTAACAATTAAACATCGAAGATACTTAGACGAGTCCATGATAAGACGGAGCTAAAACCGATGGTCAAAAAAAATTACACTTTGAGAGAGAAAGAGAGAGAGTAACAAATTCGAAATAGAAATAAAGAAAATACCAATGGATCCGAGGCCAGTGCCGAGGATGAGCAAGGCCAATGTATAAGGGACTCTAGTCCCACGCAGGAGGTGCCTACAAGCGATTCCGAGCACCAAACACAGCCCAAAGAAAGACACGGCGTCCGTCGGGCTCGAATCAGAAGATGAAGATGAAGCATCCTGTTCCAGGATTCTGTAAGGAAGCAGCGTTTCGGTTAAGCCAGACATTCAATTCCGCGCTTAACGACAAAAAATCGGACAAACGTTTTAGACCACAGCATCAGCAGCTAGTCTTCCATCAAATTTATAAACGAGAGATATGGTACCAAAAGCGCACAGAGAGACAGAGAGTCGAGGGATGCAATACGCTGTCGTGGAGAGATGATATAAGGGAAGAAGGAAGCAGCCGCAGCAAGAGGAGAAACCTAGGAGAATACGAAGTCAACTGGCCGTTAAGGGGCCGTGAGCGGTTTGGGCATAAGGGCTACGTTCCAGACGTGAGGCTTCTAACAAGACCATTTATATTAATTCAATTCCATTCAATTCAATTTTAATATTTTTATACTTTCAATAAAAAAAATTATTTTATTTTTGTAAATTAAAGTTATAATTCTGACTTGATAAATATAAATAAATAAATAAATAACTCAGACTACAAATTAAACTATTTATTTGTTTAAAATACCCCACACATAAAAATTTCTTTATAACAAACATTATTTTAACTTACTCCTATACCTTTTCAAGAGATAAAGATTTTAGAAATTTTAATATGCTCAAGTATAACGTTAGTTATTTTTTTTGTTTCTATTTTAGCTCATTTTTTTATTCTTATTTTTTTATTATTTTAAAATATAAAAAAAAAATATCAATACAATAATAATCACTTCTTTAATTATTAAATAAAAAATAATAAAATGCACCAAATAAAGTATTAAAATGAATGGACATGCTATCATTTTTCTTTTATCATTAACTAACACAAACATCAACATAAATAAAACACAAAATGAAAACGAAAAACACAAAACATTGAAACGAAAAAAAGAATCAAGAAACATGGTTGTAGTGACGTATGAAAGACACACGTCATGTTGGGAGTGTTTGACTAGTTGATCCTAAAACCACTGAAGTCGCTGAACCCAAAAATATCGTATGTGGCGGCAACATAGTCCTTTGTATGTTGGTGCATGGAAGCCACACGTACAAGACGACCCATGTGTGTGGAGCACACATCGCTCCTTATGGCAAAACCTTCGGTATGCTGGTAGATCAATGGCTGAGGAAACCCCTAGTGGGGTGCGTGTTGGTTTCTGACCACAAAAAAACACTGAACTCCACTACCATATGCTTCAACAAAAAATAGCGAAAAAACAACCTAAAAGAAATTACAGAAAATTGGAGGAAAGGGAGGAGGGCGAGGGGAGCCAAAACTCCCACCTCCTGTGGCTAATTCTTGCTTTTTAGATTCGCTAGTTTTGCCTCTCGTAGGCACTAGAGAGGGATGAGAGAGAGTACTTTTAATTAATTTTAAGTTGAGTTAATATTTAAAAACTCAATTCTCAAATTATTAAACTCATTTTAACTCAATATCTCTTTACATACATGACCCACAATCTTTTTCAATTTTTTACAAATACATCTAAATTCATTTTAACATCAAATACATCTAAACTTATCTTAGTAGGCCCTACAAAACTCATTTCATCATCTTAACTCATTACGATTCATAAAAAACTTAATTTATCTTAACTTAACTTATCTTAACTTAACTTAACTCAACATCTCAACAAAACCTAAGTGGACTTTGCACTATTTGTAAGGCTAAGGCCTTATTTTATCTTTGGATTTCTCACTCTAGTTTATTTTCTTGCTTTTGTTATGAGGCCCACGGGCCTGTTGTAAGGGTACTTTGAATCTAGTTAAACGAGCTTAGAACTCGCGTAATACGCGGACCGTTATTTATACTGAATTTTATAACTCGAAATAGGTCATTATACATAATCATTATATCACAAATGATTGAAAACTCATAGTAAAAGATGATGTCAATTCTTCACTCATAACTTCTTCCTAGTGTATTACGCTCTCTATTCTAACAACTAAAGTTATGAATTCCATTCCATTGACCATTTTGATTGAGGCACTAGAACGAAATATTTTGGTACTAGTACTATTTCAAGTACCATTTCAGGATAGACACTCTATGATTAAATTTTATGTATATAATAACTATATTCTAAAATGAAATCAACATAATGACAATAAATTAGTTTTTGTATACAACCAATTAGGGTAAAATTAGTTTTCTAACATTAATGACAATAAATTAGTTTTTATATACAACCAGCAGGAAAAAAAAAAGTTTTTCCAAATACAATCACTGCTCATTCCTCTTATCTATGTATTAGTTTTTGCTTGCTTTACTTGATCTCCCATTAGTGTTGACTTTACAATGTTTTCAATTAGGATTTGAGCATGGAAAACATGACAATAGAAACATTTTTCCATGTTTCTTTAGATAGTGGGATAAACAATGTCTCTTTGCTCAACGTAATAGTTGGATTACTGATAAGTTTCAATCTATTATCCTTCATGTTTCATGTATTATGATCCTCTAATCTGAAATAGAGAAAGATGAGAAAGATGGGATATCACTGCTATGGACTGGAGAATGGAGAATCGGAGATCAACTGTGGAGAATCTCGAGTCTCGACCGGCTATGTCGTGATTATGGACTAGAGATTGGTGGAGGAGCGACGATATTTTGGCGGAGATCGAACTATCGAAGATGGAAAAAGTAAACTTAAAGAACTGAAGTCTGAAGGTCAATGGTTGAAAGAAAAGGAAGAAGACTAGAAGATTTACTTTTTATCATTTATGAACTGAGCAAAAATTTAAATTACCAAAATAAAAGCAAAGTCGGCAAGGTAAACTTGCATTTCAGACCGAAAATAGGTTTTTCAGCCGGCACGCTGAAATTTGGCTAGAATGGACCAAAATGTGCCAAAATTGCTAGAATTCAGACCGGAATAAAATACAAGCCTCCACCATTTAAGCCACTATAACGGAACGACATATTTCGGTCGGAACAAAACGAAATTAATAACTTTGCTAACAACATCATCCACGGTATTGCCTATAGCTGGAGTTGTATAATATCGTTCTTGTTTATTTTGTTTTTCGTTCTTGGTAATTGAATAATATGTTGTTCTTGTTATACAACATGTTTCATGTTACATAATACCTTAGTTTGCAACTTCACAAAACAACAAATTTTAAATAAACATATCCATAACTAATATTAAGTCAGTTGGTATATGGTCTAACTCTTAAGCAACAACTTGCCAAAACAAATCAATATGGTATGGAGTACACTTAGCCAAAGCATAATGAGAGAACCAAAACACACATTGATAGAACAAAGCATCTATACTTCTAGGAAGACTAATGGAGTTTAGCAGACCTTCACATGCACTTGAATAAACTCATTATTAATTATATGGGAAAAGTATGGATACAGTGGATGCCAGTCACAACGCTATGATAGATTTGAAAGATCAAATTTTCATAGATAGGAAGTATGGTACTTGATGAAGATTAGATTCCATTAACTCAAAATTAACATAGATATCTCTAAATTCCCGCCATGAAGGAGGAAGCATAATATGCATTATTTCTACAAAATATAGATGGCATGATAGCTGAAGGATCTTAATTTCCCTCAAAATCCTTGTAGCATCAGAATCATGTTCGAAAACATCATTAGTTTTCTTGATTGCAACCTGTTCTCTAGCATGGGTGTCATCTGTAGAGCCAACAACACCATAACTTCCTTTTCGAGCGACTTCTTGAATTTGGTACCTACTTGCGTCTTCATATTCTATGAAGAACTCTGTTTCAAAGCCACCCTGTAGAAGCAAATCCAGTTATTCTTCATGAATAAAACAAATCAAAATATTGTAGAGGAAAAATAAAACAAAACATCCAGTTAAAAATACGTCGTGTATCAATGGTCTAGTAAAAAAAAATTAAAAGGAAAAAGAAAAGATGCAACTAGAAGACTGTAACTAATGGGATACAACTATTATCTTATAACCAAAATCACTAAGAGTATCTTTAGACTTACACTTGTATGAACCAATTACCCGTAGCATACGTGTATAGAAAATATTAGAGATATTCTGTTGTCATACCCACATCTTTCACATTTACTTAGCAAGTTTTGTAACTTCTCTAGGAAGTCGGTGATATTATTAGGTACTATCGGAATACGGATAAGTGGTACTCTCATATTATAGGTGTCGATGCCCCAATCTACGCTTGAGATCGCACGTGAATAGAAACGTCGGGGATGAGCAACGCAAGGAAGTTCACCCCTCGTCATGTCGTATTTGTACATTTTTTTTAAACGTCAAAGAAAGATTCTTGCAGCAAAAGAAAAAGGCCAAGCCTTCTATAATATGCATCACATGGTTACACTATGAATCCCAAACATAATATCATACATAGCACAAATTTCCAAAATTTACATAAGTTTGTCCAAATAACCAAAATAGTACTTCCCACAAGCGGGAAGACTTTACAAAACACGAATTTAATGGGCGTTACAAAATAAAATGGGTCTTAACACTGCCCGTAGAATTCAACCGAAAGGTTCCTTCTTTATCTTCTTAAGGTTTGGGCCCCAACGAAGTTGATCCAAGTTTAAGCTAGGCCTTACCTCACATATCGCCTTAGAGGGCAGTCCAAAAATACGTCCCAAGTGAAAGGACTCATCAACCCCTAATACTAAGCAACATCCCGTAGGGTATAAACCGACGGAACTGTACATTGTCATTTTTAGTGACTCCACCTCCCACTGACCCGGGAGGTTCAGGGTCGCTGGCCCCTTAAGGGCGGCCTCAATCGGGTCCCTGAGGATCCGAGGTGTCATCACGGAGGTCGTACTCAGTTGAGTCATCCTCACCTGCAAGTACGTCTATCGTTCCCACGAGGGAAAGATAATAAGGACATAAAGAGAGGTGAGATTTCGGGGGAAATCTCAGTAAGTACATCTATACTTTAACGAAAGCATTTCAAGCATATAGTTAAGTGAATAACAAGCAAATACATATGCATACAGTATCGTGGGACTCATGCTGGGACCGATGCACATGCTCGTGACAAAATTCATCTTTCATAACCTTTCTAAATTTTCAAGTTCATACTTGTTCAAAAATCTCATGACAAAACTTCTTTAATGCATATTCTTTCAAAGAGACATTTTGTTCGGAAATTTTTGTCTTTTCTTATCTTAGGCGCTACTTATCATATCATATATGGCCCGAAAGCCCTTTTCTTTTCGTCATGACTTCATATTTTGGACACTTCACGGTTCCCTATGCACCGTGTGCTCCCCGCTAGTTACTGTCACACCCGGCGACCAAGTCAACCTAGGTGAATATGTTTCGTGTCCTTTCGCACTTTTCGTCACTCGAGGATTTCTCTCCGAGTAACTACAAACTTATCCGATGGTGAGGCCAAAGCCAACACCGCTTTTATGGCACCCACTAGCATTAGGTGCGACCACGCTCCGGACACCTTTTGGAGCCATACATGGTCCGCCGACTATTCTTCGTCGACCCAGGAGCTTTCACTCAATTTAGACACTCCTGAGTGAACAGAGAGTTCTACTAGGACACTTCCCCGTCCCAGACTTTGGGATTCTTCTAAAACTTTAATTCATTTATTTCGAAAACATAATTAACTCAAAACATGGGTTTTCGTGCTTATGCATGGGACATGCAACTTCCAACTGTGTGAATGCAAAACTCGAGGCGAACTCGAGTACACACCTTTGGTCATTTTTCCTTCAAACCCTTCTTCTCCTTAACTCATACTTATGTGAAAACACTTAAACAAGTATAAGAGGGTGAGTAGGGTGCTCGGCCTCCACCCCTAGGGTTTGGGCCGAGACCCACTTTGTCTCCAATTGATGTTCTCTTCTTCCATTGATCTCCCTAACACCATCTAGCCCTAGTTCAATATTTAAAACAATTTCCTAGCCTTACAAGTGGGCAAACCCAAAACCTATAGCCCTCAAGTTTTTGTATTTCTTTTCTTAGCCCTTCAAAACTAGTGTCCTATTTGAATACTCTATGTGAAACCGAATCCATACATGTCATCCTCCCACTCTATATATATTTCTACTTCTCCAAAATATCCGAATACAAATATTAAATAAAGAGGGAATTAAAAATTCAAGATTTTCACTCCAAGAAAATCCTCCAAAATATAACTCCACAAGCATGCATTTTTTTTTTTTAGTAACCATCAAGCAATAATAATAACAATATCTTTCAAGATCAATATAACTAGATTCCACCAATGCTTTATACATGTTCATCCTAGTATGGCAATTCAATAGGCAAGATATTTACAACTAAAATCAAGATGCTTCTTCAAATGACATATATACATATATCCCATATTCCCCAATACTCAACTAATTTAACATCTTCATGCTTACATGCTTTTTCTCATCAAACCATCAAGATCATCAATCATCTCATACCCTTTATTCAAGAAGATCATAGGTTCTACACATGAATTCTAACTACAAATAACATTTCTACCTGTAAGGTTTCATCATGGCAATACAAAGCAAGTAACCAAGCAATACAAGCATATTCAAACACATTCACTCAAAAATAAACTAAAAATGCTAAAGGCAAAATAGAGACATACTTACCACTTTCCTAGCTAGCTTATAAGACTTCTGAAAATAAAAGAAATACTTTATTAGAACATGCCAAGAATATACTATTTTCAAAAATAGGTTTCTTTTTAGAAAGCATGAACATAGTGTTCTTCCTTATACTTCTAGGTTTTATCTTAAAGTAACTAAGTTACTTACCTCTTCTAGGTTTTTCCTCCTTCCAAGATCACTATCTTCCTCTTCTTCTAAGCTTGGAGTGTTTAGGTGTTTAGGTGGTGAAGTGAAATGAAGCAAAGTGGAAGGAATGGGGAGTGGTTGTCGTGAGGTGAAAGGGTGAGTGGGGTGTGTGTGTGTCCGAATTGAGCAAACCAAATGGATAGGGAAGCAAGGCCATTCGGCCAAGGCACCTTGCTAGGCTTTTAAGCCACTCATTCCCCTAAGTTTGAGTAACATGTGATGGGCTTGAAAAACTTTTGAGTGACTCCCGTCACTTGATCACATCAACCCTAATCTAGCTCATCCTAGGTTGAAGATTTTGTTTCTTCTTTCTCTCAAAGGTTCCAACCCATTTCCATCATCTCACATCACTTCTTGTTTCCCAACCTATCATCTCACATGTCATTCCAAGGGATTTGAGGATCACTTTTTGGGAGAATGCACAAGTGGGGTTCGGACCCCATTGCCTCATCCGAAACCCTCCCTTCTTCTCACTCTCATTTTCCTTTTGTCACATGCTCTTTCCATCAACCAATCACTTCACCTCTTACACATGCTTGTTCTATCACTCTTATACAAATCTATAACCTAGATTTTGTGGCAAAAAGAATGTCAAACAAGGGGAGGGGGAGTCAGCTATAGCCATACCCGAACCCTCAATTTCCTTTCTCCCACTTTTTGATCTATCAACTCACATCTCATGTCACCTTTCTTTTACACCCTCTTACACATCAAGTCTTATCTAATCTTACACAAATCTCACATGTCCTCTCCATCTAGATTTGGAAACATTTTAGTTAGAAAAACCCAAGGTATTCGGCCATAGCTCCCACCGAACCCTTCTCTCCTTTCTCTATTCCAAATCTTCTCAAATCTTACTTCATAATTTGACTAGATATGGTAGGATCCTAAGATGATATCATTTGGCAAAAATCCTATGCCTCACATGCCTATCTAGGTAGGAAAAGATGTGAAGATTCCACTCTTGTCTTCTCTTTCTTTTGTCCAACCAAAACAACTAGTCAACTTCTCACCTACTAGTATTTCCCTTCTTTCAACTACTAGTCTTGTTCTAACTTACTAAACTTTTCCTAGTTTGACATGTGTCATCAAGCATGGGCTTGGGTTGACTAGTAGACTCCCTTTCATGGACCTATGGGCTTGTCCTCCCCCACTTAGGCCCAAAGCTTTTGTTATGGCCTTAAGGCCTTAAACTCCTAAGCCCACCTTTTAAGGCTTTATCCACTCAATTGCCTAAGTTACTAAACTCTATATATTTAATTAAATAAAAGCAAAGTATGGGAAATTCGGGGTCATCACAATAGGATGCCATGCCAATTAAAATTTATGCTTACAAAAATAAATTTAGTTATTTAGCATGTTGAGAGAAATGGATGCACCATACCATCCAAAATCCAGGGATACCTAATAATTTTTCAATAACATAACAACTCCTTTCCTCTAGCAGAAGAGGACCCAATTTTTTTCTTGGCTGAAGCAATCAACGAAAAACTAAAGAAGATCTGCACATCTTAGAGATTTTGCAAATTCATCCCATCACTAATTACATATCATCTGTTCTTAAAAAAAGACATTGGTTCCCAAACTGATTTTGAATTCGCCCGATTCGTACTTATGTTTCTTTGTAATGCTTTAATTAGCAAAACTAAAGCAATCTTCTTCTGTCACAGTTGATAAGGCACAATTTGAAACATGGATGATAAACATTGTAAGGGTTTATGTTTTCGTTGTGACAAGAAATGGAACCCCCAACATAGTTGCAAAATTCCAAGGGTTTATCTTTTGCAAGGTGATGAGGAAGTGATCGATAATTCCGAAAGGGAGCCAGTTTTACTTTTGCCTGGAAAGGAAGCTGAAAAAGACGTGCCAGCCAGGGACAACAATTTGAAGGTTTCCCTCCATGCTATCGTTAGAACTCCTAGTGTTACAACTATGAGAGTGGAATGGACGGTTGCTGGAAAATCTGTGTTGATTTTGTTGGACATGGGAAACACTCATAGCTTCTTTAAGTCATCTGTGGCCCTCAAAACACCTCTAAAAATTGACCCAACAGCCAAGTTGAATGTGCATGTGGCTAACGGTGAAATGGTGAAGAGTGAAAGCTTTTGTGGGGCAGCCCCAATTAAAATGCAAGGTAATTCCTTTTCCATTTCTATTTACATTTTGAAATTAGAAGGTTGTGACTTGGTACTTGGCTCATATTGGCAATCCACATTTGGTCCTATTATATGGGACATTTCCAAGTTAACTATGGAATTTGATAGTGAAGGCAAGAAGATTCATCTATTGGGGCTCAAAAAATAGTCTTGTACATGGGCGAATAATAGCAAATCTATGTTTGCTTCCTTGGCAAATGGTACAAGTATGTTACTACAAATTTGTGGGCAGGAGGTTGAACCTTAAAGACACACCACCAGTGCTAAAATGGAGAAGTTGGTAAATGATTTTAGCTCTATTTTTGAAGAACCTCAAGGCTAACCTCCTACCAGAACACATGATCACATAATTGTGTTAAAAGAGGGCACCCAACCTATCTTCATTAGGCCATACCGTTACCTGTTTTATCAGAAATCTAAGATTGAAAAAATAGTTTCAGATTTCCTTAAAAGTGGGATTGTGAGGCCAAATTTCAGCCCGTTTTCATCCCCGGTGTTACTAGTGCAGAAAGTGGATGGGAGGTGGAGAATGTGTGTTGATTATCGTGCATTGAACCAGTAAACGATAAAGGATAAATTTATCATTCCAGTGATTGATGAGCTATTAGATTAATTGGGTGGTGCCATGGTATTCTCAAAACTGGATTTGAGGTCGAGATATCACCAAATCAGGGTGGTACACTTAAAACAGTGTTTAGAACTCATGAGGGCCACTATGAGTTCCTAGTGATACATTTCGTGCTCACTAATGCCCCGTCCACTTTTCAAGGCCTTATGAATGATGTATTTAAGCCATTGTTGAAGAGGTTTGTCTTGGTGTTTTTTGACGATATTTAGTATTATAGTAAGAGCTAGTTGGAGCACTTAAACCACTTAAAACAGGTTTTGCAACTACTACAAGGCCATAAACTGTTTGCACAAAATCCAAGTGTTGGTTTGGAATGGAGGAAGTTGAATATTTGGGCCATATAATTTCTAGGCAGAGGGTGAAAGCCAACCTCTCCAAAATTCAATCAATGTTGATTGGCTAGCCCCTAAGTTGTCTAAAGCCTTGAGAGGTTTCTTGGGGATAATGGGGAATTACAGAAAATTTAAAAGGCATCATGGGCTGTTAGCAGCCATACTCACTCAATTGTTGACCAAGAATGGGTTTGTGTGGACCCAAAAGGTCGAGCAAGCTTTTATTAAGTTTAAAGAAGCGGTAACACAGGCACCAATGCTTGCATTACCAGATTTTTCAAGGCATTTCACCATGGAATGTGATGCTAGCGAGAAGTGGATAAGTGTGGTCCTGATGGCCATGGCTATCCGTGGGTGGAAGCAGACCCTAGTCCGATTGAAAGAGAAATTCTCATGGGTCTCACACTCGAGGAACTGCCAGCCATCCCCTAAGACGAGGAAAAACTTCCACTGGTAATCTGAGCCAGTTTGTGGTCGCCATTCTTGACTTGGAAGTTGGCTACATTCCCCGGGTGGCGAATCATGAGATACAACCACAAAAACTCCGGAGCCATCAAGTCGAGGTAAACGTCATCTTGCTTCAAAAGGACCATCTGGAAAGCAACACAATTGGCCAGAAGTATACGCCAGCCATTCGAGAGTAACTGCTTTGGGGCTAAGCTAAGGTAGTGAAGAACTTCGCATACTAGGAGAATAAAAGGAAGTCGTAAGCCGTTGTCAAATATCGTGGGAAAGAGCACTTCTCTCTGCAATTTCCCTAGGGAATCACAGGTGTGCTCTACTCTTCTTACCGAATCCAGCTTGATTCGGTGGGAAATTTTGTAACGAACCCAAAACGCTTCAATCGTGGGAACATAAAAGTTTAAAGTCCAGCTGTGCCCATTAAAGGCAGCCGATACTCTAGCTTGGGCTGGGGTGGGTGAAATGGAGCAGCTAGCAGCCATGGATGCTTGAAAATAAAGACGAAATGAAAAGGAAAAGAAAGGGTCCTCGCACACAGGAATTAAAAGAACAAAGAAGCAAGAATGAGGTAGAAAACTCAAGTGAAGAAGTGAAGGAAGAATGAATGCAGAAAGGGACTTTTTTACAGCCAATGGGGGGAGCAAATGCGCATGGGAAACGAAACAACATGACAAGCCATGATTCGATCGGTGACTGTTAGGGAACCCGTTGTCAGGCGCATGACTCGCATGATCCAATTAGACTCACAGAGTATGGGCGGAAGTTCCAATCATGGCAATCATGGTGAAAGCGTCGGAGGTACGAGCCAATTAGCGCCCAAATAGGGCCATTAATTGCCAACGAGCATGCAAATAAGGGCGAACGTGTGTAAACAGCGCCATTAATTGCCAACAACCCAATTAGGACCCAAAAAAAGAGACTTGCAGTTGTCCTATCAAGGTGTCGATTACAGAAACTGAAGGGGCGAACATGTGCAAACAGGGCCATTAATTGCCAATGAGCCAATCAGGACCCAGGAAAATCAGACGTGTAGCTGTCCTATTGAGACGTCAGTTATGGAGATCAAAGGGGTGAACACGTGTAGGCCAGGTCCTTAAAAATGAGCATAGGCGATTGTCTTATCTAGTCATCCATTATAGAAATTGAAAGGGTGACTATGCGCAACCCTCACTATTGGTCACCTCGCCAATTACCCTTAATTGGCAAGATTCGGGAGGCAAGCGAGCAGGTTCAGTAAACCAACTTGGAACGAAAATCGGCCAGGCGGGAGACAACAGTGAAGGAATCTCCATCAAAGTCCTTTCACTAAAAATTCGTACGATATTGTGAGGAGAGGCCCACCCAAGTGGATAGGGCCATAGCCCATAGTAGGACCTGGACGGGCCTCACTCGTGGGAGGCCGAGCAAACTAGGTAAAAAATACCCGGCCCGATAGCCCACCATAAGAATCGGGTTGTGAAGAGGAGACGCCTAACACGACACTAGAGGGACGTGCCAAGTCGACAGGAAAGAACCGCGCTTCTTCTATTGCATTAAATGTTGAACTTGCCAGAGGCACACTGCATTGAATGTGGGTAGGGCTGAAACGTGCCACACTCATTGTCGCATTAAATACAAGTCAAGGACCTCAAGCACGCGATGGCGAAAAGTAGGAGTTGACACCGCTCAGAGGGGACAACTCTGCACTAACCTCGTCGTGGCAAGGCTACTTGCCCTAACACAACAAAGCGAATGATAACCAAAAAGATAGGCAGGACATCCTCCCATTCCCTGGGAATAGATAGAATACAAGTTTGCATCTATAAATAGAGGGACGTTCATCGTTATTAAGGTTAAACTCTCGTCCCTCAAACTATATTATACTCATACTCTCCAACCCGCTTGACTTTATCATCGGATTGGTCACACACCACGACCTTTGTCTCCTTCAACTCTTTTGCAGGCCCAGATTGTTTGGACCATCGCTGAGTAGCCCAGGTAATGGAACATGATGTTAATACGAACAAATCTATTGTATTAACATTGAGCACGCTGTTGGAGTACAAGATATTATGTCAATGGAAAAGATTTGTGACTAATAAAAGATGTGAAGTGTGAACTATAATAATTAAGATATATTATAATCATGGCGTGGTGATACTTTGAAAGAAGCAGACGTGCTAATTTATTGAAACAATAATAAATAAAATAGCACATCAAAATCGGCCTATGATTTGTGTGCAACTCCTTACTTCAAATGATCAAAGATTAAAATTTGTCTTTAAGTTAAATTAATTTATAATATATATTATGATTGATTTTTTTAACCTTCAAACAGATTTCGTAAGTATTGATAACACTAGTTTGGACGTTTCATTTGGGCTAGAATTTTTTTTTTCTTATCAGATTCAAAACTCGGACAATCGGATTCCGATTATGGGTTCCTGTTAGGAATAAATCTGGGTCAGGTTTGGGCACATTTGGGTTGGGTACCGGGTTTAAAATCTGAAACCCAGGTTTGTTTTTAAAACCAGTTGTAGTGTCAAAATGACACCATTTTAGTAATTAAAACGGTGTCATTTTAACATTCGAGTTAGAAATTCTTCCCCATTTTCCATCTCTCTCTCTCACACACTCTCTCTCTCTCTTTGAAGAAACTCTAGCCTAGATCCCTCAATGTTGATTGAAGAAACTCCATCATGTCCCCATTATCATTGTCGCAAACTCACTATCATCCTCTTGATCTCAAGGTTTGTTCTTTTTTATTTTATTCTGTTTTGGATATGTCTTATTCCAATTTGGCTCTGCTCGATTTTGTTCTTGTGACCCTAAGGTCTGTCTGTGCCATTATTGGAATTTATTAGACTGGGCAAGTTTATTAAAGAAAATTTCTTTTTACAATTATCCAGATCAATGGATAGTTATTCTTTTACACATTTTCATTATTTGAATTTCAAACAATACATCAAATAAGAACAACAAACCAACCTTAAATTCTATTCTTTAGCCAAGAAGTTTCATGTAAGCAAAGAAATCAAGAAAACAAGTCATCATATTGCAACATCCCCATCTACAGCTCAAATTCGACTACATGCTATAAATTAAAAATCTTGGTAAAATGCCTAAAACAAGTTGCCTAGATTTGAAATAAGATAGATGGGGATAATTCTACCCTTTCTATGCATATTGTGTATTTCATGTGTTTGAAACCAAATAAGATCTGCATAATGGTGTTACATTGTGTAAAATAAACTTGCACTCAAAGAGGAATTTGAAGATGCTAAGTGTTTTGCTTGTATGCATCTTTGCTTATACAAAGAGTTTAAATAGAGTATTACTCCAACTGCTATCCTACATATCTGGCTATACGTAACATAAGTTTGAAATTAAAACTGATACAATCTTGTTTATTCAAAACTTGAATAAATGGCAGTTATGCTTCATCTGATCAAGTTTGCTTTAACTGATCTAGAGTTTGTTGCCACATGCATTTGATCTCCTAAAATAGAGGAGTCTTCAGTTGAACCAAATGAGTCTTTGACCTAATCTTATACACACCCATGCAATCGAAAGGGTAAGGATCGAACCCTAAGATTGTCATGCAGACTATTAAATCAAGTAGCACCTTTTTAGAGCATCTGCATATTGATCTTTGGCCAAAATAAATTGAACACTAAGCTATCCATTAAGAACCTAATCATGGACATAATGAAAATTGAATTCAATGTGCTTCATTTGAGCATGAAACAATGGATTACTGGTCAAGTAAATAGCTCCTATGTTGTTACACTAGAGAATTGGAGAGTGATCAATTAGAACACAAAGATCATTAAGCACTAATTTATCCATTGAATTTCCACTCCAGCATTTGCTAGTGCCATATATTCGGCCTTTGTGCTGCTGCGAACTACAGTTTGTTATTGTTTGCAACTCCATGAAAATAAATTATTGCCCAAGTAAATATAGTAAGCTATGATGGACCATCTATCATCACGATCAGATGCCAAATTTTCGTAACTAAATGTTTGTAATTGAAAGGTGGCAGTAGGTTGGATGTGTAACGAATGAGAAATGATGTGCTTTGAATAACACAATATGCGTTTAACTGCTGCCAATGCATCTCCATTGGATTATGCATATATTTGCTCACTTTATGGATTGCAAAGGTTAGTTCAGGCTGAGTAAATGAGAGGTATTGTAACCTTCCAACCATACTTCGATACAAATGTGGATCATGAAAATGAACACCATCATATTTTGTTAAGAGCAGTGAGGTTGACCTTGGAGTAACACATGATTTTGCTTCGTCCATTTTGCTGCGCATAAAAAAATCAAGAATGTAGCATCTTTGTGATAGGTAGGAACCATGATCATTTCGGATAGCCTCAATGCCAAGAAAGAAATTGAGGTCACCCATATCTTTGATGGCAAAATCTTCTTGCAATAAGCTTACCACTCGATTAATAAAGTTAATATCACCTCCAGTTACAATTACGTCAATGACATAAATTAAAAAATAAATAAGAATGAATCCTTGGCGATAGACATAGAGTGAATAATCAACTTTACTTTCGATAAAGCCAATGGCTTGGAGCTTATCAGTTAGGTGTGAAAACCATGCTCTTGGTGCTTGACAAAGACCACAAAGAGACTTTTTAAGCTTGCAAACATGGTGTGGAAATTGAAAGTGAAGAAATTTTGGAGGTTGAGCCATATAAACATCCTTGTGCAAGTGACCATGCATAAATTTTGGACATCAATTTGTCTGAGATGCTAACCACGAGAAATAACCGATGATAGAACCAATCTTACTATTGTAGGTTTCACCATAAGGTTGAATGTTTCTCCAAAATCAGCTTCTTCTTGTTGATGAAAACCATTGGCTACAAGCCATGCTTTAAATTTTTAATGCCATCGCCAGCTTTCCTTTTAATCTGATATACCCATTAGCATCTAACTAGATTTGCATTAGGTGGTTTTGGTACAAGATTCCAAGTTTCAATTTTTAGCAAGGCATCAGATTCTTAATTCATAGCATCTCTTCAATTTCAACTTTTAACTACTTATGAACAGCAAGTTGGTTCTTGTTCTTGGGTGAGGATTGTGGTCATAAGAGCTTTTGGAATGGGTTATCTGATATGTGAATCAGATGGTAGTTTAGACTTGTGGATGTTGTTTTTGCTTCTTGTGGTCATGGGGTGCATATTCTAAGTTTGTGGTCGAGGTGGAGATGGTAATATACGTGGTGCGAGACTATCTTCATGTTGAGGTAAAATGGTATCCCTTGCAGGAGAACTCGTATCAACACCAAGATCATTTTGAAGAGTAGAAGTTGAGACCATATTCAAATGGCTTGGTGTAGTAGAGGTTAGAATGTCACCTGCAGAAAAGGAAGAGCTAGCGGGTAACAAATTTAAATTAGATGGGAAAACAATAGGATTAGCTTTCAGTTTAGATGCTACAGACTTTGTTTCTTTACATGGATATAGATATTCATCGAAGACAACATGTCTTGACACAAAAAAATTTTTCTGTAGAAACATCTAGACACTTATAGCCTCGATGACTAACACTACACCCAATAAAGATGTAGATTTTGGATCGAAAATAAGTTTATGTCAATTATATGGACGTAAATAGGGCCAGCATGCACACCCAAAAGCACGTAAAAAATTATAATTTGGTTTTTGATGATGTACCATTTCATACGGGGACTTTTGATTTAACAAAGGAGTTGGAAAGTTATTAATAATAAAAACAGCCGTTAAAAGGGCATTTTCCCCAAAAAAACTTGGTAAATTAGAGTGAGAAATGAAGGCTAGTCCAACTTCAACAACTTTGTCTGGGATATCTTTCGATAGCACCAACTTGCTGATGCGAGTATGGACATGTTATTCTTCTTGTTCTTGTAGATGTTTAGTTAAGCTACAGTATTCATTAACCCAATCAGATTGGATAGCTTTAATTTTTCTTTCAAGTTGACATTCGACAGCAGCTTGAAAACATATAAAAGTCTTATATGCATTATATTTGAGTTTCAAAGGAAAAATTCATAAGAATTTTGTAGCATCATATAAAACTAACGTAATATCGTGCACCAGAAGTTGATAAAGTAAAAGTCGGCCCCAACATCTAAATATATGAAATCCAATGGTTTCGAAATAGAAACATGCATATTAGTAAAAGGCATTGTGTGGCTCTTGGCCAGTTGACAAATAGAACAAACAAAGGGATTTTTATTGTGGATAGATAATGAAACAACCTTATTAATAATTGGAAGTGAAGGATGTCCGAGATGACGATGCCAAATTTGTGAAGACACATGAACACTAGATAAAGCTTGTGGCTGAAGACGAGCTAATGAGGTTGAGAAATTGTTGAGAACATTACTGAGTGGGCCGCTGTGTAGGATAGTCCCTGAGTAGTCCTTCATAATGAAGAAAGAAGCACAAAATTCAAAAAAAAAAAACATTATTGTCTAAATAAAAATGCTGAATAGATAAAATCTTTTTTTGAATATCTGGGACAAGTAGAATTTGATTAAGAACAAAGGATTTAGAAGGAGATGAGATAGTAGATGTGCCACTTTGCACAATTTTCAGACTTGCACCATTAGTGACTTGAATATGGTCTTGACCATCATAGCCTTTATTTTGAACAAGAATATTGTTCATGTCATTGGTGAGATGATGGGTGGATCCTATGTTGGGATGCCACCCTTTTCAGTATGTTGATAGTTTGTAGCAAGCATGGCTTATGGTTGATTGTTGGGAGTTTGTTGGTCTTGATAAGACAAATCAAAGCAGTGGTAGCATTTTCGTGCACTGTGGCCTGGTTTAAAGCATACTTGGCATACGATGCAGTTTGATTGTCCAGAATCATGAGAGTTAGAACGACCTCCATGTCCTTTTTTACAATAGCCTCCACAATTTCGATTGGAGGATTGAAAGTTTCTAGTTGGCCTTTTTTGTTGGTGCGGCTGCTTGATGGCCATATTTGCTGAAGTAGCAAGTTGAAGTGGCTTATTGTTGTGATTTATCTATGACTCACTAATGAGAAGCAGTGAGTAGAGTTCCTCCAAGGTGACTGGATCAAGTCTGGAAGTGATGGTGGAGGCCGAGGAAACATATTCCTAGCCAAGTCCGACAAGAACAAAGGTGATTATGTCATCACTTTTGAGTGGTTGTCTAGCAAGTGCAAGCTCATCTGCCATTCTTTTGATGGAGAGAAAATATTCATTTGTAGTCATTGCACCTTTTCTATCATTTGCTAGTTGGGTTCTAATTTGGACTGCTTTAGCACATGAAAGAGAAGAGAAGTTGTGCTCAAGTGCAAGCCATACGTCTCGAGATGTTGTGCCCTCGAGATAGCCAAAGAGATCTTGGCCTTTGAAGTATGGTAGGGCCTGAGCTTTGTAGACAAGATAGTTTGAAGAATTGAGTTTGACCCTTATAGTAAGTGGAAGATTGGAGAGGGCTGGGATAGTAGCAATAGTAGTGGAGTTTGAGGAGGAATTTGCCATTTGGGATCGAAACAAAGAAGACGTATGTCTTTTAGTGGCTCTATAATACCATGTAAAATAAACTTGCACTCACAGAGAAATTTGAAAATGATGTGTGTTTCGCTTGTATTCAACTTTGCATATACAATGAGTTTAAATAGAGTAATACTCCAACTGCTATCCTACATATCTGGCTATACATAGCATAAGTATGAAATCTAAAATTGATACAATCTTGTTAATTCAAAACTCAAATAAATGACAGCTATGCTTCAACTAATTTGGAGTTTGCTTCAACTGATTTGTATTTTGTTGCAGCATGCATTTAAATTCCTGAAAACAAAGGAGACTTAGGTTGAACCAAACGAGTCTTTGACCTGTTATTCTACTCACTAATACCAGACTGAGGACTTACACCAACTCACCAACTAAGGCCACAAGTCCAAACATTTCTAATTACCTAGTTGTTATTGACTTGAAGTAAATTAACACCCCGTTTAGATAGTAAGATGAGATAATATAGGTTTAGATGAAAGCTGAATTTGAAAAAATTGAAATATTTATTATATATTGTATGAAGATTTTAAAAAATTATAATAATAAGATGAGATGAGATGAGATATTTTCTATATCCAAACGGAGGCTTAAAGCCTTAAAGTTCCACTCTCTGCAACCTTGGGTTATGGCCTCTTGGAAATATTGAAGAGAGATACAAATTGCTTCTTGTTGATAAAGATGCAAACTGAGCATGACCAAAATTAGTAGGAGAAGATTATTCTTATTCTTATTATTATATTTTAGTGGGAAAACTCAGAAATAGAGAATATATTAATACCACTTAACTTGTAAACCATATAAGATTTTGAAAGTCTTTCCTTGTTAGTGTACAATACAACTTTTTTATGAAGCTGATTTGTAGAGCTTTATTAGTCATATCTAGAGTTTCTTTTCCTTACTTCTAAAATTTAGGGTCCAACAATTATAAATAGGTTCCCTCAAGTATTTTGCCTGTTTTGGTCAATCAAGTTGGGATTAAAAAGACTAATTAGAATAGCATATCTATTTGTAGTTAAAGCTAAAGGAAAGGAAACTCAGGCCTTGTTTATTTTAAAAAATGAGATTAGATTAATTGAGATAAAAATTGAAAGTTGAATAAAGTAATGTTAGAATATATTTTTTAATATTATTTTTATTTTAGGATTTGAGAAATTTGAATTTTTTATTTTATTTATATAAAAATCTGAGAAAATTATAATATGATGAGATGAAAATATTTTTAAAAACAAACAAGACGTCAATTTCTTCAGAATGGTAGGTACGGATGGAAGCTGACTCCAAACACACATTTTTATAGCCCAATGTGATAACCCGAGTTTTCATTTTATTTATTTATGTTATTTACATTATTGATATGATTGTATTTGATTTAAAATCATTTTAGTAAATTTTGGAACTTTTTGGAAGTATATGAATATATGTTTCAAGGTTTTGATTATAATCGGTATAAAGAGATTTGCTACTCATAGATGGCCATAATTTGGAAGGAAATTTGACTTGGAATTTTATCAAATTTCTTTTCATAGATTAGTTATTTCTTTTAAATAAAAAGGGAATAAAAAAAAGTAGGGTTTTAAAATAAGTTTAAGATTGCTAGTGATGGAATCAGTTTGAAGTATACTGTTAGTTTTAATTTTTTATTTCTTATTATAAAAAAATATATTGTTGAGAGATGTTGACAAGTAGAATTGTAAAGAGACATGAATAAGTTTCAAATTTTTTATTTTATTTATTAATTTTGAAATTTGGTTGTTAGGAAAAAGGGTGGAACCAAAAGTTGAATTGCTTGGCCTATTGTGTATAGTATTTTTTATATGGTTTAAAAGTATAGATGATTATTTGAAATTAGCTTAATTTTGTTATTATCTACACTAAGAGAACTAGATTACATATTTATTTTTAGAAAATTCAAGAAAAAAAAACCAATACAAGAGGAGCTTTAGTTGATTAAGTAAGAAATAATTTCATAATATTCGTAAGTGTATAAAGCCAATAGATTGGCTGATTTTGGAGGTTTGGGATTGACACTTGTTTGCATTTTTTCTAACCATTTGTTAGTTCACATTTTAGGCTAAGTATAAGGCAAGTGTAATGAAAAACAAAGTGGTTTAGCCTAAGTGGATTTTTGCGGAAATCAGAAGCTAAATTGGAGCATACGGATTGGCTGAAAGGTGTTGGTAAGGATCGACCCTTTTACATGTGCTTTTACTTGTGTTTTTTCACCATAATTTAGTTAATTCTATAGGTAAGAGATTGGACAAAAGAAAGAATGTGATTGGAGGGAAAAACTTTTGACTTTTCTACTAGAAAGTTTGACAATGCAGTGGGGTATAAGAGAAAGCCTTAGCCGATGGATTTTTTTTGGAAAATTTGCCAAGTTTGGATAAGATTATGATCTAAGCTTATGTCACCTAAGTTCTAGATAACATGATTAGTCTATAATCTAAGTGGGACACATGGCATTATAGGGTGAAAGATAAGAATCTAGTCTTGGAAGTTTAGGTAGTCGACCAACACACACAAGCCCATTTTTTTTAGAGCACACTTAGCTCTCTCAGCAACCCCCTCTCTTCTCCTCTCTATCTACTTCTTTATTTCACTGAAATTTCTAAGCTAATTCTCCTACTGAAATTAAGTATAAATTCTCAAGAGAGTGGTGGAAATATCTTTAACCTACAAAGGAGTAGCTTGGTATATTTCTTGGAAGTGGTAAGTGCAACTTTAACTTAAATTTAGCATGTTGTTTTGAGAATTTTATTTACTAGATGATTGTGGAATGAATAAATGTTTATATGATGATTGAGAAGTGGCATGAGAAAGATTTTCTTTAGATTGAAAAGTGTAGATTAGTGATGACAAGTGACTATGATTTTAGATCTCTTATGCTTACTTGATAAAAAGATTTGAGATTTGATATTTGATTTAAGATTTATTTTAGAAAATATGATGGAATGATGAAAGAGTGAATCCAAGGATTATAGTGAATATTCATAGAATAAGGCTTTAAATGGTAATATGATGTGTTTAAGAGAGAGGATTTTTTTTTTTATAAAAGCTAGAGATTTTCGGCCATGGAGCTTTTTGCTAGAAAAGAATTTAAATAAATAGTTTATTCCTATGGCGAGGCATGGCTAAAAACTAGGTTTTCAAAAGATGATAGCATATCATTAGATTATTTGATGAATAATTAAAAGAAATAGATAAATAATTGGTGAGGTGATAAAAATGATTGATGAGTTAACATGGGTAGCCTAGATGGGTTCGGCCTAGGCTATTCTAAGCCTAAAGTTTGATTAGTGAAATTGTTTAATTTGGCTAGACATATATGATTCACTTGAAATAATTGTAAAGTACATGATTAGCGTGAATACGTCATGATTTAGTAAATGCATGCGTCGTACGTCACATGAGTCATGCATTACGCATGAAAAAGAGTTAAGTTGCACGCTATAATAACCCAAATTTTTGAAGATAAAACATTTACTTGAGAATATTTTAAAGAGATTTATTGAAAGGACATTTTTTCCATGAAAATAGAATTTGAGGCTTAGATGCATTCGAAGAAAAATTTTGGATTGATCTTTGGGAATTTTAGCAAGGTGTCAACTAAAGAAATTCAATTTGGACCAAGAAAGAGATAAATTTTTGAAATTTTAGGAAGAAATTCAAAGGAAAGTGATAGAACAAAACATCAAACACTTGGTATGCCAAAACGAGTTCTCGGGCTGATCCGTCTGGTTTTAGTATAATAATCATAACTCTTTCATATAAAGTTAAAACGAGGTGATTCTAATTCGAATAGAAATTTAAGAGTCAAATATAGAACTTTCATCTTTTGGGTTTTTGAAGATAAGGAATGAATCAAGAACTAAATCTGGTGTGAAGTGGACGGATGGGAATGAGAGTCAACTGGAAACCGACTTAGATGAGTTGTCTTATGTTTGGCCATGTGATGAAAATTGTGATTGGCTATCAATTTTTCTGAGGTCTTGACATGTATGGGAACATGTTTCAAGTTGACAAGAACTCATCTAGAAACCTTGGTGGGTAAGAAAACAAAGGAAAACAAATAGAGAACTCGGATTGGGTGTTCTCGGGTAAGTTTTGACATGTTTCGGTAAAACAATCATATATCTCTCATCTGATTTCGTAATGAAGTGATTAAAAGTCCTAAATAACCTTAAGAGAATGATCTTAAATTTTTATGTTTTGAGTTTTCAAAGAAGCTAATTTTATCTAGGACTTATTTGGGCTGGAATGTGGCTGATCCCCAGGAGAGGCCAAGTGGCCAGATACACCTATTGTAAGATTTCCTATGATTATCTTGTCTTTACCCCCATGTGTTGGAACTCTTTGAGCCATTGATCAAAATCATTTTATAGGTAGATTAATCTCAACCATGAGATTAAAATATTAGCAAATCCTCATAGGATTATGGGTGATCATGAGCCTACAAGTGTAGGGGACACCTCACCTATGCAGCCAAATAGAGTTGCTGAAATGTCTAAATTATTTCTCTTTGCATCCCACGCCTCTTATGCCAAGAAATAGATGCATGGGCTTCTCTTCTTTCCCCATGAAAGATACCAGTCGGCCATAGAGAGAAATACCCAAAAGAAATACACAAGAATCCACTCACAACACCTAAGTGCAAAAAGAGAGCTAATTGAGAGTATAGGAGAAGAAGTGGTGCAAGACTAACCATAGTATCCAATTTAGCTTTGGAAAAATTTGTAACTGCATATATTAACTTAACTTGGTATAGAATAAGTGGTTTCGTGATTGGATTATATTTGATATTTATTTGAGCTTAATCTTTGTTTATGGGTTAAATTGAATCATATTGAAGTTTGAAGTGGTTTTTGTTATGGAAACAAATGCTACGAAAATTATGAGATTTTAGAAATATATTATATGATGTTATATGAAGAGGATTAAGTGAAAATATGAGATCTTGATTTGGAAAAAAATGATAAACCAACTTTAGGAAATTTCGGGCTTAATAGGGGTATTATTGACAAATTTGACATCATTTAGTAAATCGGACATAACTTGTTAGTGTGATGTCAGAATTGAATAATTCAAGAGTTTATAAAAATATAAGAAAAATATCTACAACTTTTATGTTTTGAATTTTAAGAGATAAGAACTCAATAAATGACGAAATTGGGATTGAAGAACCGAGCTCATCATAGTAGGCGACTTTATGAATTGATGTGACATAAATGTATGTACATGTAATATATGCTATTGTGAAATGTTCTCATGTATTTATATGGACATAAAAAATATGCATGTCATGAGTTTAAGTTTATGCATATGCATGTCATAAGTGTAAGTTTATGTGTATGTTGCATTTCGTCACATATATGTGTCATCATAAGTCATGAAGTCTGTTTTAAGAAGATAAGTTAAGAAAACTTTACAATTGGAAAGATTAATAAGTCAGTCACGTCATGAAGGGGACTAGCAATACGCTTGTATGACTGACGTGCCGGCAAGGACTTAAGCCTGTCGATCATATGAAAGCCAACAAGGACTTAAGCATGTCGATGATATGAAAACCAGCAAAGACCTAAGCCTATCGATGATATGAAAACCGGTAGGAATCTATGCCTATCGATGATACGAAATCCGGCAGAGACCTAAGCCTGTCGATGATATGAAATAAGTAAAATCCAGCAAGGGCCTAAACCTGTCAATGATACGAAATAAGTAAAAACTCACAATGTTACGAAAGAAAATAAGAGTTTAAGTATCATAGAGTGGGTCCATGGAGAACGTAAATCTAAGTCATGCATGAGTCACATGTGATTATTTCACGATGTCTGTGCTTTTATTAAGTTACATATGTACATACTGAGATTTTTAAGGAAATCTCACTCTTGTATATTTTCCTTTTTGAAAATATAAAATTATATTGCAGAACTGATAATTGAGAAAAGAAAAGGCCCAATGACTTAAGGAACTCAGAGGAGCCTGAATGGTCATGAAGTTAGTCTAGGTTTTGAGAATAAGTTATGTACATGACAGACAAAACTAAATGGATTATACATGTAAAGATACAATGATATTTTTAAGAATGGATGATGTGGATATTATGATTTTATTTCACCATGTGATCATCAGAAAAATTTTAGTCAGAACTTTTTCGTTGCGATTTGTATTAAATTTCGATAAGTACGAGGGTGAGTAGCATAGAGTTACTTATCCTGACACTTCAATTTGTGTTGAATTATGAACGTAAATTAGGAGCGTCACAGAATTGTATCAAAGCAATACGACTTTGGGTAAATCCATATTGTCCTAGAAAAAAAGATCATATGGTAATAGTATTAATAGACTTGAATCTTTATGAAGTAATGTGGTTTGGTGAATGATTTGAATACCATAAATTTGGAGTTATTAAGGAGAAATGTAACTTATGATTAAGTTTGGTATATTTCAGGAAGATAAGATGATTAGAAAACAAGATGTCGGCAATGATTGAAGGTTCAAGTTATATCAATTTTGAGAATCTAGATATTTATTAGGAAAGAGATTTAATTGAGGATAACTAGACAGAGGGTTTTAAGTTCTCAGAGATAGAATATGAATAATCATTTGAGGATAAGGAATTGTCCTTTAAGTATGTGAATTCAAAACCAACCAATTAACTTGTTAGTTTTCTATTTAATGGAGTTTTGGTCTTATCGATGGTATTTGATGATCGAGGTGTAGTAATGATGAATGAATGGGTTTTGGAGAACGCATGTCCTTGTGATTTAATTTAGGAAAAAGATTTTGTTAGGTGTGGAATATTGATTGGAGGAGATGATATGATCAAAAATACCAGTATAGGTATAAACGTTTAGTATGGTAAGCTTGAAACTTTTATGGACATAGATTGCTTTTACAATATTGAGGTTCAACCTTCCAAATTTCGAAGATGAAATTTATTTTAAGGGGGGGGGAGAATGTAATAACCCAATTTTTTTAAGATAAACTATTTACTTGAGAATATTTTAAAGGGATTTATTGAAATGATATTTTTTCCATGAAAATAGGATTTGAGGCTTAGATGCATTCGAAGAAAAATTTTGGATTGGTCTTTGGGAATTTTAGCAAGGTGTCAACTAGAGAAATTTAATTTGGACCTAGAAAGAGATAAATTTTTAAAATCTGATGAATAAATTCAAAGAAAAGTGATAGAACAAAACATCAAATACTTGGTGTGCCAAAACAAGTTCTTGGGCTGATCCGTCGAATTTTGGTATAATAATCATAACTCCTTCATATAAGGTCAGAACGAGGTGATTCTAATTCGCATAGAAATTTAAGATGCATATATTGAACTTTCATCTTTTGGATTTTTGAATATAAGGAATGGATCAAGGACTAAATCTGGTGTGAAGTGGACGGATGGGAATGGGAGTCAACTAGTAACCGACTTAGATGAGTTGTCTTATGTTCGGCCATGTGATGAAAAGTGTGATTGGCTATCAATCTTTCTGAGGTCTTGAAATGTGTGGGAACATGTTTCAAGTTGACAATAATTCATCTGAAACCTTGGTGGGTAAGAAAACAAAGGAAAACAAATGGAGAACTCGGATTGGGTGTTCTCGGGTAAGTTTTGATTCGGTGAAATAATCATAACTCTCTCATCTGATTTCTTAATGAAGTGATTCAAAATCGTTTAGAACCTTAAGAGAATGATCTTACACTTGCATGTTTTGAGTTTTCAAAAAAATTAATTTTATCTAGGACTTATTTGGGCTGGAACGTGGTTGACCCCTAGGAGAGACCAAGTGGCCAGATACACCCATTAGAAGATTTCCTATGATTTTATCTTGTCTTTACCCAAATGTGTTGGAACACTTTAAGTCCTTGATTAAGATCATTTTATAGGTAGATTAATTTCAACAATGGGATTAAAATATCAGCAAATCCCCATAGGATTAGGGGTGATCATGAGACCACAAGTGTAGGAGACACCTCACCTATGCAGCCAAATGGAGTTGCTGAAATGCCCAAACTATTTCTCCTTGCATCCCACACCTTTTATGCCTATAAATAGATGCATGAGCTTCTCTTCTTTCCCCATGAGAGATACCAATCGGCCATAGGGAGAAATACACAAAAATTCACTCACATCACCTAAGTGCAAAAAGAGAGTTAATTGAGAGCATTGGAGAAGAAGTGGTGCAAGACCAACCATAGATATCCAATTTACCTTTGGAAAAATTTGTAAATGCATATATTAACTTAATCTTGTCATAGAATAAGTGGTTTTGTGATTGGATTATGTTTGATATTTATTTGAGCTTAATCTTTGTTTATGGGTTAAATTGAATCATATTGAAGTTTGAAGTGGTTTTTGTTATGGAAAAAATGCTACGAAAACTATGAGAATTTAGAAATATATTATATGATCTCATATAAAGAGGATTAAGTGAAAATATGATGTATTGATTTGGAAAAAAATGATTAACCAACTCTAGGAAATTTTGGGCTTAATAGGGGTATTATTGATAGATTCGAGATCTTTTAGTAAATCGGACATAACTTTTTAGTGTGATGTCAAAATTGAATAATTCAAGAGGTTATGAAAATCTAAGAGCAATATCTATAACTTTTATATTTTGAGTTTTAAGAGATAAAGACTCAATAGAGGACGAAATTGGGATTGAAGAACATAGCTTATCATAGTAGGCGACTTTATGAATTGATGAGACATAAATGTATATACATGTGATGTATGCTCTTGTGAAATGTTCTCACTTATTTATATGGACATAAAAAATATGCATGTCATGAGTCTAAGTTTATGCATATGCATGTCATAAGTCTAAATTTATGTGTATGTTGTATTTCGTCACATATATGTGTCGTCATAAGTCATGAAGTTTGTTTTAAGAAGATACGTTAAGAAAACTTTATAAGTGGAAAGATTAATAAGTCAATCACGTCATGATGGGGATCTGCAATATGCCTGTATGACTGACGTGCCGGCAGGGACTTAAGCCCATCGATGATATGAAAGCCGGCAGGGACCTAAGCCTGTCGATGATATGAAAACCGACAGGGACCTAAACCTGTCGATGATATGAAAATCGGCATGGACCTAAGCCTGTCGATGATACGAAATCGGACAAGGACCTAAGCCTGTCTATGATACGAAATCCGGCAGGAACCTAAGCCTGTCGATGATACGAAATCTGGCAGGGACCTAAACTTGTCGATGATACGAAATAAGTAAAATCCGGCAGAAACCTAAACCTGTTAATGATACGAAATAAGTAAAGACTCACAATGTTACGAAAGAAAATAAGAGTTTAACTATCATAGAGTGGGTCCATGGGGAACGTAAGTCTAAATCATCCATGAGTCACATGAAGCATACCATAAATGCATATTTTGATTGTTTGGCTTGTATGTGATTATTTCACGATGTTTATGATTTTATTAAGTTACGTATGGACTTACTGAGATTTTTAAGGAAATCTCACTCTTACATATTTTCCTTTTTGGAAATATAAAATTATGTTGCAGGATTGATAATTGAGAAAAGGGAAGGCCCGATGACTTAAGGAACTCAAAGGAGTATGGATGGCCATGAGTTAGTCTAGGTTTTGAGAATAAGTTATGTACATGACAGACAAAATTAACTGGGTTATGCATGTAAAGATACAATAATATTTTTAAGAATGGATGATGTAGATATTATGGTTTTATTTCACCATGTAATCATTAGAAAAATTTTAGTCAGAACTTTTTCGTTGCAATTTGTATTAAATTTCGATAAGTACGAGGCTGAGTAGCATAGAGTTACTTACCCTGACACTTCAATTTACGTTGAATTATTAACGTAAATTGGGGGTTTCATACATGCATTTTCAATGATAATGAAAAAAGGAATAAAGATTAAGAAAAGAATAAAATAATGAAAAGTCGAGTGGTCACGGGGAAGGCGATATGTAACTCCTATATGACTGACATGCTGACAAGGAAGGTGATGCATAACTCCCGTTGAATGATAAGAATTTAGGTCATTACGGGGAAGGCGATACGTAACTCCCGTATGACTGATAAGATTGGCGATGAAAGCGATACGCAACTGCCACCATAATAAGTGGTTTCGTGTCGTCACGAGAAAAACGAGAAGTAACTCCCGTATGACTGATGCGAACAAGAATCCAACAATGAAGGTGATACGTAACCGTTAACACACTATGAGTAACAATAAGAAAGGAACAACTAAAAATAAAATGAGTATGAACAAAAACACATAACTATAATAGTTTTCGAAAAGGCATGTCATATACATGAAAAGTTCGGTCATGTGTCAAAGGAAGTCCTCTCATGAAACCACGATGTTTTATTTGAAGTGCATTGCGCATAAATCCACTTGTGAGTCACATGTTCATGGATTATGCATTTATTGCTTAATATATGTACATTGATAATGATCTTATTATGTTTGCACTTACTGAGATTTTATGAAATCTCATTCTGTATGATTTTTTTTTTACTATTATTTCCAAAGGGAATGATAGAAGTTTTGACAAAACAGGATAGCACATCAGGAGATCGGGACCTCTCAGGAGGCTTTGAGGAGCATTGAGGGTCTTATAGACTATGTCGCTTTTGATAAGTTGGCGGAGCAATTTTTTGATCATATGACTAGTGTGATTTGGCGAGAGCGAGCCATGGAGCCAGAAGGGCGATGCCCTCAAGGGTGTTGCTTGGTTATGAGCCCTGATGGCTCTCTAACCTTAGATAGTATTTATGCTACCCTTATAGGGATTAGACGCCACCAAAGAGAGAAGGTAAGTATGGGCCAGTTTAGGTTCAGTTCAAATTATAAGGAAATGAAGAAAGAATCTTTATTGTGAGCTTAAAGGTCTTGGTATTTTGTTATGTTGGAAGGATTTGTGTATTATGTTAAAAGTTCTGGACACGTACTGACTTTGGTACTTTTATATATATATATATATATATATGATACAATTTTATGGGTATGAAGTAATTACCATATTATGTTTTGCAAAGTTATAATTCTTTGCATATTTTAGTATTTTAAACCTTTTCCGTTGTGATATTTCTGGCATACTGTTAGTAAGCTTAGGACTGCTTGCATTAATATTAACATGAACGTAGGGATATGTAGTCTAATGTTATGCATCCTGACGCTTCCGGTTACGTTAAATCTCATACGTAGTTTGGGGGCGTCACACCCAATCTTCATAAAACCCACCAAGGTTACCTTTATATCCATGAATGTGTGGATAGTGCTTGGAGAGCACATCCACACCCTAAAATATGGACATTTCAAATATGAAAATTTTGGTAAGTGAAAATTTGTTAAGTATTTCTGCTAAACAAGATTGACAATCTATTATTTATTGATCTTAAATCAAGATTAATAAAGTCTAGTGAAGTATGATGTAGAAAAACTTAGGATCATCTGTAACTTCTTTGCTTTGAGCGAATCTCCTACACTCTGAAGTGAGGCAAGGTTTAATTGGGTTTTTCAATTTTAAATGGTGGGACTAAAATATTGTTATTTGGCTCAAATAGAAAATGAGACTTGAGCTATGATAGAATTTAGGATATAATATAAGTTGAGATGGGAAAGCGTAGTTCCCACCTCAGATTTTATAAAGTTACTATTTTATAAAATTAAGCTAAGTTTTTTTTTAATGAAAAATAATGTTATAGTTTAAAGTTACTGCTCGAATATTTTAATTTTAATTTTTTTATTTAATGATTAAAAAAGTGACTATCAATAAATTTATATATTTTTTAATTATTAAGAATGTTAAAAAATATATAAAAAATCTATACTAGTGGTACACCAGCAGTAAACTTTGGATGGCCCACAAGCACCACCATGTTCCTATTTAAGGGTTTCTACTTATGGACGGTCGTTAAGGTTAGAGGTGGAATTTAGATTCTAGCCTCAAGTCTTATTTAGGATTCAATATATGACAGGATTAATGCTTGTAATAGTTAAAGAAAAATAAATAGAGTGAGATTATGTAAAGTGACATTACTATAGAAGAATGATCAATATGGATACCATAAGGAATTAAGGATTTGTTGATGGATATATAGGATTGGATCTAAATTATGAAAGTAGATTTAAAAAGGTATATTGGCTAGCTCGATAGGAAGTCCGACCCATATGCCCATCAAAGATGTGTAAGTCGAAGGTTTCTCTTTGCCAAGTCCCCCAAGTGACAAGAAATCCAAGAAACCCAACCCATTAGAGCCCCAAAGACCCCACTTGCATAGTCCAAATCCGTCACATTCAAACTATCACTCCAACTCAAAGCACAACTCTTCCATGACTATCTATGTCAAACTATATCTCAAAGTCAAAAACCTTAGGTTTAACACCCCCGAACTTTGTAAAAGAGTTTATTTTTGCTATATATTTAACGTAATTATCCTATATGGAGTTTTAGGATTTGTTTGAATGCTTATAATGTCTCAAACTTTTGGGGTATGTCTAAAGAGAATTTCTAGGGTTCGGTCGGACCGAACTACCCCCAAATGCAGCCCCCGCCCTCCCCGGTTGCGGTGGGCGACACCGTCCATCCCATCGGGACCAGAGGGAGCAAACAGACCCATTTCAGATTTAAGGCCGTCGGGGGTACACTAGAGGTCGCCGGGACTCGCCGTCGCAGGAGTGTGGTCGCCGGCTCCCTCCGGTCTTGATGAGATGGGCAATGTTACCCACTGCCACCGGCGGCGGCCGGGGTTGGGATGAGACCGAATCTCCCTTAAAAATTTATCTTCATTTTATTTTTTTATTAGATTTTATATTATGTTTTTTTCATTTTATTATCTTATTGTATTTTTTTTATTGTATTTTTTATTTTTTTATTATGTTTTTATTGTATTTTTTATTGTATTTTTATAAAAATTATAAGGGTTTAGGGAGTGGACTGCAAAACACTGGAGTGCAGCTCGACCGCACCCCAACGTCACCCATATTTAAATGCTTAAAATATCTAAAACTTTTGTGAATGAAAATAAAATGGTATACTAATGAATTTGTTTTATTAGGTTTTGAAAAATGAAAAAAAAAATATTGAATAAAAAAATATTTTAACATAATTATTGTATTGAAGTTTGTGAAAATGAATGGATTAAGCTAAAACATTATTTTGTATGTAATTTTTTAATATTATTTTTATTTTAAAGTTTTTGAAAGTTGTATTAATTTTTATATTTGAGTAATAATTAGGTAATGATAGAATGAAAAAATAAAAAATTTAAAAATAAAAAAATATTATGTATTTAAGTGATGTTTGAGAATAAATTTTTGAGAATTAGAATTTTGGAAATTCTCATGTAAACATACCCTTAAGCTAGGAGTTAAGCTGAAGTTTTTTTTTAAGGAGTTAATTCGAACCCATTGAGATTTACATTTTCAAAAATGCTCGAGACCTGAAGGTAGTGACCGAAGTATGTGACGATATAGTGCATTTCTTATTCTTTTAGTATTAAAAAAAGCAAATGTGCTATTCTATAACCTTCGGGAATAATAGCAAGACAATTACATTTTAGGCAAAGAAATGGATCTTGGGCTCAATACTTGGTCGTGAAGCCCAATTGAGATTACTGAACAATACTGGATGAGCCATTGGCCCATAAATTACTTTGGGATGACTATGGTTTTTATTGAACCCAATTAATTTTATTGGACAAGCGGACCCATGACTAGATGAGATCTAGATCCGAAAAATTATTTAAGGGCCCATAAATGCTAATTGGATGAGTCGGCTTGTTTTAAATTTAAGAATCGATCATTGAAATGCACTGAAGGTCGTGTAAAGAGGTCCTTTCCTTTTCTGGGTAAGGCGGTGGGCAGGTGTTCTTGTAGATTACAAGCGTTCTGTTTAGCAATTCTTGTTACAAACATGGCGGAAGAATTAGTAGCTCTCTAGGAAGGGTTTTAATCTTACGGAAACCGAGAAAGAAGAAATTACTCTTCAGTGAAAACTGAACAAGCAACTGCGAAACCATATAGTTGTCTTCTTCTTCTTGTCTTTGACAGAAAATAATTTAAATAAGAAAGCTTTCAAGACCACCATGACTAAAGTTTGGAATCTTGAAGGGTATATCAGCTTCAACGAGATAGGTACCAATAGATTTATAGTAGAATTTCAAAGAACAGTGGATATGGAAAGGGTTATAAATGGTAGACCCTGGACTTTTGATAAAAAGCTTGTATGTGTTCTAACTTTTTGATAGTAGAAATCATCTCAGCGAGGTGAGTTTCACTCACGAACCATTTTGGATTCAATTCCATGGTTAACCTTTGGCTGCAATGACCTATGAAGGTGAGGAGAAAGTAGGCTCATCAATAAAGAAGTACTAACAGTGGATGTGAATGAAGATGGGATTGGTTGGGGCAAATACCTGAGAACCGGAATCAATATGGATACCACAAAGCCCTTACCTAGAGGGAAAATGGTTAGAATTGAAGGGAAGTTGTATTGGGTTGAAATTAAATATGAAAGATTACCTTTTTTTTGCTCTAAGTGTGGGGTAATACAATATGTCAATCAAAGATGTTCAATGGACAGGAATAGATTCAATTCAAGAGAAGCCATTCTATCCCAGTATGGTCAATGGTTGAGGGCCACTGCAATAAATATGATGGAAAATGAAGAAAGAAAAACAACAAGTAGAGGAAAAAGAAATCAAATTCAGGACCAAAGTAGTGAAGAACAGCAAAGTAGAGGACTCATTACTCTATATGAGGAGAAGTTTAATCTGGATGATCTAAAACTTTCATATTTTGAAATTTTGAAAAATCGAATTATATTAAGAACTTATTTGGGATGAAAGCGGCCAGATACATCCCATTGAAAGACACTGTCATACTATTTTATCTCTACCCCACATGAATTGGATTTACTTGAGCTATTGATTAAGAAGATATTTAGGCAACTCAAAAGCCGACCCTTGGATCTAAGTATGACTCACCAAACCTCAACTTAAACCAAATCATTTCACCTAAACAAGCCAGAAGCATACACACGGCAAAGGAAACAAAACCGAATGCCTTAAGACCAAAGATCTATCATTTTCTTGCCTAAGGTTTCGCCCCTCTCCTATAAATAGATGCTTGAGAGTATCCTAGCTCCTTTTGGGAGAAACACCACACGGCTAGCTTGAGAAAAATAAGAAGAAAAGCCCTCTTCAAACCTATTACTTCCTAAACAAACAAAGAGTGAGCTTTAAGCTTATTAGAGAAGAGATCTTGCAAGGGCTTAGTTCAATCATCAAAACAAGTTTAGGAGAAACTAATAAGTGCACAACTTAACTTAATCTTGGCATAAAATAAGTGGTTTGTTGATTGGATTATGTTTGATATTTATTTGAACTTAATTTTTGTTTATGTGTTAAATTGAAACATATTGAATACTTGAGTGGTTTTTGCAATGGAAAAATGTTAGGAAAATTTTGATACCTTAGAAATATATTTTATGATATTATGTGAAGAGAATTATATGAAAATATGGGATCTTGATTTGAGAAAAAATTTGAGAAAGGAAACCTAGAGCAATTCGACTACAATAGGATTTTGGTGGAATTTTTATTTTAAATCTTATCCAATTAATTTTTAATTATTTGAATGATATTTTGATAATTATAATGAGTTTAGAAACTCTAATTTACTTAGAGAATTTTTAAGAATCATTTTACTAATAATTATAGAAGAAATATTAAGAAAAACAATTTAATATGCATAAATGGGTTAAGAGAAATTTGATACGTTAAATATGTAAATTTTGGTTTGAGTTGATTAAATAAATAAATAAGATTTAGCCTCCCCTGAATTTCGGCCAGCCTTGGTTGAATAATATTTTAATATTTTATTTAATTGTTTAAACATTATTTATTAAGTTTTGACGTTACGAATTTCTGTGATGTATGTTCTTGGGATATATTTTTATATGTCACATAAATTATGAAGACATGAAACATGCATGTCATAAGCTTAACTTATGTGTATATTGCATTTCGTTACATATTTGTGTCGTTATAAATCATAAAGTCTATTTTAAGAAAAGTTCATGTTACATGTTGTGATGTAGGTGATGTCACGAGTCATGACGAACATTTAAGAAAT
The DNA here is from genome assembly GCA_036559045.1 of Platycarya longipes. Lineage (NCBI taxonomy): Eukaryota > Viridiplantae > Streptophyta > Magnoliopsida > Fagales > Juglandaceae > Platycarya > Platycarya longipes. The sequence goes on along the minus strand of CM071793.1, from coordinate 23,028,668 downwards.
AAGATAAATTTTTTTTTAAGTATGACTCAACCACACGTAATAATAGTGGATATGATATGCTATAGCCACGAGTAATAATAGTGGACATGGCCCAACCACAGCTAATAATAGTAAATATAAGTAAAGACTTATAAGAACAAGAACTTTAAGATAAGAATGAAAAGTCCATGCATGATATAAGTTTGTTTAAGAAAGAAGGATATCAGTGTAAGTCCACATAAAAAATAAGTTTAAGTCATGCATGAGTCACATGAAGCATGCCATAAATGCATACTCTGGCTATTTGGCTTGTATGTGATTATTTTATGATATCTATGCTTTTATTAAGTTAAATGTGTACTTACTGAAATTTCCAAGTAAATCTCATTCTTGTGTTTTCTTTTCACTTTTGGAATTTTAACTTCACTGCAGGGTTCGATGTCGAACATAGGTAAGACCTAGTTACTCGAGAGACTCAGAGAAATCCTGAAGGGCTCTCGGAATATTCTCTCTTTTAAAATTTTTTTAACTAATTGATAATAGTAGATACCGGTATCAGCATGGAGAAAAGATTCTCGAAGTGAAGAGGGAACCTAGGCGGTCCTAAGTCGAAATTTTGATAATTTTGTATATGTATATTGGCTGAGAAAACTAATTGGGTTATGCATGTAAGGATTATATGTTATTGTGATTTTTATACTACCATGTGATCACTAGAAACAAAATTTTTATTCAGAATTTTACCATTACGATCTACATTAAATTTTGATAAGTACGAGGGTGAGTAGCCTAGCGTTACTTACCCTAACAGTTCAATTTGCGTTGAATTATGAATGTAAATTGGGGGCGTCACATAAATGATTTTACGAAGGATTAATTTAGTAGCATCTTAGTCCCTTTTGTTTTCCAAAACTATCATGTTAGATATGAAATGAACTAAGGTCCAGCCAAGCACAGGCTCTCGGCAAGTAATCTCCTCTCTTGCAGCTCACAGTGATCATAAAAACGTGCGGTTAATTGTACAAATATTGTGATTCTTTTGAATTTTTAGACTGATAAAAATATAATATCCTTTATTCAACAACGAACTGTTCTTTTATCTAGGTGGATCCATAGAAAAATACATCATTTCTTCTTTTCCACCAAAACAAGAAAGTACAAAAACATCACCTAAAGTTTATATGAATTATATGAAATGACCTGGGAACGCATGATAATTAGTTCTTGGTGGATCCTTGTATCCATCTTACACTCCCATGTCCTTCAATTATTAGTTGATGAGTAGTTTTATCATATCTCGGCATCAAGCTCCAGCATGAGGTCGTGGGGTCCCAAAATAGAGGCAAAAGTAGTACCCTTGTGCTGAGGAAGCTGGTTTATTTTGTTTGAATCCTCCTCAGTCAAGCACCAATCAAAGATCTGCATGTTCTCCTTCATTCTTTCCTTGTTGAAGCTCTTTGCAACAAAACTCACTCCCTGCTCATATACCCATCTCAAAGATATCTGCAAGCCAATGCATTTACCATTATAACAAATCATTAATGAGGACTACTTGGCAAGAAGCCAAGAACAGTACTGGAGCTTTGAAAAATTGTGATGAGACATGATTTCTCTTACCTCTGGAACTTTTCCTCGAAGGTGAAAATAATTGACAACACCAAAACTTTTTTGGAAAAAAAAAACAAATAGACAAGATTTTCCTCAATAATCTAGTACTAAACCCTTCAAGTATTTGATTGAAACAAGATTATAAAAAGAAATTGTTTTGCTTGGTGAAAAATTTTGTGATCTCCCTCTAAAAAAGACTCATAAAAGGGTGCAAAATCATCACTTGTCTCAAAAATTTAAACTAATGAAAATTGATAAATTTGATTATTTTATATCTTAACACTCTCCATCATAACTTGTGGGCTCCGTCAACTTATCCTCAATGAATAGGCTTAATAAATAAAATATTTAATTAAATAGGATATAATATAGAATCAAGACTCGAACTCAAGATCTCAAATCTGATACTATTTGAAATTACTATCATTACAAGAAAAATAGGCTTTTGTAATTATTTAATTGTGACTAAATGACTATTTTGACTAGTAGCAAATAAATAATCATAAATAAATAGTTTTTTTTATAGTGTATTTATCCAAAAAACTTGCGCTGATGAAAAGAGTATTATTTTATATATAAACAAAGTGGAAAAAATAGAAGGCGTACCTGGGCAGTAGTTTTGCCTTTAGCCTTAGCAATGTCTCTGAGGACATCACAGTCTATAATCCTATTGTCTCCCCACTTCGTCCCATATGCACCCAGTGGAGAGTAAGCCGAAATATGTATATCATTGGCTTCGCAAAACGCTCTCAATTTCTTCTGATGCCAACGTGGGTTCATCTCCACCTGAAGAAGATATGCGAGTACCATGTAAGCCGTTAAGAGGTTGGAATTCCTATTATTAGGAATCAAGAAATGATCTGAAAGTTGGACGCATTTTGTTTCAAGTTAATTAATATTACTTGATTCACAGCCGGAGGGATTTTGGCGACAGAAAGCAGCTCCTCAAGCTTCTTACAAGAGAAATTGCTGACACCAATGCCCCTTGTGAGGCCCAGATTCTGACATTCCTCCATGCCTTCCCAAACGGACTTTATATCTAAGGGAAATGCTTCTTCTTTAGCAATGGGCATCTTGCGCACCTCTTGACTCACTCTCATCGGCCAATGAATTAGGTACATATCAACGTAGTCCAATTTCAGATTCCTGTATGTAGTTTTATAAAGGATACATTATTGAGAAGAATGATCAACTTTCACCGGAAAATATTACTTTTATGTATTGGAGCAAATTATTCTACTTCCACTTTGTTAGACATGATAAGGGTTAAGTTTGGATTGAGAACACTCTCAACTCATCTTACCTTATCATTAAAATTTTTATAAATTTCTACACAAATTACAATAAACAATTTATCTATTTCAAATCTTAATTTAACCTTTTCAAATTTTGAGATAATAATAATATTAAAAAAATTATTTTAATATTATTTTATTCAACTTTCATATCAAATTTTTTATTGTAAACTTTCTATCTAAACAACCTCATAATATGATTACCAAGAACTTTAGATTTTAAACTTTCTATTGTAAATTACTAAGATCTAGAATATCAAGAGTGTGGAGATTCGAGAATGTGTTCTCTATATGGACCTGTAAGTTAAAACTTTTATTGTTAGCCACAGTTTACAAATGTTGCATGCATCCTTGTCCTATTTTTAGCTCAGTAGTTGGCGGTGAAAAAATTAAGACACAACTGAAACCGGGTTGATTTTATTTTTATGCAAAATCCACGACAGATTGAATAAATTCTAACCATTATTTTTAATCTAGTTTTTGAGATTTTCTCAGGATGAACTTGAATAATGAAAAAATTTAGGTTCTTCAATAATTAAGATGATACATATATAACCATCAAAGAGAGCAAAACCAGAATTATTGAATGAGAAAACTCATTACGATTTGGGATGAATACATAAAAACAAAAAACAAAAACAAAAACAAAAATTTGTTGAGGAAATAATTCCTTGAAATTTTTATAGAAAATCTTTAAGAAGACATGGAGTTTTTTATTAGGTTTTGGAAAAATTATCAAAATATAGAAAATATGTATGTGAGTGACGTGTCTTTTCAAGTTTTGTAATCTTTATATTTGTTACAAAAAGTAAAGAAAGATATTTGATGTCTGAGGTTCTATTAAAGTAAAATAAAATTATAAAATAACGTAGACGACTGATAAGTTCACTATGTTTCAAATCTCATACAAATTTTTTGAAAAAAAAAAATATTTTATCAATAAAAAACTATATTGTTTAAACTTACATATATTTTATTATAAAAATTTATAAGTAACTTATTTATTAAAAACTTACACAAATCATTTCTCTCCAGCTATATCTTGAGTAATGAGTACACGAGAAACCCAAGTAAAGCCTCATTTCATTAGGATTTGAAATACATGGGACCGAACATGCCATGCTTCCGCTCACCGTCAAAGAAAAGCTGGCCCAGTAATTATGACTATGACGAAAAAAGTAAAGCAATACAAAAAGTAACAATACCTAAGACTCATCTTGATAGCCGGGACGACAAGATGACGCTCGGCAGAGGCAGCCCAAAGCTTGGTGGTGATGAACAGCTCGTCCCTGGACTTCACGAGGCCGAGCCTTAGAGCCTCGGCAATTGCTTCGCCTAGAGGCTGCTCCGACCCATAAATAAAGGCGGTGTCAAAGTGTCGGTACCCTGATTTTATTGCCTCTATGATTGCTGCCTTTGCCGTTTCTGGATCGGCCGGCGGATACGATGAGGTTCCCATGCCCACAATCGGCATCCTAAGCTCATTCTTGGACCTCAGAGTTACCTCAGGACTCGTTGTCATTTCCTCTTATCCTGACTTCCCACAACTCAAACTATTGTCAAGTTGGTCGAATTCTTTGCGAATTAACCACTTCCTCTGTCTCAATTTATATATTTCTCGAGGTGGACAAATAATAGTAATATGTTGTTGATTTGTACGACTTTTGTGTTCGTATTCTTATTTTCCACACCTCACAACTCAAGCGTTTTCACTTGACCGAAATTGAAAATAACGGGTAGATACTGACTAGGACCGTAAAAAACCCGGATCGAATCGGTGGATGGATCGGATCAGATCGGTTGTCTCAAATTGAGACCGGATCGGATTCGGTCCGATCTAGTCCAAATTTTGCATGAATCGATTAATTCTGGTCCGGTCCTGGTCCAAAGGATTTCTCCCCCTGGACCGGACCGGACCGGACCAACCTCACATATATATATATATATTTATATGTATATATAAAAATAGTATATAAATTATAATATTAATATTAATATAATTTAATATATTAATATATAATATATATTAACATATTAATATATAATATATACTCTTATAATATTAACATATTATTATTTATTGGTTGACTAGTTGTAGTATAAAAATATAAATTATAATATATCTATATAGAATATTAGTAATAACTTATAAGTAATAAGTGTATTATTTTTATTTAATATATTGTTACTAATTTATCACTATTTACTAAAATATAAATATATAATATACTAATGTAATAGTGTTATTAGTTATAATTTCCTAACATACTTAAAATATAATATATACTAACATATTAATATATAATATATACTCTTATAATATTAATATATTATAATTTATAGTAGTTAAATTTAGGTCAAAAAAATATTTGATCATTGTAGAATTTTATATTAAATTTAGTCCATTAAATCATATAGAGCACCCCTAGACCGGATCGGATCGCCTATGGACCGAATTAGACTGGATCGGTATGGACTAAACTCCTGTTCGGTCCGGTCCAAGGTGAAAGAATTCTTAGACCGAATGGAATCGGTCTAAAAATTTTTCAGACTGGACCGGACCATTAGCACCCCTAATACTGACAGTGACACAGTATTTTATTTTTACTAGCATCATTGTCCAATGGAGACAGCAAACCAAGTTTTACTGTATAATCGAGACTTGTGAATATGCATATAAGAAATCAAAGGTTTTATTTGAAAACAAAAATTGTTACAATTACAAATAAATTTCATAGTGATATCGTTTTATATTATTATTTTATAAAATACTATCATATATTATTAAAATTATGTTCATAAATATTTGAGCGTTTTAGAGTATATATATATATATGCAAGTGTATCTTAAATCATTTATAAATAATAATAAAATAATTTGTAAATAGTAGTAAATAATTTGTAAATACTAATAAATTTAGAGATGGTAGTAAAATAATTTAAAATTATTTGAAAATAATTTTATAATTTCCAAATAAATCCTTAAAACGAGATAAAAGAATGTACAGTTGGATCTTAATATATTTATTTGAGATTTGATATGCGACATGTGTTCTAGGGACCAAGAACTTTTTGTATTCACATATGGCAATAAATATGAATATTAAGATAAAAAGATTTGAAGCATTATATATGTTTAAATTAAGAATAATTTTATATAGAGTTGTGAGGTGTGTAAATATCTAATCATTTTTTAAAAGAATTGAATTTATTATTAAAAAAATCATTTTTTTAAATAATTATATATTATTTATACATTTACGATTATATTTGTTATTTCTATTAAATCAATAATGCGACAATAAATACGAAAATGATTGTTTTGAATTGAATACCAAGGCGCTCGGACATTTTGAACCCTCTAGATGGCTGGCTACAAAATGTTGACTAATGTTAGCGTTATAATGGTGACCATTGACAGGAGGTTCAATCGGGAAGACAGGATTTTATCTAGTTTGGTAAAAGAATCCGTACAACGGCCATTCCGTCTGTGTATATTTTAGGCTCAGTTTGAATTTGAAATTTATTTTAATTTTATTATTATATTTATTTTAATTTTATTATTATATTTATTTTAATTTTCTATATAAAATATAAATCTCTATATATATTTTTTTGAATTTTAATACACATTTTTTAAATCTTAATTTAATTTTTTTAAATTTTTAAATAATAATAATATTAAAAAATAAAATAAAATTAATTAATTTCAACCCAACTCATTTATAAATTCAAACGAAATCTTAGATTTTTTTCTTGCTATGTTTCCATTGTGCGTTGATGCGACAGATTGATTGTGCTGCCGCGCATCTTTTTATTTTAAGAAAGGAAAATGTTATAGATCATGATAAAAGGATCGGATGATAAATCGTGATAATTTTCTTTATATAATAATTAAATAAATATTTTTAATAATATTATAATTTTCTTAAATTAAAAGAAAATAAAAAATACATAAAAATTATACAAGTTGAGAGAAGGCAGATGTATTGCTACTCTTCAAACTATTAAAGAGGTTCCATTTGAAGGCAGCTCTCGTGTCATTTCCTCTTATCTTATATCATTTCAGTATTATAAATTTTTCAACACGTCTTTTATATAAAATATACTAAATAATTCAAAATCTTTAAATTCTAAAATAATAATAATATTAAAAAAATAATATTTTATTCAATTTTCAACTCTCATCTCATTTCATCATATAAATAAATCCTAGATATCAATTCAACACATCTTTCTATAAGGGTCGTGCTCCCAACCAATTGGGTGAGAAATTTACTTTTACACTTGCCAATTAGAATATGCCTTATAGGGATCTTAAAAAAAATCATATGTTCTCCTATATACAATAGAAAGTGCTTTCTCTCCCTCTCCTATCCTCTGCCCACGTCCCACATCTCCCAGCTAGGACTTAGATAATATTGTGAATTTCAGGTTCAATTTTGGAGAGATGGTGGATGATTAACGAGTTGTGAGGAAAATTCTAAGATCCTTGCCTCAATAGTTTTGGCCAAGGATGATAGCTATAGAAAAAAGTAAGGATTTGAACATAATTCGTGTTGATAAATTGGTAAGATTTTTGCAAACATATAAATTTTCTCTTCCACAACAGAAAAAAAGGTAAATCCATCATACTCAAATCTATAAAGGAAGAGCATGAAAATTTGTTTGATGATGAGAGTCTCAGTAATAAGGACTTGGCCCTTATAGCCAGGAAAATCAAAAAGTTCATGTTCAATAAAAAGAATTTGGTAAGCAAAAAAAAGGTAAAGACTTTACTAAAAAAAATGAGTTTGAAAAGTGAAATAAAGACAAAATCGAGTCTACAAAAAAATAAAAAAATCAAATATCATGAATATTCTGATTTTAGTCATATAAGAATTGAATGTCCTAACTTTAAAAGAAGTAAGGGAAAAGTGTTGAACATCGTCTTGAGTGATGATTCTAACTCTAAAAATTTAAGTACATCATCTGATAATGAAACTATTTTCGTTGCTTTCTTTGTATCTGTGAATGAATGTGCTGACAATAATAAAACTGATAGTGACGATAATGATTTTAATATTGCTATAATTATTGTTGATCATGAATAAGTTTGCAAAAAGCTTATGATGATTTGTGTGAAGAGATTGTAAAAGTTAAAAGATTAAATAAAAAGTTGTACAAAAATCTAACCATGGTAGATAATGAAAAAATAATCTGGTTGAAACATTGAAATTGTCAAAAATAGAAGTGTCAAGATTGTGCACTCAGCAAGAAGTACTTGAAAAGGAGCTGACCACTTTTCAGGAAGTCAAAGAAAAAACAGCAATCTAGAAACTCGATGAACTACTGAAGGTTCAAAGAAATAATTCTGATCGCACGGGATTGAGATACATGACTTCCAAAGGTCCTAATCATAATGCATCCACAGTCTCCTCATCAAAAGGTATCACCTTTATGAAAGGAAGTCAAGTGGAGGATGTCCCAAAGAAAGTCGTCAGTAAAAGTAAGGCAATCATGTTCCATCCAGATAAATCCAAAGGTAAGTTCATTCCTACTTGTCATTTTTATAGAATAATTGATCATGCCAAAATAGATTACTATAGTCTAAGGAAAGGACAAGAAAAAGGACAAAAAACAAATTTACAAACAAGGGTAAAAGTCTAGAAAATAAAGTAGACAAGTTGACCAGTCAAATAATTAACCTAGGTAGAAAACTTGGTGAGTTAGCTGGATTTTGTCTTCCTAATAAAAGAAGACTTGGTTCTAAAAACATGGATAAGACAAATACTAAAACTAAGTGGGTTGTCAAGGAAAATGCCATATGTCTAGTAGCCCACACAACATTCAAAACAATGGATAATAGCATGTGGTATTTAGATAATGCATATTCTAGGCATATGTCAGGTGACAAAAGACTGTTCAAGAAATTTGAGTCTACAAATGGAGGGTAAGTGACTTTTGGTGATAAAAGCATAGCAACCGTGGAAGGAAAGAGAAGTATTGACATTCTTGATTTACCTACCATTCAGAATGTTTTTTTCGTTAATCACCTTAAGACAACTCTACTTAGAATAAGTTAGTTTTGTGATGACAATCATTCTGTGCATTTTTCAAATGACAAATGTAATGTCTATAACCGTGTTGGAAAGTGAATAATGAAGGGCACTAGAATTGCAGACAACTGTTATGGCGTTTCACCCATAATTACTATGTGTTGTCACAAAGTGATATTGGATGAAACTGAATTGTGGCACCACCATCTTGGCCATCTCAACTATAGAAATATGCAAAAAATCCCTAAAAAGGAAGCATCATGTGGACTGCCAAAGTTGCTGAAAAATAAAAAGATGGTGTACTACCTTGTCAAGAAGGAAAGCAAACCAAGGTACATCATAAGAAAATTGCTGACATTCTGAGTGTTGGTGGGAAGAAATACATTATGATTAGAGTGGATGATTATTCAAGATATACGTGAATTATTCTGTTAAGAGAAAGTCGAAAACTTTTGACCTTGCGAAGAAACTATTCAGATGACTACAAATAGATAAGGACTCCTCAATCTCTCGCATTCGCAGTGATCATGATAGAGTTTGAAATTATAACTTTTTGTCTTTTTGTGATGAATAGGGCATACATCAAGAATTATTTTCCCCAATCACGCCTCAACAAAACGGGATAGTAGAAAGAAATAATAGAACAATTCAAGAAATTTCTATTACCATGTTGAAAAATGAGAAGCTGGCACTATACTTCTAGGGGGAAGCTATCAATATTGTTGGACACATCCTAAATCGAGTTATACTTTGATCGAAAACAAAACTTACACCACATGAGTTGTGGAATAACAAGAAACACACGGTCAAGTAATTTATATTGTTCAGGATTACATGCTATATCTTGCGAGACAGAGAAAATACACATAAGTTCGACAATAAGAGTGATAAATGAATCTTTCTTGGATACTCATCAAATAGCAAGGTATACAAAGTTTACAACCTACAGATTCAAACAGTTATGGAGTCAATTAATGTGGTTGCGGATGATAATTCTAAAGAGATGACCAAAAATGAGCTCTACAATTTCATTGAACTGGCTAGAGACAAGTTATTAGAACAAGAAGAGTTAGGCCAAGTGGAAACCGCCTCACCAAATTTTGTTCAACATTGTGAAAAAGAACCCTCTACAAGGATCAGCCACAATCAACCAAAGGACAATATCCTTGGGAACTAGATGAAGGTATGAGATTGAGAAAAAAGATTTTAAATCAAGTCCCATTTGTGTGCTATTTGTCTCAGGTTGAACCCAAGAAAGTCGAAGAAGCACTAAAACATGAAAGTTAGGTCAATGCCATACATAAGAAACTGCACCAGTTCACTCAGAGTGATGTACGGAAACTTGTTTTGTGAGCTGAAGATCATAACATAATTAGAACCAGGTGGATCTTAAAAAACAAGTTAAACGGATATGGAACCATCATTTGAAATGAAGCCCGACTAGTGGCACAAGGATATACACAGGTCGAAAGGATTGACTTCGATGAAATATATGCACCAGTAGCCCATTTGAAATATATTGAAAAAGGCTCCTTACAGACTAATGCAAGCACCTCAAGTATGGTATAAAAAGTTAACTAAATATTTGCTTGAAAATTATTTTATAAGAGGACAAACTGACAGAACCCTCTTCTTAAGGAAAACTGGTAATCATCTTCTCATTACTCAAATCTATGTTGATGATATTGTGTTCGGAGCCACTCTTGACAATCTTGCTCATGATTTTACTAAAGAGATGAAATCATAATTTGAAATGGGTATGATCGGTGAATTAAATTTCTTTCTCAAAATTCAAATTAAATAGTCTAAAGAAGGAATGCTTATTTCATAATCTAAATATGCTAAAGATCTTGTTAAAAAATTTGGCATGGAAGGAAATAGTCATACTCATATCCCTATGAGCACATCTATTAAAATCAGCTCAGATTCTATAAGCAAGAGTATTGATTCTATTTTGTATAGAAGCATGATAAAAAGCCTTCTTTACATTACTTTTAGCAGACCTGATATTCCTTTTAGTGTAGGTGTATGTGCACGATTTCAGTCCAGTCTTAAAGAATCACACCTCACAGTAGTAAAACGAATCTTAAAATACCTAAGTGCTATAGTTCATTATGGTGTATGGTATTCTAAAGATTCAAACTTGAGTCTAGTTGGCTATTCTAATGTTGACTGGGCTAGAAATGCTAACTACAAAACAAGTATTACAAGTGGCTATTTTTAGCAGAAGTTCTGACAGCTACTGTGGTAGAAGGCAAGCAGGTCGTTTGTATTGTCAAGTAAGAGTGTCTAGTTGTAAAGTTTTTGTAATATGAGAGCTTTATTTGTAATAATCTCAATATAATAAAATTGACTTTCCACAGTTTGGTTGCACTGTAGGATTTTATCGTTGAAGAGTTTTTCATTGGGTTTCCCTTCGTGATCAATATTGTGTTTATTTTAATTTATCTTTCATGCATGATATTGTTAGTTACTAATCAACGTTGATTATTCTTGTGAAGTATAACGCTAATAATCAGGAGTAAGTTAGGAATTTCAAAAGCTGTAAGTGAGATTTGCTATCTTTACACTATTATTTTCTAAATTTATTAAAGAGGACTTGCTTGAAGAATTCATGGGATAGAGGGAGGTGCATGGAAGGGACAGAAGTGAGGGGAAAGGAAGGGGGAAGATCTGAAGGAGGGGAAGAAGAATTCAGGGGAGAAAGGGAGGGAAGAAGAATAATACGCGTGCGAATGCATGTATCTTTTCTACACTTCCTATGTGGTGAATTTGTATTGACTAGTGCAAAAAAAAAAAAAAAAATCCCGCCCGACCGGACCTGAGTTTTCCTTCCTATGAGCCATGTCATAATTTCTTGTCACTTTACTAACAAAAATTAAACTGTAGGATCATTTTGATATATGGACTAGAACACAATGGTCGCTTTAAAAGTTCTTGAACCCCTAGAGATTTATAACATATCAAAGCATAAAAATTAATAATTAATAACTTAGAGATAATTAATTAGACTCAAAACATGTTGAAGTTTAACTATCAAGATAATGAATTTGTAAATGAAAACAAAAGGGAGGATGTGAAGCCTCCTGCTTGAACAATGGAATTTGAAGTCTCTTTGTTTGGATTTAGAGTTTTCCATCTATCATTTCATCTTACTTGATCTCATCCCATTTAATCGTTACAATTTTTTTAAATTTATCTCATAAAAATGAGATAAACAATTTAATTTTTTAAAACTTAAAATAAAAAAAAAAATATTCTAAAAATATTTTATTTAATTTTTAACTTTTATCTAAACTTATCTTAGGTGAGGTTTGGTTTGAATATTCTAATAATATTTTATTCAATTTTATTATAAGGTGAGGAGGTGTGGATAATGAGTTTACTTTTTATGGAGAGATACTCTCCTATCCGAACGCATTCTTTAGCTTTATGAGGTCTGATTTCTATTGTTTTCACTCACAACAAATGGTCTGTCATTTTTTCCTTTTGCAGACCGTAGTTTTTGCTTTTGCATATGAAAGGACAATGAGAGTAAGACCAACATTTCCAACATTTGGATTTTTTGAACCTCTTCCCCCTCACTTATCTTCTTTTACGCACCTCATATCGAGTGGTAAAAACCGATGGGATCAACGCCACTAATGTTGGAGAATGGTTCTCAGAATCGGCTGAAATCGGTCTATTGGTACAGAGAAAATCGATAGTCTCTGTTTTGGTGTGCATCGATGCAACTCTCACTTTGCCGTCGGGTTCTCTATAATGGAGAGAAGCTTACATCGACTGCCATGAATGTGAGAAGATGAGTTGTAGTGGAGAAATAAACCCTAGAGGGAGGAAGAAGAAGACAGAAAAGAGGTGTGACAAACCGAATTTTTCCTTCTATAATATTTTATTCATAATGAGGGTATATTTACTTTTTATTTAATTTATAAATATTTGGAATTGACTTGGGCTTTATTCTTGGAAGAGGAACAAGTGATTGGCCCAAGCAAATGTCGCAAGACCCAAAGGCCCATGGGAAAAGGAAGGTGGCCGGCCATGCTATAGGAGTTGAGTGCCTAGGATTTTGTGAGATTTGGTTGGACAGTTGATACTCGAAAAAGTTTTATTTGGTCTTTCAAGAATGGTAAGTTTGACTAAACAAATATCTTGGAAAAGATGACAAGTGACAAGTTGGGATATGACATCATTGGAAAGAGGAAATAGTGGCTTGAGAGAGAGGAGGTTTCGGATGGAGCAAAAAGCTAGGTAGCCGACTTCCCATCTTCGGGATTCTCAATGTTTTCTAAATCTAGATGAGTGACATGCAAGGTTTGTGTAAGAGTAAATGACAAGTGATTTGAGGAGTGACTTGCAAGTGAGGACAACCTTGGAGGGAGAGATGAGTTTCAGGTGAGATGGATCAAGGCTTTGGCCGATTATTGCTTCGTGATTCTCCCAAGAAAAGAGCTTCATGTCTTGGTGAATGACTTGTGAGAGTGTGATTGACAAGGGTGAGTGTGACCTGAGAGATGGGTGAGATGATCTCCACCTTTGGATGAACCGGCCATGGCTAGATTTGGGAGACCAAATCCAATCCTAGGACATGTTATCTTAGGCACCATCTTACCCCTAGTGATGAAGGTCTTTCAATTGTCAATCAACCCCTTTCTTGTGTCATTCAAACATCTAGGGATTGGAGTGCCCTAAGGCCTAGAAGACCCCTTGGCCGAATGGCCTTGTTTTCCTTTTCTCCACCCATTTGCCTCTCCATTCTCCCAACACTCTCGGCAACTACACGCCCCACTCGCTCCATTTTTTTTTCCTTTACTTTTTTTCCTACCACCCAAACAACTATTTTCTAAGACAAACTTGAGTTCTTCTTCAAGGCTTTCTTAGTGGAAGCATCTCTTGGAAGGTAAACAATCTCTTAAAACTCTTTTCACCCTTCCATGCAAAAGATTTAAAGGAATGTTCTTTTAACCTTCTAGCCTCCATGTTTTCTTTCTCTTTCTCAAAATTTCATGCTTTAGAGTTTTCTTAAGATAAAAGTGGAGGTTAAAGTTTTCTTTTGAAGAAAAATGTTTCTTTTTTAAAGAAACCAACGTTGTTGATGTTTATTTAATTTTTTTTTTATGGTGGAAACCAACAATTTTCTTATTTACAAACAATCTACCGATTTAAAATGAGCTAAGTTTATCCTAAGCTTGATTTTGTTTTCTTCTATCTCGCTTTTTCAAATTTTTACCTTTCTACACTTGGAAACCTTGTAAGTAAATTTTTAACCTAACCCTAGCATTTCTTGTATATGTAAGGTGACATGTTGTTATGGTTGCTTGTTTTGCACATTTGCTTGGCTTGTTTATTTGAAGGGTTTTCTTGTGTGTGTGTATATATATATATATATATATATATATTCTATGTTTTGTTAAGGTAATATCTTAGGATTTCAATTTATAGTATGTTGGTGGCTTGTAGCGATTTTTGCTAGAAAGAAAATATAAGGAATATGTTATGATTATTGGAAAATGTGTGTGGAGTCATGATAAGATTTCTGGATGACGGAAATTTGCCTTGAGACTATGTATATGTTTCAGCCATGAAGGATTTTGGGGTGAGGATTTTCAATACTTGACTTTTGACCCATGTGATGGTTTTATTTTAGGTGCTTGAGACATTTTAAAAGTATGAGGTTTCTTAATAAGCATTTTTGATTCCAAGGATGAAATGAAATGTGGAACTTATCTTGTAAACTTTGGCAAAAGAAATCATAAGTTAAGGACACATAGGTTTCGGTTAAGCCTCATTTTTTTTAGTGATGGGTTATTTATTTATTTTCTAAGGCATACTTGAATGAGCAGAAGAAGAAAGATTGACGAAAATACTAGACTTTTAGCTTTTGGGGTGTCTCGGTCTAACCCCTATAGGTGAAGGTTGAGTGTTTGGCTTCTCTTTTTAAATTAATAATATGTTTTCTTGTGATATTGAGGATTTCATGAAGTAGCTTGTTTGAGAAAGGACATGAAAATGCATGTATATGTACATGTCCCATGAACTATATGTTTGGCATAAGAAATCACGTGTCGCATGCATGAATAATCAAGTTTTGATTTCGTGCCCTTTTAGGGGTCAACATGTGTGACGTTCTCAATCTACGTTTGAGGTTTTAATGTAAATCGAAGAGTTAGAGTAAGTAACACTCGGCCACTTACCTCCATATGTATCGGAAGTTCGATGCATGTACCTAAACTTACTATTGTATATAATGAAATTTGCAATAGTAGAAGGTCTAAATAAAAAAAATTCACAGTGTAAGCTAATGATCACAGGTGAAATATAACCATAACATCCACATCATCACATTTATAACATAATATTGTATCATTATATATATAACCCAGTTAGTTTTATTTGTCATATAACATGATTTATCAAAATACAACTTTAGGGCCACCTAGGCTCCTTCTTTATTTCAGGAAGCTCTCTCCCACAACGAAACATATCCAAACTAATGCAAAAATTTTGACGAAGGTATTGTCCATGCAGTGACGTGTAGACCCCATATATGGATAACGAGCTATCTAAACCTAACGTCAGACAACATCCAGTGCGTCGCTGCTCCTCTAAAAATGCAGATATACCATGGCTCCAAACCCCCATCAGACGATTATAAATATCATAAATGGGAAAGACAAAAGTATAAAAAATGAAGTAGTCAAAGGGCCTCTCAAGGCTCCTCTGGCCCTCCTGAAACATTGGGGCTTTGCCCTTCTCCATTATAAACTCCTGCAATAAGAATTTATATGTCAAAATTATGAAAACACACAAGAGTGAGATTTTATTGAAAATTTTAGTAAGTACACAACTAACTTAATAAAACATAGACAAGATAGAATATCAACATACATCACAATTATCATATATATAACTCATGAAATATTTAATGAGACACATGCACAAACCGACTTATACCTTTCATGGACCCACTATTTCATACTTAGAACTTTTATTTCTTTTATTTCTTTCTTAATCTTGTGAGTCTTACTTATTACATAACCTCGACGGGCGTGACGTATCGTCGTCCAGTCATGTTTTCTTAGCATGACGTGTTAGTTTGGCCATATATATAATTCACTAGTCGTCCGGGCGTTACGTATTACCGTCCCCATCGTTACGAGTCTCGTGTCAGTCTTCCGGGTGTTACATATCGTCGTCTCCGTCGTGACACTGAATATAATTAACATAGCGGGCGTTATGTATCGTCGTCCTCGCTAGTCATGTTAGTTATCCGAGCGTTACGTATCACCGTCCCCATCGTGACACGACTCTTATTTTACGATGGGCGTTACATATCGAAGTCCCCGTTGGCACGTTAGTCATACGGGCATTACGTATCGTCGTCCCTGTCATAACGTGACTTTAAGCTTATCTTAGTCTTATCATATTCTTATAGAATTTTCTTATCTTATATTCCTTAGAATAGACGTCATGACTTATGACGACATATATGTGACGAAACGAGATATAAACATAACCTCAGACTTTTGAATGCATATTTCATGGGACACATGACATAAATTATGCATTTGCATTCAATATATAATTCTTATATTAAATCACATGCATTTTAACAAGAGGGGATTTTGGATTTAAAGTAACAGGGGATCTCGCTCGAGCAAAGTATCGAACAAGTATTAAGCGAAATTTCTGCCTGTATCTCGCTCGAGCCAGAGGTCGAGCGATAGTCGAGCGAATTCTCTGCCTGTGTCTCGTTCGAGCTAGAGATCGAGCGAGAGTCGAGCGAAATTTCGGATTAGGTACTTTTCCAACATAAAACAAGTCATCTTTCTACACCAAACCCTATTCATACACTTGTAAGTTCAAATCTTATCTTTCTTGTATTTCAACAAGCCAAACTTTTCATTTTCAAAAAATACCAAATTTTTCCTTAACTTTCCAAAAACAAACTCAAGCTGAACTATATGGTTTTCTCATTTTTTTTGTTAGATCAAAGCCTCTTATTTTCACATAAACATCTGCATATATCAAAATAGAACATATTTCTAAGTTCTTACAATTTTTTTAGCATTTTTTCATAACAATAACTAATCCAAAACATAATAGATTTCATTTCAACAGATAAGCAAAGTTTAAGTTCAAATAAGTAACAAACATGATCTAATCATCAAATCACTTATTCTATGCCAACATTAAGTTAAATAGTGTACTTACAAATTTCTCCAAGGCTTGGTATTAGAAGTGAATAAACTTTTACAAAATTTTCCTTCAATAGACTCAAGTGGTTTCTTTTGAGTGTTTGAAGGATGAAAGGTTTGAAAAGGCTTTTGCTCTTAGTTTTTCTATGTGTGACAGTGGGTTAACAAAGAAAATTGAGTGAGGAATTCTCTCTTTTTATACATGAAAGAGGTGACACCCCCAAGGGGTTCAAAATGGGTGCAATGCATATGATGACCGATTACCCCCTTCCATGGCACGTGCACATGTCCATCTTCCCATTTAGCCTTCATGATCATGCCTAAATTTAAGTTTAGTAGTCTCTAATTCTCATCTAATGGTTAGATTCTTGCCATTTAGAAGCTTAGGGTGATTAATGGTCCAACAATTTCATCACATGGATATAAGATGCAACAAAATATGGAAAATCCTCCAAGAGATGGGATCCGGCCATCTATCCCTCCAAGTGTCCTCCAATTCTCCTAAGGATTTCACCCCATCTTGCCACCTGTCCCTTACACCTATCCAAATGTCCAGAATCTAAAAAAAAACAATTATATTTTGCTACATGTCTAAGGTGATAAAGATAATCCAAATCAGTTTCCATTTCCGCCCCTGTCAGGTCCATTTACTTCTCGGCCCAATAAGTCTTTTGTCCAATTTTATTCTCCAAAAACGTAAAACATGAAAGTTTTAGATAATCCTCTTATAGTTCTATAGGATTTTGATTCGTCTAATTCAGAGTTCATATGAGAAAGTTATGATTAATCTACTAAAACTAGATAAATCAGCCCAAAAGCACCAATCCGGACACACCAAGTGGTTGATTCTTGTAATTTCTAATTTTCTAAAATATCCCTTTGAATTTTTGAAAACCATCTTTTCTTAAGTCCAAATTTAAATTCTCTAATTGTTACCTTGTTCTAATTTCTAGAATTTGACCATAATTCATAATTTTTACCTAATAGCTTAAATATCTTCTCTTGAATTTTAATACCTCAATACTATATGTTTCTAAAAATCCCATAAAATACAAAAATGACCTCAAAATAAATATTTAACCTAAGGAAGAATTTTTAAAAGGAAGGGTTATTACAACATGTGTTTCAAAAGAAAAGAAGAAAAGAGTTAAATTTTTTTAAAAATTCTAAATGCTAGGACGGGGTATTGTCCTAGTAGAACTTCCTTTTCACTCAACATAGTTACTTTGGCTTGAGTGATCATCGAGTGGTGCGGTAATCAGCGGGGAGCACACGGTGCGTAGGAGAGCCATAAAGTATCCAACTTGACGTCAAGAATAAAGAACATGATTCAGAAATGATATGAATAAGGTTAATGGTGCCTAATGAAAAGAAATGATGAAGACACGAAAAGTTTACGAAAAGATTTTTTGTACGTGTCAAAGAAGTCAATGTTAGATAAAAAGCTTTTTTATGAAAGTGCATGTGCATAAGTCAAATCATAATTTCATGTTCATGACACATTTATTTGTTTGGTGTTCACTTATATATGTATGTAATGCTTTTGTTATGATAACTGTGTACTTACTGAGATTTCTCAAGATCTCAACCTTTTAATTTTCAACTATCGTTTCTCTTAGGGCAATAGAAGTGGTTGCAGACAGCAATTCTACGAGTCAGACTTTCCGAGAGACTCCTTGGACCCCTGAGTGTCTGACAGATTACTGTCTTTTTGATGCTGTAGCTCCCTTTCGGTATGACTACCTTGTAGCAGATATACAGAGGAGAGTGTTTATACAGTCTGCAGACTGTCGTCCCTTGGGGTGCTGTCTCGCCTTGGGGACAAACGGGTCCTTGTTCCTGGACAGCGTCTATGCCTCAACGGTTGTGATAGGTATCTAGTAAGGGCACAATATGAGTTTAGGGCACAGTTCGGGGTACAAGGAGATTAAGAAGGAACCTCTGTTCTAGGAGTGGGTAGCGCGGCCAGCTATTGTCTGATGATGTTATAAGTTTATTTTGGTAACTCTGGTGAAGTTTGTCTATTTCTCATTGTTAAGGGAAATTTGATATTTTGTATAACTCGATACATTATGATGTCTTTTTTTTTAATGAAGTTCTTTTGGGTATTTATTTTGGTTCTACCATTTGATGCATGACAAGTTTTTATATTTCTTGCCTATAATATTCGACTTGACCTTATTCCACTGCAAAAATTTTGCATATTGCTAGTAAGTTCGGTGTATGCATTTATTTATGATATGAACGAGGGGTGAGTATCCTTGTAATAGTTATCTCCGACATCTCAGTTTACGTCCGATCCTAAGCGTAGGCGAGGGCGTCGACAAGAGGAAATGGTTGGTTGGTTTAATCCCATTTTGAAACGACGCCAAACGGCACTGTGTCATTTGGCTTAAGCCAAACAACGCCGTTCCATTAATTGTTTTTCCAGCTCTAGGCTCTAAACAAAGATGTTTCAATTAAATGAGTAAAACGACATCGTTTTCGTATAGGTATAAAAAAAAAGGAAAAACCTTGTCAGTCGATTTAGCAGTTCATCCTTGGTCTGAACCAGCATTGAACTGGCTGATGTCGGTTTTGATAAGATACTATTGCTTGTTGACCTGTTCTCCGCCAGTTTCAGTCGGTTCCATGTTCCAATAGCTGGTTTGAGTCGACGGTGGCCAGTTTCGCCGGTTCCTATATAGTCTTACTCACCCCTTTGGCTTCACATTATTTTATAAATTCTAGAATAATAAATATTATAAAATAAAGTAATTTTATATGAGAGAGACCATAAAATAGATATATAGGCAAAACATTTTCTTTGCAACATAGGGAGTTGTTGACAACATTAATGGATAGGATTTTGCAAAAACAAATCTGAGTAATTTTCAACCATTAATGGCCTACGTACTGTGTTTACACAAGGTAAGTTTAAAAGTTGGGCCAAATGATCATAACTACTTGAAAATGAAAAATGATTTTAAGCACTGTTTTTTTATAAAAATATTTTATAAATATCTTTTTAATTATTTAATTATTTTGTAAATTAAAATATCTCTGTTTGATATTGTATAAAAATAAGTTAATTTTATAAAAATATTGTCATCTTAATATATTATTATGAAATATATTATAAAAATTAAATTTGGATAGGTAATTTATAATTCACTATAACTTATTTATAAATATATATTTATAAATAAAACAAAATCATCATAAATACCATGTAATAATTGGTGGGATCCATATTTTTCAAATTTTAAAAAAGTTAAAACTATTTCATCTCACTTTAAAATCTAAACATATAAATTTTTCAAAAAAAAAAAATACTCTAACAACAAAGTAATTACACAAATAATTCTACAAATTAACGTAACTTTATGTAATTTGTTAAATTATAGAATTATTTATATTATAAAATAGATCTAATAGATTAAATTAACTTAAATTATTTATATCATAAAATTATTTAAGTCGTAGACATCCAACTGTATACTTACTTTGTCCTGGCATTTGCACTCAAATGGGTTGAGTGCTGCAAACCACAACGTGGAGGGGGTAAAAATGGTGTCAATTGGTAAGAGCATCTTCAATTGATTAGTCAAAGGATTTATTCCACATTTAGCTATTAAACTCTAAAATAATATCACAATAGATTAACTAAAGTCTAAATATTTAGAATTTACTGTAGTATGCACCAAGAGTATTTCCAAATTTACTTGCTACTATAGCTACACCAAATATTTATTTTATCAATTATTTCTTTTTTTTACTCCACATCAACTGCCTTGTTTAGATATGAGCGTGCCAAGATATTGTTTTTCCCGGGCGCTTCATCGCTACACAGAGGCTTATAGGCCCAACCGTACTTGAGTATTATTATATTTTGGTTCCTTGAGATTTTCTCATACGAAGTAGGTCACTTCATCCGGTCTGAATTGTTTTTTTAATAATTTTGATATTTTTATTTAAGAGGTTAAAAAAATTATTTATTATTCGAATTCAGATTTCTGAATCTAGAATTCAGATAAACAAGCCTAATATGAAGGCCATATCTCGAGGAGCTCCCTTTGTGCAAATTGTCATTTTTCTCTCAATCTACTTGTTTCGTTTAAATAAAAAAATGTAATTTTTTAACTTATATTTAATTTAGATATAATTATTAATTAATATTTAATAGGCATGCTGATAAAATATGATAAAATAAAATCAATTAATAACATAAAAAAAAATATATATCTTTTAATTATTAATTTACTCATTACTATATAATGAATTAATGGATAATTGAATGTAGGACTTGATATGTATAGCCAAAATAAAATTTATTATATATTATTTTATTATTATATCAATATGTGGTCTTATGTCAATAGAATAATAAAAAATTATATAGATATTATATTCAAAACTGTCATTTTACTTTTACTAAGAGCATGGCATTGACTATATCAATTTTTTTTTTCTAAAATTTAATAAAAAATATAAGTTTGATGAAAAGTCAAAATTTCTACATCAGTAATTTCATATTGAATTCATTATTAGATTTATTAAAATAATAATATAATATATAATTTATAAAACCAACAAATACATTTATAATTTATTCATTCAATAAATATATTAAAAAGTACTAAATTTTTTTTTATGAATAAATAGTAATCATTCCAATATAAATAATGATATATAATTACTGTAATTCAAAATTTGAATGGATGAGATTTAATGAGTCTAATATAAGATTATTTTAAATAAAATTATCAAATATAAAATCATCAAATTTATGTTTAATAAATCTAATAATAAATCTAACGACTATACTATAAAACTCTGTTTAGATTCAGAGACAAGTTAAACTTCAAACTCATTATTACATGTTTTTAGATTTTTATATAAAATACAAAATTCAATACAAAATTTTTAAATTTTAATACAATTTTTTTAAATTGTAATTCAACTTTTTTAAAATTTAAAATAATAATATTTTATTAATTTTTAATAATTTATTTCAATTCACCTCATTTTAATTCTAAATTAAAACCGGACCTACCTGTCCAAAGATTCAAAGTCCAAACATTAAAGACACTCCACCCAAAAGTGTCAACTATCGCGTGCCGTATCGGACAAATTGGCACGGCATTCTACGGATGGCAAGCACCTATTCAGACATTAATAGAGTTTGTCCAAATGTTGACTTTATAAAATGATGATTGCTGCCGCGCTCAAGTTCGAAGTAAGGAGTACGGTATTTTGCAGCGTTACAGTAAATGGTCACATTTTTTTTAATAACAAATTAATTTTATTAATCTAAACATAATACGTAAAAGAGAGATAAGATTATTTGACAGTCACTTCAAAGAAAAAATAATAATATAAATAATAAAAAATAAATAAAAATGTTCACTAAAATACATCCAACAGTAGAATCTTTATTAAAAACAGCAATAGTAATAAGTACACTATCACTTTTTATCTTAAATTATTTGACTGAAAAACTTACGATCTTTCGTTCAAAATTACGGATTATGAAAATAGTAATATATAATAACAATTGATATCTAAGTTGCCGACGGTAGGTGGTGGCAGAGGTATCGCTTGTAGGACATGCATCACCTGAAAAGGAGAGCGGACGGTCAAATCTGAAAGATCTAAGCCGTCCGATGAAAACGAGGTGCGCATGTCCTGATAAAGCACTCCAGACTGCAGCTACGCGTGGGTGATGCGCACGGCATGGACTGCGGGTGCGATCCACACACCAGGGCACAACGCGGTTTTCATCTGTGGGAAGAGAGATCGAGAGCTAGAGATGCTTTAGGGGCCACACGTGCCGTTCGGTGGTTGTCGGATATCAGGAGATCAGCTAAGGCTGGTGCTACTGGCAAAAGACGAGGAAAAATTGAGAAAACACTAGGAAAAAAAGAGAAAGCAATAAAGGAAAGACAGAGAGAAACAGGGGGAGGAAGATGTTGGAGTCGAAGCTCCAAACCTTACCTCCTATGGGGAAAATCGGTATATTGGGAGAGGTTGAAGTCACCTAGTCTTGGGAGAAATAAGAGAGGAGAGAGAACTGGAACTGAACTACAATACATGGTCACATGAATGGATAATTATAAAGTTATTATTTTTCTATTTTTCATTTTATTTTTTTGTATTTTATTTAATGCTTAAAAAAATGACTATTAGTAAAATTGTATCTTTTTTAATTATTTTTTAATAATTAAGGATATTAAAACATACTTAAGAAAATGATAAAAAAAATAATTTTTTTTAAATACATTTATAAATAGATAATAAGAGAGTAATAACGATATCATTACCATGCATGGATGCACCTGTTTTTTTGTCTAGTTGTAGGCACAAATTTGTTTATAAATATTGAATGACCGGCAACCATTTTGCATGACAAAGTAATTATCGAGATGAAATGATTTTTAAATAAAACTTAAAATTTTAAAAATTATTATTAAAATATTATTTTTAAGTATTTTTATTTTTTTTAAATTTGAAAAAATTAAATTATTTCTTATATTTTATATAAAAATTTCAAAAAAATACAAAAATAAAATAAAATGAGAAGAGATAAGATGAAATCGTTTCTATATACGAATGGATCTAAATCTCTATTATCTCCATCTAACACCACTCTCATTGAATTATTCAAAATGTGAACTCAATTGGATATTTGGCTAATAAAATCTCAAAATGTATTGCATTGGATTATGCAAATATAAAAAGGGATGGCTGTTTGCTATATATAGTAAGTTAGTGTTGTTTGTCAAATTTGATAGTTACTGTAGTATGATCAAAAGGAATAAAAAATATTTTCTTCCTGACTTTGTACCATAATTTGGTTGTAGAAATTTTTTGAGGGCTATAATATTATTACAAAAGGACATTTAATCGGTAGAATGGTAAAATATAATAATAAAATTAAATATTTTATTTTTTTAAAATAAATTAATATTAATTTATTATTATATAAATAATATATGGATAATCCAATGTGGGGATTGGATATCATTGAAAAGCATCGTGTTATGTTTCGATGACAAACACTTCTAAAAAATTTTTAAAATACTTTATTAATATTCGTTATATTATTATTACATTTCACCTACTTTTATTAATATTCATTACTTTTTATATTACTATTCAATATTCTACTTTTATTTCTCATCTACCTTTTACAACTCTTCTCAATACCCAAACCTACCCTAATTCTAATGTTGTATTTTAGGAATTAATCTCCAATAAAGTTAGTACATTTTTTAATTTGGAGGTAGTATAATTCTAAAGCACTTCTATCAAGTTATCTATAGTATACTAGAAAAGGGATTTTTTACTCAGCTTGCCGTAGTTAGGGCCCATGATCCCCAAGAGAAAAGGCCCAAACAAGTCCAAAGACTTGAGGGAGGGAGAAGGAGCTGACGGCCTGCCAATCCTCAAGCATTAATGAGAGGTATACAAATCAAGATCATGTCCACTACAAGATCAGCTGTGTTAAATGTAAATGAAATTGACTGATCTTAAGGTCAGACCCCTGTAGTGAGAAAGATGGCCACATTAAATGCAAATTCATGGCAGCCAAGGCCAAGGCAACCAATCACCTAAAAACTCGAAATTAAGTAGACTAAGAAGTCTCGTCTCCTAGGTTTTGCTGTGGAGAGAAGTTCCTTGCTTAAGGCATGGTTTGTCTCCTAGTCTTGGACTGTGGAAGGTGGTATGGACATTCTTTTGGCGTTATGTGGTAGCCATTTATTTTTGGATGGCTGAGGACATCATCAAACAGTGGGATAAGTTCTGCCTTATCGAGGCAAAACAACAAGAACTACAACTTGAGGTGATGGAGGATGAGGCTGTGGTTTGAAGGGGTAAACTTTGTCTCATTGGTCTAGTGGTTGCTGGTAAAATCGTCAGTAGAGATTTATTTAGGAGCACAATGATAAAGATCTAGAAGCCGATAAAAGGACTACAAGTAAAAGTGGTTGGTGAAAATTTGTTCCTGATGGAGTTTCAGTGTGATCATGACATGGAGAGGGTGAAGTCTAGTAGGCCATGGACATTCGATAGGAATCTATTATGTTTGGACACTTTTAATGGCCTCATTGCTCCATCTAATTACTGTTTTGATACTGAACCAATGTGGATCCACATGTATGGGCTTCTTTTAAGAGGCATGACACAGTTTGTAGGTTATAAAGTTGGTGGATTAATGGGGAGTGTACAAGAATTTGATGTGGATAAAGGAGTAGGGTGGGGACTTTATCTTCGTGTTAAGGTGCTTCTAAGAATTACAAAACGTTAATGATAGGTCTCATAGTGTAGTTGAATGGAGCTCAAGGTAGGGTATCCTTTGTCTATGAAAGGTTACCTAATTTCTGTTTTAATTGTGGTGTTATTAAGCATGGTGTTCAGGGATGCCTCGAAACTTCAGCAGGAAAGTCCTTAGGTGGTAGTAAAGTTCCTCAATATGGTACATGGTTACGTGCATCTCCAATTCGAGCAAAGGACAAGAACAAACAAATAGGTCACATGGAAAATGGGGAGAGGAGTAGCCAGTTCTCTAAGTAGCAAGTGGAGGCCCCCAAAGATAAGTTTGGAAAGTAACCCAGAAGGAAAGTTTTTAGAAATGGAAGTCCAGGATACTATAGAGGAACAAATGACAACTTTCCATCTTCAGCAAAAAGAGGCAATCTTGGGTCATCGGCTTCATATGGCAGCTTTTCCCATAGGTACATTACTATCATAGATGAATGAGGAGCAATTTATGGGATCATGTGGGAACCATATCTAGGATTCAGTCATTAATAGCCATGGAATCTCTAATCTTGATAAATTGAAGCCTTTTGAAAAAATCAAGTCTATCTTTATTGATGGTAACATGGATGTTGAGATGGAATTGCCTACATAGGTGGACCTTTTCAATAGTGTGGGGCAGGATAAATTCAATATAGAGTTGCAGTTGGATACTAAAAAGATTTGCTACCTTTAAGTACAGAGGCCATGGGGAGGAGGTGACTAGTAGTAAGATGTGTTGCACTAATTCCATTTCTAAATGGAAAGGAAGAGCCAGATTTAGACAACGTACTGAAAGGGAAGGCATGATTACCAAGAAAGCAAGTTAAAAGATATCATTTTCTCCTACAATCTCGAACGTAGGGGAAAGAAAAAAGGTAAGAAAGAAGTGGTGAAGGAAACTATTGTGCAAATGGGATTGGCAGAGGTTGTTAATCAGTCCTACCAACAACCATACTTATTAGTTGGAACTGTCGAGAACTTGAAAATTCGGACGATTAGATTCCTTAATCTTTTAGTTAAGGACAAGTGCCCTAACATGGTGTTCCTCTTGGAGACAAAATGCACAAGATCAAGAGTTGAAGAGGTCAGTAGAAGTTTAAAATTTGATGCTTATTTCGTAATAGAAAGTATAGGTAGTAGTGGAGGTCTTGCTTTAATGTGGAAGAATCATGTTAAAGTTGTCAATTTTAATTACTTAAGATGGCATAGCTGGCTCATGTTACAAGCGGCTTTGAGGCTCAAACTTAGTTCTACACTGGCTTTTATGGCTATCTTGAGACCTAAAAGGGTGTATGATATGGAATTTTTGAAGTCACTTAAACCTATGTCCACTAAGACATGTTTATGTTGTAGAGACTTTAATGAAATCACTTGTCAAGGTGAAAAGGTGAAATAATATTTGTTGTCGTAAAATGCGCAAACGACGTACAATCACTTTGAAAAAGTGAGTAAATGCAGACTCCACATTAAAAAAATAATTTTTTAATAGTGGATCTCAGTCTTTTCCAAAGTGTTTGTACGACGTTTGCATATTCTACGACTATATGTAACATTATTGTATAAATAGATGGAGATCTTTAAAGATGCAATTAAGTGGTTCTTTTTTTATTTTGTTCTGACTCGTGGATCAAGGTTTACTTGGGCTAACAACAAAAGAGATAAGGACTTTACCAAAGAAAGATTGGATAGAGCCTTGGCTAATTCAGTTTGGATGCAACGTTTCAATGATGCTTGCTGTCATGTGATTCCTGCTATGAAATCAGACCATTTCCCTTTACTTATCCACTTGGATAATAAGAGTAGACAAAGTAGTTACAAGGCTCAATTGTTCAAATTTAAAGCAACTTGGACTTTAAAGGATGGTTGCTCTAATACTATTAGGGAGGCTTGGGGAAAGGTTGCTGTTGGTGATTATGATTTTATTGTCATGAATAGAAGGTTGTTAAATTGTAGCTCGACATTAAAATAGTGGAATATGACTATCAATTAGAGAGCTCTGATTGGTTTAAAAAAGAAGCTAAACAGGCTTGGTGAATTGCAAGGAGCACGTAGAAGTGATCATGTAGATAATGTTATGCAGCAGCTGCAAAAGGATATTAACCAAGCTCTAGTTGAGGATTATCTTAAATGGAAACAAAGAGTAAAGCAACATTGGTTACAAAATGGTGACAGAAACACAACTTCTTATCATTTGCATGCCACTCATAGAAGGAAGATTAATATGATTTCGTAGTTTATGGATCACTGCAATAGGTTGGTGTTTGATAAGCAACAAATTGGTAATGTTTTCACTAATTTTTCCATAGAGCTGTTCTCATCTTCTAACCCTTCTAGCATTGAAGAGTGCATCATGGATATGCCTCAAAAGGTGACTCCTGTGATGAATGATATACTGATGCAAAAATTCATTGAGGAAGAGGTGAAAGTTGCTGTGTTTCAATTGAAAGGTTTGGGTTCTCTAGGTCCTGATGGATTCCCAGCCTTAACCTTTTTAGTCCAACTGGAAAATTCTTGGCAAAGAGATTAGTAGGTTTGCACTTAATATTTTGAACCATGGAGGTTCTTTGGAGGGGGTCAATGATACCCACATTAACATGATTTCCAATACTAAAAAGTCAAAAAAAGTTTCTGATTTTAGGCTTATTAGCCTTTGTAATATGATTTACAAAATTGTAGCTAAAGTTGTCGGCGTCCCAGCTTGCGCTTGGATTCGTACGCAAATTGCGACGCCGGGGACGAACGTCTCAAGGAAGTCATTCCTCATCTTTTCGTGTGAGAGCATTATTTAATATCTTTTTTTTTTTCATATTATCTCGCAGCGGAAAAAGGTCAAGCCAAAAACATTCAACAAGGCGTTTACGCTTGTCGCACATCACATAGTTAACGAAATAAAACCCAAATTAAACATCATATACATATACATTAAAAGTTAAGGTTGCCAATGTAAACAGTTTATACAAGAGCACTTCCCAAAACAACGGGAAGATTTTCCTCAAAATACAAAGGTGATACAAAATAAAGGCATCAACGATCCCCCTCCCCTTCCGCCAAACATACTAATAGGTGGGTTCTTCCTTTATCTTCTTAAAGTCAGGACCGTAACAGAGACTGTCCAAACTCAAACCTAGGCCTACGTCACACATCATCCTAGAGGATGAGGTAAACAGGCGTCCCATATGGAGGAGCCCGTCCACTCCTAACACCAAACAACACCCCGTAGGGCGTAAGTCATCAAAAAAGTAGGTCGCCATAGGTAGCGACTCTGCTGCCCACTGACCCAACAGGTCTAGGGTCACTGGCCCAGCAGAATCTGTCTTAGTCGGGCCCTTGAGGGTCCAACCCATCTTCTCGAGAGTCGTAATCCGTGGATCCATGATTTCCTGCAATAACTTTTATCGTTCCCAAGGGATCGATAGTAGAGATAATAAAAAGGGGGTGAGATTTCGGGAGAAATCTCAGCAAGTATACTAGCACTTTAACCAAAGCATTTCAAATATACAGATAAGTGAACCAAACATTCGTAGCTAATGCATATGCAAATGAATGACTGAACTCATGCACATGCTCATGTAAACTTTCATACAGACTTGCTTCTTTCAGACTTCTTTTCATATCAGTGCTTTTCAAATCATTTCTTTAAAACATTTCACATCTTTTATTCTTTCTTAGGCGCCACTTATCATATACAGATCTTTTCTTATGGCTCGAAAGCCCATCTTGTCATGACTTATCGTGTAGCATATATGAGACACAACACGGTTCTCCTAAGCACCGCGTGTTTCCTACTGGTTACCGCATCACCTTAAAGTGAGCGCGTCACGTAGCTTATAGTACGGCAGGTCCTTACACCTTACCCATCCTTGGCACCCACCAGTGTTAGGTGCGACCGCGCTCCGGACACCTTCTGGAGCCATACACGGTCCGCCAACTGTTCTTCGTCGACCTAGAAGCTTCCACTCGACTTTAAACACTCCTGAGTGGTCAGGGAGTTCCACTGGGGCACTACCCCGTTCCAGCCTTTGGGGTTCTTTCAAAACTTTACTTCTTTTCTTATCTTTCAAAAACTTAATCTTTCCTTTTCTTTTCTTAAAAACATATTGGACTTTAAAAACATGTTTTTCATGATTTATGCATGTGACATGCAACACTTACTTATTTTCATGCAAAACCCGAGACGAGCTCGAGTGCATTCATAGTTCATTTTTTTTTTTTCATTGGGATAACTTTACAATTTCCTACTTAGTCATCATGCTCTAACATCCAAGTTTAGGCCTAGGATTGAAGTGGGGTACTCGGCCCATCTCTAACCCATCAAGGCCGAAACCTCCTAGGGTATTTCCTAGGGCTTTTCATCATCATTTCACTCTAAGTATCCTCCAAGAATTAAAGGTGTCTAATTAAAACATATACCATCTTTAGAAAAGGGGTAACCGAAACCCTATTATCCACTAAGCAAACATTTGTACATCCAAACTTAATTTATTCCAACTTCCTTCCTTCACCTTTCAACTTGGGGAAATTTCCTTCTATTAATTTATTCAAAGTTTCCTTTTCAACAAGTCTCTTCTATAAGCTTAAACTAAATAATTCCACAAACAAGCAATATAATTCAATCCTCTAGTCTTAACCTTAAACATCATAAGATTCCAATTAAACACTACTAGTCATCATATATAAGTGATTACTTCTTTCCATATGCATGTATACACCATTACAATTCATATTAATCATATATTTTATTCCCATGTCCATTTTCCATTTCCTCAAGACAGCATTTTCCTTAAATAAACCAATTTTACTACTAATTTCCTCAAATAAATTTTATCTTAGCAACACCAAATTTATAAGCTTAATACTAAAATCCATCATGCACCAACTTCATCATTTCATATGATACTCATGCTTTTCATTTCTTTTTGCTACTAATACTTGATCCATCACCTATACTCATATTCTAATCTTATTTCATCATAGAGATTTACACATGGATATTCATATCAAAGACAAGTATTAACACAATCAATTTAATCCAAATATGGCAATACAATCATTAATCCAACAAGCATGATCACCTAACTATATACAAGAAATGTTAAAGAAAAGGTGAAAGTATACTTACAATATTCCTATTAGATTTTTGATTAAAATCTGAAAATACACACATAGAATCTCTTATTAGACTAATCATAAGTATAAAGATTTAAAAGAAACCTTATTTCCTTTTAGCCAAAACAAAGGTGCTACATGTGTGTGTGTGTTCTTCCTAAGCTTGCATGAATCTAGGCACTAACCTTCTCCAAGGTATTATCCACTTCAACACTCTTGATTTTAGCTCCACTAATTTAGGATTCTTCAAATTGTGTGGTGAAAGAAGAAGAAACAAAGGTGGAGATAATTTGGATGGTTTTGGCCGAGAGGTAAGGAGAGAGTGAGGTAGGAATATGCTTGCATGTGTCCAAATGAAGCAAGCTAAGGAAAATGGGTATGGGGTCACACGGCCAAGCCCTTGCTCTAGGGTCTTTGGTACACTTTTTACCATTCTTAGGTATGGCCAATGATGGATTGAAAGATTGACAGCATTAGGCCATTCCAAGATCAAATCTTGGCCATGCCTTGGAAGATTTGGTTTTCTTTCTCCCTCACTTGCTATGGCCGGCGCCTCCCTTGAGTGCTTAGTCCTCATTTTCTTGCTTTTCACTCCATCATCATCCCTCCATCATCTCATGTGTCCATCCAAGTGATCTCAAGGCCATGCTTTTTGGGAATTGAGCTATGCATGATCCGGCCAAGCCCTTGCTTCCACCGAAACCCCATTTGCTTCATCTCCTTGCTTTTGTCATTTCCATCACCTACACCCACACCATACCTTTTCTTCACATCACCATATTTTCTTACACATTGTACCTTATTCATTTACACACTCTTCCCTTGTCTCATCAACTTTTTGGTGGCCATACTCCATGGAATCCTCCAAGTGGCTCACGGATTGCATCCCACCGAAACCCTTGTTCCTTCCTTCCATCATTCTCTTCATGCCACTTGTCACATTCCTATACACTATGACTTCTATTGGAAAGTCAAAGAATGGTGCCTTGTACTTCCAAGATTCCATGATAGGAAAATCCCTCCATAAGATTCTACACTCAATCCTACATGGCACATGGCTACCTACTAGTCAATCTTTACCAACTAGAATTTCCTACAAGCCTTGGATGATTTTCTAGGGTTTCTCTTCAAGTGACATGTGTCTCTACTATGGGCTTGATGGGTCATGAGCTCACTCTATGGGCTTATGGCTCACCTCTACTCTCTTGGCCCATTCACTTAATCCATATCTCAAAAGCTTCATTTCCAAGCCCATCTCTTTAGAGCTTGTTTTTACAAATTACCACTAATATTTTATATTAGCATTTAATTAAATAATTAAATTAGGATGAAGATTTTAGGGCTATTACAAAAGTAATATCAAATAAGCTTAAAATTGTATAACCTGACATCATTTTTTTGAATCAAAGTGGTTTTATACCATGTAGAGCCATAACTAGTAAGAGATTGGTGGCTTATGAAACTCTTCATACCATGTCAACTAGAATGCAAGCAAAATTATGTTTCATCGCCCTCAAGTTAGACATGAGCGAGACATATGATTGTGAGGAGTGGGCTTTCCTTTTTCTCTGTGATGTGTAGATTGAGTTTTGACATCAAGTGGATCTCCCTTGTTATGAGTTGTAGTACCTCAATCTCATGGTCTATACTTCTCATTAGGGAACCCCTAGTTTCTTTCAAAGCTACTAGAGGACTAAGGTAAGGGGATTTTCTTGTGACGACCCCAAGAAATATTATGCATACACCTAAACTTACTAATAAAATATAATACTCGTCGCAGCAAAATAATGTCAATTCCCAAAAATTATGCAAAAGATCCAACTTCTGCATCAAATGGTCACATGGCAACATATATTCTAAAAAAAACACACTTAATATTCACAATAATATATTATATCAACTTCACAACCCAAGTGTTTCCAAAATACAACGTGGCATATAATAACTTCATCACAGGGGTTCCTTTTTAACCTCCTGATACTCATTTCTATATCGAAACATATTCATACTAATTTCAAAATCTCGTTGGAGGAATTTCCCTGATGGCATTACATAAACACCACTCAGAGACAAAAAACCATCTTGGCTCAAAGACAGACAATACCCTATTCATAGCCGCTTCTCAGGCGATGCAGATGTATGTTGTCTCACTTCCTCTAACATATAGTCTAACATAGGGGAGGCATAATCGTAAAAAAAAGAGTAATCAATGAGCCCCTCAAAGCTCAACTAAATCTCTCGAGTGTACTGAGCTTCCATTTATTCCTGCAACAAAATCTATCATTCCAAAAGGAATGATAGGTAAAGTTCAAAGAGTGAGCTTTCAGAGAAATCTTAGTAAGTACATAAATAACATAATAAAAGCATCAACAGTAAATACAGATCACATGTAGATGGACATGATATAATTGAAACTTATTAATCATGGATTATGCATGACTTATGCATGACTTTACCTGACTTGTTGTAACATTCCCTTCCCGTAGGCTAAGGGATGTCATTTACTTTTTCTAAAACTGTTATTCCGGTATAAGATTTTTGGTTTTAATAACAAAAACTAAATAACATTTATTCCAAAACGAAGTTATAATAAAATGTCTTTTACAAACCTTAACTAAAAATAACTGAAAATAGTTTGTGTTGTAAACAAAGTTTTGAATTCCGTTCTGGTGACCGTTCCGGTTGAGGCACTGAACAGAATATTTCAGTACCGGTCTGTTCCGATGTGCCGTTTCGAGATTAATTATATATTATAATATATATATATATATATATATATATATATATATAAACTAACAACTAATAGAATAAAAACATATATATATATATATAAGTGTGTATCATGTATATGTGTACATATTAGAAAAAATTGAAAATTTATAAAATCATTATAAGTTGAAAAAATACAAATTTGAGTTGAGATACAAAAATAAATAAATAGATAAAATATTAAAAAATAATAATATTTAAAAAAACGTATTTAAAATTACAAAGTATATAAATATATTTTATATTCTAGAATTAATTAAATATCATCTAAATTTAAATTAAAAAAAAAATCATTCAAACACAAAAAAATTACAAAAATAATCTAAACCGGAATAGGGACCGGAATGATCGGAATTTAGACCGGAATGGCCGGAATTTGATCGGAATGACCAAAACGAGCCGGAATGAGCCAGAATTTAGATTGGAACGGAACAAAGAGGTATAGTGCACCGGTTGAAGCACCAGAATGGAACATTCCGGCCGGCCGGAATGGAACAAAATTCAAAACTATGATCGTAAAGGCACTTATTTCCTAGAAAATTAAACGCTCAACTGAAATAAACAAAATTAGATTTGTGTCATAAAAATACTTATTTTTAATAAAACTTAAAATTTTAAATAGTTACTCAAATTACTCCGGGCCTGTTTGCTCGCATTGGTCATCTTCCTTACCTGGGTGGTTTTAAAAAACAGGAAATGAACTAAAATGAGTCGATGATTTAATAAGTAAACCAATTACAACGTAAGATAATATTATAGAATTTTTTTATAAAACTTATGTTGAATTCTGAAAATATGATTGTACATGCTAATGCTGATGCCATGCATGACTGACTTAACTGACTAACTAACTTAAGTGACTGGTCTGAATTAACCGATAGGTTTGACTGATCTAAACTGACTAACTGAATTAATTTATATGATCTGATTTGACTATACTGATTTAACTAAACTAATCTAACTGAGTTGATTGACCAACACACTTAACCCTGTGTGCAAGGTTGTGCACCGACCTCACATCCCGTTACAGTAAGGGGAGCCGCTGATAGTACTCTAGCATATTATGGTGGACAACGCTTAGATCCGTGAATTGTATATCTATCCTGATTTGATATGCATTGGTATTATGCATCTGAAATAGTCATCTAAAATAACTGATTTAGTGAATTGAAGCTACCTGAACTGTTTTAACTGACTGATTTAGCTGAATGATTGCTTAATTGATTTTTGATCTGATTTAGTCTTATACTTGAACTTAACTTAACTTATGTGACTTATGCGACATGCTATGCATAATACATACTATCATAAATAATTATAATTCGCTGAGTCTAAACATAATGTTGAATGATCTGATTGTATGTGTTGAATGACATGTTTGCATGACGTGAGAGGTAATTGAAAGGGGCTATCAAATAACTGTCTTTACTAATAATATAAACTAATGTGAGGATCCTAATTTTATGATCAAATTCATTTACCTAGATGCGCTGCTTCCTGGAACTCACTTTCTAACTCGTTACCTAAATCAATTACGAACCATTACTAACCTCTAGGAAGACGTGTTGTACTAATGTGCTGAATTAAATACATACCCAACAATAAATAGTACTTATCATGAAAACTTATAATTCTTTTTGTTTCGAATATCCCATTATCAAAAGTCAAGTAGTCTTTTAAGAATAATATTGAATATAACTGAAATATTTAAATTTTCTTAGTAACTTAGTAATACATTATATTTAGAATTCCTTAAGACATATAACTATAACTTAAACATAATGTAAAGAGATTTATAATTAGTTTAAATCTTCTAATAATACTAAAAGTTTGTTTTTTAAAATATACTTAACATATTCAAATAAATCAAACTCTATTTATTAATTACTATTGAAATCTGATTATGTATAAATATATATATATATATATATATATTATTAATACAAGAAACTCTTAGTATCTCCCAAAGACAGGCTAATAAAATTATTTAGTAAAAGAAACCGATCTCCATCGGTAGACGCAAGCTCATTTAAAGCAACGTTAACAACCTAGGTCCAACATGATAAAATACTGGGTTGAAGCTTAGAGCCTAAAGCCCGAATGGATTTAGAGAAATTTGACCAAGTGAAACAAGGGCTCGGTTCAATTATTCAAAAACACACAAGCATTACAGGTCAATTGAAGTTATCGGCTAAGACTAAAATGCACAAGGGCTCTACTCGAAACAAGCACAACCAGACGAGGAGAGATTGGTTCGATGCTTACCAAGAGGAGAACTGAAGTGCAGCGGCTCTGGGTGATAGGATGAGGCTCACGGCGGGGGCTAAAGCTCGGAGAAGGTGGCGCAACTGAAGAGATAAAATGGGTTTTAGTGAAACAGAAGAACTGGACCGAAACAGAGAGAGGGAGGGGTGTTTAGCCGGAAACTCACCGGGGGCTGTACGAGCTGGTGGCTGACGCCTGGTCGGCGGGTTCTGTGTCAGCTAGAGGTTGTTCCATAGTGGTCGGCGGTGACTGAAGATTTGGGGCGTCGGCTTGCTAAGAACAGAGTATTGTTTTTGCTATTTTTTTTTTGTGTTTTCAAACTAGAGATTTGTGATAATTTATAGATGAAATGGGATAGGTTATGTGAAGATTTTGGATATCAGATTTCGAATTTCGATTGGAGTAGTTTAAAATTTAAATTTTGAGTTTGTTTGTGTTGGGAATCTGGGCTTCCAAATTCCCCCCACCAGGATCTACTTTTGACAGAATAACAAGAAAAATAGAGAAATAAACACAATACAAGAATTTACGTGGAAAACTCCAAAACAGGAGAAAAACCACCAGACCCAGAGAAGAAAATACACTACGTGAAAAATTGTTACAATCACACAATTTTTCTCCTCACCCCAATGACACCCACAAAAACTTCTCCCACTAGTAAAACTCTAACTTTCACCTCTCTTCCTTTTATATACAAAAAAGACAATAGAGGAATTTTTACTAAAGTCAAAAGTTACTAGATAAGTTTCTTACTGGTGTGTTTTAACTAAGGAGGCTAGGCCTCCTTTTATAACTAATGAGTTTGCCCAAATGTATAAACCCCATCGATGTGGGATTATCAAATTGAGCAAAAAGTCAACAGTTTGCATATCCGAGAACTGGGAACGAATGAACACTATGGAAAATAAATTTGAGTCGTAATTTAATTTGAGTCCCAGAAAGATTCTGATCAATGAGGATACGTAGATGTTGGGACTTTTGAATTTGCTTGTATATCCGAATTAATTGAAACGGAAGACAAATGGCAACTTTGAGAGAGTTTATATTTAACGATGATGCGAAGTTGCTGGGGATTTTGAATATGATTGAATTTTAAATTCCTGATTGGTGCAGTAGTGAGAGTTTGTTTTCGGGTAGGAACGTGATTTAGCTGGGCTTCGAGTGAGGTAATCGTCTGAAAAATTATCGATTCTACAAATCTGATCCGAAGTTCAAACTTATAATTTACTATCTCCAACTAAAAATTTTTCTAATACCAACGTAAAATAAAATAAATAATAATAAAAATTTACTAAAATTTAGAAGGGTAGAAATATTGGTAATGCTAATAATATAATAACATAAAATAGTCAAGTGCAAAAAAAAAAAAAATATATATATATATATAAATAAAGAAATCCTGAATTTAAGGTCGGGATGTTACACTTGTGCACCTCTTTACAAAACTTATATTTTTTCATAAAAAGGACTTGAGTGAAAAGTGATAAATTTTCGTGATATGACAAATCTTTTTTTGTGAAATTCTTAATTTTCATATTTTCATTCTTTTTCATATAATTCTTAACCTTGACCTCGACGATAGATCGAATCGCCTGCATCGTCGGGTTTCTTAGCATAACGACAGATTGAATTGTCTTTACCGTTAGCTTTCATATTCAGGTCAATTGTCCGGTATATCGAATCGTTTTCACCGTCATGACGTGATTTTTTTTATCATAGCTGCAGATCGAATCGGCTTTACTGCCAAGTCATGTCAGTCATACGGCAGATCAAATCGCCTTCACCATCATGACATGACTTTATTTTACGACGGCAGATCAATCACTTTCACCGTCATGACGTGATTTTTCTTATCACGACGGCAGATCAAATCGCCTTTACTGCCAAGTCACGTTACTCATACGGCAGATTGAATCGCTTTCATCGTCATGATAGAACTTTCATTTTATGATGGTAGATCAATCGCCTTCATCATCATGACTCGACTTTTTATAATCTTATTCTTTTTTTGTTCTTGTAAAATTTCGTGATCTTGTTTCTTGAAAAAAATCAGTATGACCCAAGGCATGAAATCTTGTGACGTAATCAGACATGCATGTACCACTAGACTTCTTTATGCATGCCACATGTTTCATGGGTCACATAACATGTTAAAAGAATGCATTTACATCTCACAGATCATTCTTAAATCAAATTTCATTTTTCACTTAAAACATAGGTAATTTTATTCAAAAACAAATTAAAATAATTTCACCTTAATTCAAAGGTAAAGAGCCGAACCCTAAGGTAAGGTTAACTCAAAATTTTCTTCTCCTTTTCCTTAATATAAACTTACTCTCCACTTAAAATATCTTGAAAACTCCATCAATAGATCAAACTAACCCATAGTCGAAACCCTCTCTTGTTTGTCAAACTAATTTTTCTTCAACTAATCTTTTATCAAATAACTATTTTACCACTAATATGTCTTCCACTATTCTTCAAGAAATTTAATAATATAATTTTCCTCAATCACTCAAGAATTTAAATAATTTACCATACAAATCACTTATAAATTTAAAACTCAAAACACCTCTAGGTATTCTACTAAGGCCGAACCCTTGCAAATCTCAAAATTCAACTTCTTTTGTTAATCAAACTTCACCTATCAATTTTCTAAACTTCCATCCATAGTTCTCTAAAATAAACCCTTACTTTACAAAAGATTTCCTCCAAATATTTCCTTCTTTTTTTTTTCTTTCTAAAGAATGGCTTATTACAATCATAGGTGGAATTAATAATTCAATAAGCATGATATTCACTCAAAGAGAGCAACTAGTAATATGTTACATCTATATATACAAATAAATGCTAAAATTAGGTTAGATGTTCACTTAAAACTGTCTCCAATAAATTTTATTTGTGAAAGAGCTTTGCCTTCAAAAATCCCTTTGAAACCACACCTAAAAGCCTTAAAAATAGATTGGTAAGGTAAGTGAGTGTATGAGGAAGTGGTGAAGGTTTTGTTCTTGTCTTTGCCGTGAGCTTGAAATGGAAAAATGGAGGGAACTCCCGAATAGCTTGGTCGACCACCTTATATAGAAAGAAGTAGGAAAGTTTCTAGAACGCCTACACAAGTCCTCATTGCCGTGACCCACTTATCCCCTTTTAGGTTTAGGATGATCATTTCACTTTGTTTTAGATTTGGTTGGCAAGCAAAGAATCCAGGGTTAATCTTGTGACACATAAGATAAAATGCCAAAAGATTAGATGGGTACATCATTACCTATTGAGCAACAAATCTAAGATAAAACAAAAATAGTATTCGGCAACCCCAATTCCCTTGAGACCAATCCGAAAATCACTTCAAGCTTAAGTCTCTAATGTGCCATGTGTCCATACACATGTCAAGATAATAAGTTGGTTGAAGAGTTTTTCAAAAATGGACAAGACAAAGTCGGTTACCCATGCATTGCCTAAGTCGGTGTTCACCCTTCCTCCAATTCTCGGTGTTTCATGTAACTAAATGACAAAACTTCTTATCCTCCTACTTGCTTAGTTCTAGGTTAGTTCACCATGTCCCAAGTGTCTCCCTTTGACTTTGGATAAATTGGAAACTTCACTAAATACTATAGCCGAAACA
Source organism: Platycarya longipes (assembly GCA_036559045.1). Taxonomy (NCBI): domain Eukaryota; kingdom Viridiplantae; phylum Streptophyta; class Magnoliopsida; order Fagales; family Juglandaceae; genus Platycarya; species Platycarya longipes. The sequence goes on along the minus strand of CM071793.1, from coordinate 22,989,505 downwards.
TGCCAAAGAATGATCCAATTAGTGAATCACCCATTCCATCCAATCCTTACTTGCCACACATGGATTCTTGTCCTCCAAGCAAGGTAAAAATAATCTAGATAAAATTCTTTCCAAGTCCAAATCGTGGCCTTCCCTTGGCTAAAAACAACACCTTTGCTTCACTTCCAAACTTCTAAACAATAACTTGATTCATATCATGTATCTCCATCTATCAACATAAATATTTCTAATATATTTTTCTCATAACTGAAACTCTCTAAGAAAATTTTATTATTGATGCTTTCATCTCTTCCTCCAATTCCAAGGAAAATCCAAAGATACATGGAAAATATATTTCCAAAAAGTTTCAATAAAATGTCAAGAATAATTCTAAGATAAAATTTAACTATCCCAAATATGACAAATCAAATGGAGAAAATACTGAGTTGTCACACTTCTTTTCCTTTATATTTTTATCTTATGTGCAAATGAATTTCCTGTCTTCTAAATAAGGTTGAGGTTAATGGTAGCATTACTAGTGTCCCAAATGGAAGATGTTCCATAAGAGTTAGCCATCTGTTCTTTATTGATGACAACATGATATTTTGCAAGTCCAATTCCCTTGAATGGAGTAGATTGATGAGAATTCTGAGTATCTATGAACTTGCTTATGGTAAGGTTCATAACAAGGAGAAATCTTCCATTTTTTTCAATAGGAATACCCCACTTGAGAACTAGAGAACCATATTTAGAATTTTTGAAGTGAACTCAATAGGTTCTTTCGAGTAGTACTTGTGACTTCCTATATAGTGGGTAGAGCAAAATTAGCGACTTTTCATGGTGCTCATTGATAGAATTTTGTCTCGAATATCAAATTGGAGAACTAATTGCTTATATGTTGCTAGCAAAGAAGTAATGCTCAAATCTATATTGCAAACCATCCCTATATATACCATGGGCATATTTTTACTCCTTCAGTCCATTACCAGAAGATTGGATCAGTTATTGAGAAAGTTTTGATGGGGTTTCAATGAAGATCATTCTAAAATTCATTGGGTTAAATGGAGCAATCTTAGTAAAGGAAAAGACCAATGTGAATTGGATTTTAGGAACATTATCACCTTTGACCTTGCTCTTCTAGCTAAGCAAGGGTGGCATGCGCTCAAGAATCCTAGTTCACTTCCTGCTCTAATCCCAATGCATAAGTATTTCCCATCTGGTTAGTTTTTGAAGCTAAAATGGGTTTTAGACCTTCTCTAGCATGGAGAAGTTTGATGGTAGGCCTACAACTATTAAAATAACGATTATTATGGAGGATTGAAAATGGTCTTCAGATTAAGAACTGGGAGGATAGGTGGTTGCCTAGGCCTCATACCCTGGTTCATGGTAACAGAAGTAGTGACACTGTTAAAGTGGAATGGGTGGTTGATTTAATTGATCCATTGCTCAGAAGGTGGAATGCCAACTTGCTTTCTAATATCTTATCTTTCGACGTCCCCAACTTACGCTTGGGATCGCACGTAAACGAAAGCGTCAGGGATACGTAACACAAGACTACATACCCCTCATTCATGTCAAAAATACATGCATGCACCTAACTTACTAGTAGTATGCAATAATTATCACAACGAAAAAGGTCAAGTCGAGTATTTTAGACAAGAAATAAAGAAAACTTGCCAAGCATCACTTGGTAGAACTAAATAATACTCCAAATGAAACTTTATACACAACATCATAATGTATCAAGTTTTACAAAATACCAAATTTTCCAAAACAAGGGGAATATACAATTCCACTAGAATTACCAAAATATGAACTTAAACACCATCGAAAAAGAACTGGCCCCGCTACCCCACCTTAGAACAAGGGTTCATTCTTGACCTCCTTATAACCGGGTCCGAAAAGTAAACGACCCAGACTCACACTGTGTCCCTGCTGAACAGTTATTTCGGTTGACAACGCATAGACGCGGTCAAGGAATAAGGATCCATCAGCACCCAAAATAAGGCAATGCTTTATGGGTTGATGGTCTTCTGTCGTCCTAAGTGTACTCCTCTGCATCTTGATTAAGGATAGATCATACAAAAATTGGGCCACTTCCTCAAAAAGAGAATATTTAGTCTGGCCCTCACGAGTCCGAGGAGTCTCTCGGAGAATTTGGCTCCGGGAGTCCATACTTGCCTACAATCAAGTCTATAATTCCATGAAGAGGTGATGATTGAAAATATAAGAGTGAGATTTCGAGAAATTTCAGTAAGTACACAATTATCATAACAAAAGCATCACAGACATATATGGGCAAACACCAAAATGAATGCATTTGTCATGACCATGAGACTTATAATGTGACTTATGCATATGCACTTTCATAAAAGACTTTCACACATCATTGACTTTCTTTAAGACTTATGACTTATACATGTGCATTTTCATAAACATTTTTTACACGTATTTCAAAATTTTTTGTAAACTTTTCATGTCTTTCTTAATATTCATATTATTAGGTGTCATTATTCATGTTCATATCATTCTTGGGCTTATAGCCTTTCTGGTCATGATTTTTCATATTGGATACCTCATAGTTTTCCTATACACCGTGTGCCCCCCGCTAGTTACCGCATCACGCTAAGGTGACTACGTCATAAACATATTCTTATGGCAGGCTCAAATCGTTTTCACCGTCCTTGGCACCCACTAGCTTTAGGTGCAACCACACTCTGGAATCCTTTAAATAGGAACCATTCGTGGCCTGTCGATTGTTCTTCGTCGACCCAAGGGGTTTCACTCGACTTTAATCACTCCTGAGTGAATAGGGAGTTCCACTTGGACAATACCCTGTCCCAGTCTTTGGGGTTCTTATAAAAACTTAACCCATTTTCCTTTGAAAAACGTATTGACCCGAAAGATATGGAACTCTTGACTTGTGTGGACGTATATGCTAAGATTTTGACTTTCTTATGTAAGACACATGGACCACGATTTCCAATCATAGCTTGTACATACTAACATGTGAATATAAATATCTTTCAAGCATATCACACATATTCAATTAAAAGAGAATTACTCGAACAATTCTAGCCTTAAAAAAAAGAGTAGGGCCAAATACCCTTGGACTCCAACCCTAGCTTCCCCTTTCCTTTTTATTGCATCAACCTTTGCATTCCTTAAAGAATAACCAAAACTCAAATAACATGGTCTAGACAGGGCATAACCGAAATCTTAAAAATACTTAGACATTTTATTTCTCCAACAACTTGATATAATATGAACTTCACATTATACCTAACACATACCCGAAGCCATTCATTAAGGAAATCAAAGACACATGTTCATATAAACCACCCAATGTCTTAAATCATCATATTTCATCAACCAAAATTTAAAGCCTAAACTCTTCCATTTTTAGTTGGCCATAGCCGAAACCCATAGACTCGTAGAATAGATTTCCAACTTTTAGCATGTCATGCCATTACCTCACATGCACTAGCTGAAAATTACCATGGCATATTCCTTTCATTCTTTCAACAAATAATCACTATATTCCAACAATTATTTCTTAGATTAAAAGCCTTAAGATATCATCTCAACAAAACTTAGAGAAATTATAATAAGCTCATTAAACAAGCAAGTCAAACAATAAGACAAAGCAACACAACAACAAGTTCACCCTACATATACAAATAATGCTAAAATTAAGTTAAGAATGTACTTATAAATATTCCAAGTATAGAGTAATGAAAAGTCTGAAAATATGCAAAAGGAAACAAGATTAAGTCTAGGGAATATTTACTCTCCACGTCCAAAAATTGTTTGCTAGAAGAAATCCATTTGGCTTAGATCTTAAGTCAAGAGAGAGTCATTTTTCCAAAAATACTCTAGCGTTCGTTTTTATTATAGAAAGAACTAAAAAGCTTAGATCTTTCATGAAGGTTCAAGAAAACACTAGGAAACATAGTGACTAAAACTTTTGAAAAGAGATGTTCTTTAGATCTTTGCATGAAAGGATAGAAAGAGTTTCGAAAGTTTATTTACCTTCCAAAGTAAACGCTTTCACAAAATCCTTGAAGAAAAACCCTTGAGTTTGCTAGGAAATGATGTTTGGAAGGTAAGAAAATGCAAAGGAAAGTAAAGAGAGTGGGAAGAGTGGAGTGGCCGAGAGTCACATGGGAGAAATGGGGAAAAAGAAAGTGAAGAGAGAAACGAAAGGCCATAGTCGGCCATGAGTTGTTCCTAGGCATAGGACACTCCATTCCCTAGTTGATTGATTGACATAAGATGAGCATGATTGACACTTGAAAGGTTGACACAAAGCTTGATTGACCCATGAAAGACTCCTACTTCTAGGGATAAGATGGTGCTTAAAAATAACACATGCTAAGATCGGTTTTGGCCTCCCAAAACCAATATAGCCGAAACCTCACAAGGGTAAGTCATCTCACCCACTCGTCACTCACTCTTCTCTTGTCAATCATCTCACCAAATCTCACTTCTAGATATGATCTCCTTGGAAAAACCAAAGTGAAAGTCGGCTCACCCCTTTGCTCCTTCTCATCTAGATCCTTCCCCTCCAATGATAGTATATCTTCTTTTGTCATCATCACTTCCTTTTCCAAGAGATTTGGCTAGTCACATCTCTTTTTCCCATAATTTTTCTTTTCTCCAAAAACCTACCATTTTTGGAAGATCAAAGAAAGCTCTGTAGAGTGCCAAGTGTCCATCACAATCTTACAAAATCCTAAACACATCATTACCCATAGGCATGGCTGGCCACCTCCCATTTTTATGGGCCTTTGGGCCTTGCTTCACTACTCTTGGGCCTACTACTATATCCTTCCTCCAAGAAAAGGCTTAGGTTGGTTCACATCTCCTTAATAAAATAATAATATAATAATATAATCTTCATTCTAAACATTCCCAAGAATCCAAGTAGGAGAAAGAAAAAAAAAATCCAAGTTGTCACATTCTTTTAGCATAAAGTGAACATAATAAAAAAAAATCCAATCAGTTTGGATAATAGAGAGGGTACATTGATTTGGGGAGTATGAGCAATGACATCTTCTATGTGAAGAGTGCCTATCACATCTATAGGAAGATTGATTCAAGTCAAGAGGGTGAAACTTCAATAGACCAAGCAACTGCTAGAACCTGGTATACTATATACTATGTGGAAGTTGCAGGTGGCAGATGGAGTGAGGATGTTCTTGCGGAGAGCTTGTAATGATGCACTTCCCACCTTCAATAATCTGTAGAATAGGAAAATCAGAGAAGAAAGTTTGTTTCCATTTTTTCATCTTAAAAGGGAATCCTCCGGTCATGTTTTATGGAGTTGTGGTATTGCTCAAGATGTGTGGAGCCAAGCTAGTAAGTCACTGCATAAATTGTCTCTAGAAGGTGCATTATTTAGGGACATTTGGGACATATGTCTGTAAGATTACCTAATCTAGTTCTAGAAGAAGCAGGCATGATAGCAAGACTCATCTAGAATAGAATCAATGAATTTGTGCATGGTAAGGAATTTAGACATCCTATCTCTATTATCCATAAAGCTCATGATGATCTAAAGAGTTTCAAAGCTACTAAACAGTAGGTTGTTGCTACCACTGCTGTTGAATGCTCTCTCAATGTTCAAAAATGGAGGAAGCCATTAGAGGGGAAGTAAAAGATGAACTTGGATGCTTCTGTTAATGCTGCAATTGGATTGATTGGAATTGGAGCTATAATTAGGGATTTTCATGGCTTGGTTATTGGGACACTTAGAGCTAGAAGATACCTCAGAATTCCTCCTCTCACTGCAGAGGCTTATACCATGATTGTGGTAGTCCTTTTCTACAAAGAAGCTGGTGTTAATGGTATTTTGCTTGAAGGGGAGTCGTTGTAGATGGTAGAAAAGATGCAGAAAGAAATGGTGGATTGGAGCCAATGTGGTTTAATCATTGAAGATGCCAAAGCCGTGTTAAACTCATTTGTAACTAGGAGAATTGATCACACTAAGAGGGATGCTAATATGGCTTCTCATTTGCTAGCCAAGGATGCCCTTTCTAGTGAAGAAGATCTATGTGAGCTTGAGGAGATTCCTAATTGTATTTAGCAGTCGTTTTAAGCAATAAAGCTATCTTAAATACCAATAAACCCCACAAGGGAGTGTATATAAAAAGGAAAAGGTCTTTGATGGGAAGGGGTTAGATACTCAGTGCAACCTCTCAGCTTTTGCCATCACATTCCTTGCCTTAATTTCTCTACAATGCTAACTCTGGCATCAGAGGCCGCCTAGCTACAGCCAAGAACCGCACCCCCTTTTTTTGCAGGTACCAGGCCACAATTGTGGGTGGCAGCTATAAAATATGCATTAACAGTTGTCATTATCTGTGGGAGCCAAAATTGTTTTGGCCTAACGACGATAGCGTGCCTTTTGTATGTTGGCCACTATGTGCTCACACACAACATTGAAACAAGAGTCCTCGTCAAGGAGCATAGAATGGACAGTCGCAGAACTGGAAGAGCTGGTGAAAAATTTGATCTCCAATGTCAAAGCCCTCCAGCAAGACAATGAGGCATTGAGGCAGAAGAAACTCAAATTCAAAGAGAGCATCGGGCCGAGCAAGCATAGCAAACAGAATGGGAACCACAAAACCGTGGAATGATTCGAGGATAAGTAGCGAAAACGAATGGGAGATGAGCTGCGAGGCCTCATGGAAATATGAAGAATTTCCAAATAAAATAGGAGAGTCGTCTTCCAAGGACCAAATGTTAAGCAGTACGAACTTACCCTATAGTGCGAAAGTGATGGTCGTCCTGCTCCAACCTAAGTTCAAAGCCCCCCAATTGGGAATGTATGAAGGGTCCAAGGATCAAGTTGAGCATTTGGAAAACTTAAAGAACCACATAACATTATATGTCTTTCCGGGGGATATAGCATGCCAAGCATTCCTGCTGACGTTAAAGAGCTCTACCAAATCATGGTTCGAAACCCTCTAGCCAGGCACGATATGTAACGCCCTAATTTATGTCTGAGATTTAACATAAATCAAAGCATTATAACTTGTGACCTTAAGTTACACATTTTTTATTTCGCGTCTGAAAATATGTGCATGCACGTAACTCACTAGTAGTGTACAAAATAAAGTACAATAGAATGAGGTCAAATTTCAATTTTAGCAAAGACATCTAATTCTTTACAAATATCACATGGTATGCTACAAAAAAAATCATATTCTTATAAAGCATCAAGTACATTACACCAAACTTTTCCTTACTGATATTTGTTATTTTTAGGACAAATATTCAAACTACCCCATGTTACATTTAAGGGATTCTTTTCTGCTTCTTCTATAATCTTGTCATTAATCAATTTATCACTTCACTAATTAAGGAGTATTCTGTAGGGCCCTCAGAATATCTCAGAATCTCCCTTGACGTCTGAGTCTCATAATATATCATCTATTCCTGCAACAATGTCTATCATCCCATAAGGAATGATAGATAAAATCAAAAGAGTGAGATTTTCAAGAAATCTCAGTAAGTACACAAATAACTTAACAGAGGAATTAATAGAGTATATCAATAATATAAAATAACATATATCATGATGAATTAACTTAACACATGATTCATGTATGCCTTATGCATGTCTTATGCATGACTTTAGTACCCTTCCACACAATTCATGCTTTTACCTGAAAACTTATATGAGTATGGGTACACAACCTTTCGTAATATGCAAGGATTTTTTTCTTAAATCTTATTCTTGTTTTTGAACCTCGACGGATATTACGTATCGTTGTTCCCATCGGGTTCTCCACTATTATTACCCGTGGTTAGGCCATATCATATCCACTATTATTACTCATGGTTGAGCCATATCATATCCACTATTATTACTCGTGATTGGGCCATATCCACTATTATTACTTGTGGTTAGACCATATCATATCCACTATTATTACTTGTGATTAGGCCATATCCACTATTATTACTCGTGATTGGGCCATATCATATTCTCATCAGTCGTCGGGACATTACGTATCGCCATCTCCATCGTGACGAGTCTTATCATATTTTTGTTAGTCATACGGGGATTACGTATCGCTGCCCCCATTATGACTTAAACACTTTTATCATACGATAGTCGTTACGTATTGCCGTCCCTGTTATGATGTGACTTTTGAGTTTTCTTATTATTAGTTGTTCCTTTCTTATTCACATGAATATTTCTCATTTTTCCTAAAAATGCATGCCATGCCCCTTCCCTTTGATGTAAAACTTGCTATGCCCTTTGACGTAAAACTAGTGATGTAATGGGACATGCATGTACTCTTAAACTTTTTTCATATATGCTACATATTTCATGGGGACACATGACATATAAATTATGCATTTGCATTTAACATATAATTCTTGTATTAAAATTACTCTTTACTTGAATCACATACATTTCAATAAAAGGAAATCTCGAATTTAAACTAGCAGGGGTTCTCACTCGAGCCAAGTATCGAGCGATAGTCGAGCGAAGTCTTGGGTTAGGTGCTTTTTCAACATAAAACAAGCCACCTTTTTACACAATCCTATTCATGACTTACTAACATACACTTATAACTTCTTGAGATCCTTCATCAAAGTCCTACTATATTCCACCTTATCTTTGTCTTGTATCATAGTTCTTAAAACATAGATAATTTCACTTGAATACAAACTAAAGTAATCTCTCCTTAATTCAAGAGCATAAAGCCAAAACCTTATAAGTCCAATCTTAATTCTTTTGTCATTCCAATCCCACATATCATCATTAAATCTTTAAACCATAATTTATCAAAGCATATCTTTTCCACTTATATCATTTTTCCCACTTATCTCTCTACTTCCCATTACCATCAACTTACCACAACATAACATGTCTTATGAATATATATTAAGCACTTAATTGAGACATATTTAAACATGATAATTCTATATGTACAATTAAACACTAAGAGTGAGTTATAAGTGTACTTACCATTTTTCTCCAAAGCTTAGTATTGACTAGTGAACCAAGCCCTTGCAAATTCTCCTAAAATTCTTTCTTTTAGTTATTTGAAGGGTTTGAAAATGGATTTTTGATCTCCTTTTTCTTGGTTTTCTGTAGGCTTCTCCCAAGGAAAAAAGTGAAAAATTCCTTTAGATATATATATATATGTATATATCTATATATGCAAGAGACGACACTCAAGGCCAAAGAAAGAGGTGCAAAACTTTGAGGTGTCCGGTTACCCTCCAATTGCCATATACACTTGTCCTTTCTTCCATAGCCTTATCATCACTCCTAATCTTAAACATAGTTGGTAAATATCTCATCTAAAGGTCAGATTTGAGCCACCTAAAAGCATATTTTGATTAATGGTTTAGATTAAATTCCATCACATGGAAAATAAGCTTGGAACGTCTCACCTATACATGCATTGGCTAGGTTGGTTTTTCCTAGTGTCATCCAACTTTTCTAGATGCCTCCCCCTTATGCCATATACCCCATCCATGTGTCACGTTGTCAAGTCATTGGGAAAGGAAATCTTAATCTTTTTAGTATGCAAAGTCAGTGGTAAGAGCTAAACCAAAATTGATTTGTCTAAGTCGGTTACCAATTGACTCCTATTCTTGTCTGTCTACTTCATACCAGATTAAGTCCTTGATCCAGTCTGTATCTTTAAAAACTCAAAACATGAAAGTTCTATATCTCCCTCTTGGGGTTTCATACAATTTTAATCACCTCATTTGGGGACTAGATGAAAAAGTTATGCCCAAATCACTAAAACTTGACGAATTAACCCGAGAGCAATCAATCCGGGCATACCAAGTGTTTGCTAAATAATCCTTCTATTTTCACACGAAACCTCCTAGATAAAATCTTATCATTTGCCATATGTCTACACACTTTTCAAGATCTTAGGATAATTGAGAAAATATTCCAATGAATTAATCTTAAACAAAGTCCTTAGTCAATTCAAAGTCAATGTCTATAGGTCCAATTCGGTTATTCCACTTCAATCCCAATTTCGTATTTGATTGAGTCCATATCTCCTAAAACTCAAAACATACAAATTGTACATATTCCTCTTAGATTTCCATAGCACCTTGAATTATCCCAAATCAAAATCAAATGAAAGAGTTATGTCTAAATTACCAGAGGATGTCAAATCTGCCAAACATTTTCCAATTACCATGATTTACACTAAATTCCTCTATTTGCATCCTTTTACCATTTTAAGTTTAACTTATCAATATTTCCTATAAGAAAATATCCAAAATAAATATATATCCAAAAGTTCCAAAGGTCCACCAAAATAACTCTAAATAAATTATGATCAAACTAAGCATGTAAATTAAAAAGGACAAGTAAAAATTCAGGTTATTATACGATACATAGCTTCAAGGAACTTGGTCTGCAGTTCCTAACCTGATTCATGGCTATCTGAAAAAGAAGGTGGACAACCACCTACCTCCTAATCGTGAAGTAGAGGGAGGAGGAGAACTTGAAGGTATACTTATACAGCTTCATTAAGGAGCACCTGGACACCGATGACTAAGATGATAAAATCACCTTAGCAGCACCCCTAGGCGGCATGTAGACCCTTAACCTATTCATGGCCAAGATTGCTAGGAGAACCTTGGGGAGAGCAATCCCACGAGACTTTATGGACTATGTGGATGATGTTGTTAATGCTATAGATAAAATTTGGGCCTTAACCGTGCCTAGACACATCTGTTTTGACTGAGCCATCAGCACTCCTAAGCAAAGTATGGGGCGAAGGCCTCCAAAAATCAATCTAGGTTAAGGAAATAGTAGGCCGAAAAAGAGAGCAATGGCAGGACCCCCAAGAGAAGAATGCAATCGAGCTTGTGTGTACAAGCATGGAAAGGCAGGCGGGAGAGGGATGACGGTGATCGTAGTTTGAGAGCCCATACGTATTGTACTTGTCATGAAGAGGAGGGGTGTTGGATCAAGGACTACCAGTTCTAGTGACAGAAGGTCATGGAAGAAATCCATGATGGCATTAAAGTAGAGGTCCAAATGGAGATCCTCAAACGTCCAGATATCCTTCGCCCCCCAAGCTGGCGAGACGAGATAAGCAAGAGTTGAGGCGAGAAGGAAGGCAGAGTGAGAGAGTGAGAGTCCACAAAGAAGAGTTGTGAAGAGGGGAAGGTGAGTCCCCTCGAAAGCTGGATCGTAACAACATCATGTTAGGATAAATCCATACCATCACTGGGGGACCCGCAAGTGGAGGCACCTTGACATCGAGCAAGAAGGCCTACACCAAGAGAGTGAGGTACGAGGAGAATTTCAACATCGGGAGATTGCCAAGTAAGGCCAAACCCAAATGGCCTATGTCTTAACCTTCAATAATGCTAAATGTTATCTACTCACTTGACGATAACCTGGTGGCCAACTATATGACCATGTTAAGGCCCACTCCTTGTATAATGTCATAGTTGGTGGGTAATGCTGAACAGCCTAAAGCTGGTGACCCAATTTACCATTTGAAAACAAAAGTTTTCACAAAAGACGATGTGGGGGTCATGTGCGGAGAGCAAGTGGTAGCAAGGGAATGCTATATGCAAGAATTGTGGGAAGGACACGTAGGAGGCTTGAGTTGGGGTAATGGAATGAAAGGAGCTTGGCCTCCCACATACGACACCACTCCTAATGTGGCCAAGCAACTGGTTACCCCATTTTTTGTTATCTTATTGACGCATTACTATCACCAATTTTTCTATATACCTAACAAACCCATTTCTAACAAATAATTGACGTGAATGAGAAAGTTATTGAGAAAGTTACTATTTCTTTATGAACCAAGTCGCGCATATGGATCAAATGACATGACAATCCCCTTGGCAACTAGTTGCCTCTCGGAGCGGTCGATTTTCGATCCCATTTGGTTCCTGAGTTCAATGCTCTGAGCTTACGCCTCGGTGATAGAGGAGGGAACACCTCTCTCAAGTGTCCTAGCCACACCTTCACCTTGCAATGTAGAGTGGTCGATTGAAGATCTTGCGTGGTTACTCCTACCGATATGCAAAGCTTGCGCCTCAGCAATAAAGGAACAAACACCTCTCCCAAGTGTCCTAGTCTCCTTTCTTCACCCAGAGTGGTTGTTTTAAATCCATCCTGGTTCCTAAGGTTGATGCTTTATGGTTGCATCTCGGTGACAAAAGGGGGCCACACCTCTTCCAAGTCTCCTAGTCCCCCCGCCACCTAGAGCAGTCAATTACGAATCCTGCCTAGTCACTCAGGTTGATGCTTCACGCTCGCACCTGGTGGCTAAGGGGAGAAGCACCTCTCCTAAGTGTCTCAGTCCCTTTTTGCCACCCAAAGCAATCGATTTTAGATCCTGCATAGTGTCCAACCTTGATGTCCTGTGCTTGCTTCTTGGTAACAACGGGGGAATATCTCTCCTAAGTGTCCTAGTTCCCCCTTATTAATCAGTGTGATTGATTTTAGATCCTGCCTAGTTCTTGTGGCAGATGCTCTACACTTGCGCCTCAGCGATGAAGGAAGGAACATCTTTCCTAAGTGTTCCAATCCCGCTTGGTCATTCAAGTTGATGCTTTGTGCTCGCAGCTTGACAACAAATGGGGGTAAAACACCCAAAACTATAAACTTACAAGGGAACAACTACAGTAAAAAGAATAGAGAAACAAAAGCGTGGAAAGTCACATTCGATAACAGTGCTCATAGTTGCAAATTACTGATCTGAGACAAAGGACCTCCAGTCATCAGGCTATATGAGAGAGAGAGAGAGAGAGAGAGAGAGAGAGAGAGAGAGAGAGAATGAGAGAATGAGATATGTACATGCCTAACACGAATCATAAGGGCTTTTTAAAGGTTGTACTGGGGTTTAGGATCAAGGTGGAAAAAATTTGGGAGTGTAACTCAAAAGCAATAGAAATTAGTGGAGCAAAAATGAATCAACTCAAGCTCGAATATATAAGATATTTAAAACCAATCACTCCATTCAGCAGCTTTTTCAATTTGGCTTTAAAGAATTTAAACCAAGTAAAACTCCTGCGTTGAAAAGAGATCGTTCAAAAGGAATACTTTTCGTTTACTACAAGGAACGATACTTCACAATAGCTTCCACCTTGTATATATCACATATAATTAGACCCCTTTATTGGAATTTTAAGAGGAATTATAAACATGGATAGTTTGTACTATCAAAAGCAATTTCCTCCTTCACTTTCTTTTCTTCTTTTCTTTTCTTGTTTTTTTTTGCCCCCCCCCCCTCTGTTTTTTAAATTGACCAAAACTACATCAACAATGGAACTCACAAGTTGAGAATGAAAATATATTCCATTTCACCAGTCATAGCCATACCAAAAATCCAGACACCCCCACACTTAGTTTTTGCACACTCATACATATCATAATGATAAACAATGTTCCACTAGCTCTACGGCTTGGGTAAAGATACTGTTTTACGGGT